>PVKZ01002011.1:152737-278057 GCA_004027375.1 Macroglossus sobrinus
GATTATTTTACAACATATATGAATATCAAATTATTATGTTGTACACTTGAAAGTAATGTAATATGTCAATTATACCTCAATTAGAAAAGAAACTAAATCCATGCCAGAAACAAAGATGGAGACGGCCCATGTTATATAAATTTTAACTCTAAAGATTAAAAAATAATTTAATTACAAAGTAATATCTGTTCATTTTACAAAATATGAAATTATAAAAAAAGTGAAAATTGAAATCACTTTCCACCTTTCAGAGATCACCACAGTTAACATTCTCATGACTTCCGATCTTTTTTTTTATAAACATTGAATAGAGTTGTTTAGAATTGGCAATAGTAGAGTTTTATGGTTTTGTTTTCTATTTTTAGATATTGTTTTCTATTTTTAGCAGTTTGCTAAGCTGATCTCATGCACTTTTGACAGTTTTATCATATTTCTTAAAGATCAAAAAGTTTTTCACTGAAAAGTTAGGAGAAAGTTACAGGCACCCACTCTTACCTCATGTTACACTTACTATTAAATGTTGTATCCTAACTCTTTAGTGCACATTATGCCATTAGCATTTCTCCATATTATTAGTCTTTAAAATATGATTTTAATAAATGCAAAATCTTTCAATGTAAGGATAATCTGTTTAGTATTTTATTGAAATGGTATCCAACTCCTCAACATTTAAGATATTTTCAAAAATTTTAAACTAATATATACACATACATATAAATATATATATATTACATATATATATATTTAAAACACTATGATGAATACTCATATATAAAACTTTGACCACATCTCTGATTATTTCTTTAAGACAAATTTTTAGGAATAAGACTTTTAGATTTCTATAGGATTCTCTCTTAGATTCAAAAGGGGCCTTGTTTTTCAGAGAGGGCTTCTCCTTTAAAGCTTCTACCTTAGTCTGTCCAGGTGTTGCCCTTTGGTTCAAACCCAGACTTCTGTGAATCCCTACAGCATATATATTTTTTTCAATATAATAGTCTTGACAACCACTTTACTGTTATTTCCTTATAGACAATAGCTTTTTGAGTTTTCCTCTTTATTCATTTCCTACCTGTGCCCAGCTCAGACTATTCTGGAACAAAATGAGGTAATCCATGCTTAACTCTCCTTTCTCCATGTTTTCTCTAACCAGCTCCACTTTAATGCCTTCTCTGCAGAGACCCTGTTTCCCAAGATATAACTAGTGTTAACTTCTTGTCCTGCCTTCCAGAACTTTTAAGGACTTAATCAGTTAAGATTTCCATAATTACTTATATTTTAAAAGATCTTAGATAAAGAACAAAGCTTAACTCAAAAGAATGACTCACTAATGGTGGAAACCACAAAACAAACAAAATTTACATAGAAAAAGAGATTTGTGTTAAGTCAATAGTAAGGGAAACCTTCTGAAGCCATGGACTTGGCTGAACTTGCCTATCAAAAGGGAGAAAAAGAGGAAGATAATTGAGTTTACTATGGGATTATTCACCTGTGAGGGAGTGACACAGGCTCTCAGGAGAGAGGTGGAGTGGACAGAAAGTTGGATGGTGGGGAATGACCTGAGATGATGGGAAGGGAGGGCAGTCAAGGCCTTTGCCTGCTAGAAGAGCAGTCTGGCATTACCTAAGGACAAGTGGGACACCACTCTGGAGTCTCAAACAAGAAGATATTGTGTAGAAGCCAGTGTTTGAGAATTAGTCCGGTAACTGTGGGCTTGATAAATTGTGGAAGAGAGAAGCCAGGAGCAGTAAACTGTAGCAACAATAGTAGCTAATATTTGCCAGGTATTTATTAAGTGTCAGGCACTGTGTTAATTGTCTCACATATATTAACTCATTTAGAAAATAGCACAGATGTATGTGTAAGTGTTATTATTACCTCATTTTATAGAAGGAAACTGGAAACAGAAGTTAAATTACTTGCCTAAAGCTTTACAGCAACAAGTAGCAGGGCAAAAATTCAAACCCAGGTGCTTAATCTCTTTCCTATAAACTGCCACAAAGATGAAGATTGGACTGTGAAGGCAGTTATGGCCACAGGAAGAAAGAGCAGGCATGAGTCACTGTGTGTACAGTTTATGTTCTAGGGTATGAGAAGGCAAAGAGGAATAATAAAGACTGCTCTTCAGGAAATTTTCAGAGATGGCAAAGGCAGGAGCCAGGAGGTAAGAAATGTGTGGCGTCTCAGGACCACAGCCATCACACGTCTGGCAGCGCTGCTGCTCTTCTACAGCTATCAATTCCTATAGGATTCTATGCAGGGTCCCTGCTGGACTCAGTACAGCTGACATATGACGACTAGTTGCTTCCTCTTACTGAGCACCAATGATACGGCAGGCACTGAGCTAGCAGCTCGATAGGTATTATCTTGTTTATTTCTCATAGCAAAACTATTTTAACTTCTATTTTATAGATAAAAAAACTGAGGGTCCAAGAAGTTATATGACTTGCCCAAAGCATACAACTGTGAGAGCACCAGGATATGAACTCAGAAAAGTCTGACCCCAAAGGCTATCAGCTTCCTGCCCACTCCTGGTTAAAAATTTCAGGTTCTAATATTTGGATCCTTCCTTCTCTCATTCCCTAGAGAAGGCCCCTTTCTCATTAAGAAAGAAAGGCTGGGCTTTCCCTTACTTAGATTTGTCATCGACACCCTTCCCCACACTCTCCCCTTCTCATGCTCCCATTAAAAAGAAAATAATCAGTCCCTGGACCTGTAGATTGATAGATGACTTTCTTCAATCTATAACCTTATCTGGATATTTGCTTCTCTTTTCTGAATGCCCAGGAAGCAAGGTCACTCAGGAACAAGCACATGATGTAGAATCAGGAATCCTGTGTTAGAGTTATGTCTCCTCATCTCATGGGTGTAAGATCATAAGTAAGCTTCCATTCCTCTTTGGGTTGTTGGGAAAACCAGGGGAAATGATGCATTTGAAACACTTTGTGAACTGGAAAGCTTTATATATTTATTCCACACCAACCTGTTCTCCCTTCATCAGTCAGGACTGAGTCCAGAATAACTATATCCCATGTTGCTTCTCCAACATTAGAGGAGATAAAGCTGTAGACAGGGAAGTCTGGGCATCCATCAGAGGTCTGCTGTGAGTGGAACCACTTACCTGCTGAGTCAGGGCCTTCCGGGCCAGGCAAGATGGCTTGCATTTGTATGGGGATTCACAGCTTATAAAGCACATCAACATCTGTTATCTGGTTGCTTCACAACCACCATATAAGGCAGGCAAGTGGACAGATTTATCCCTGTTGGTCAAAGAGAAAGCTGAGTCTTCAGAGAGGTTGGAAAATCATCCAAAGTCACATAGTTAGAGAGAGCTGGGTAGAGAGTTGGGCTCGTACCCAGATCTTGGGCCTCCTGATCCACTGCCACTTTTGGCTTTTAAGTGGTAGGCCTGAGGTCCACAATGAAGCTTTATCACAGTTTCATCTCTCCACTCAGCATGCACAATAGACAGTAACATAATGATGCATTGTATAAATGTACAGTTTCCTATAAATTGTGTATAAGTGTATAATTAGATATCCAGTGTATAAATTAAGCACATATTAACTTTGATTATGCAATTTTTTGTTTTGATCTCAAATTGGAGACATCCCAAACATTTTGGAAGACCCTTGAAAACCCCATTGGCCCTAAACACAGTGTCAACAGAGCCTAATGGTTAAAACTGTCTGCTTCCTAACAATAACAATGCCCCCTCTCCCAATTCCAACTCCAGATATTCTATGTTTAGTTCACCTCACCTAAGCTCAAATGGGGGATCTTCCCAGTAATGGATCAGAAAACCAGAGTTCTCCTTTAGGTTGATAGGTGGTCAGGAGTCTGTCATAAGGAAGTGCTCTCAAGTGCTACTTGTTCTTCAAGTTTTAGCCTAACTATCACATCTCTGAAAGCCTATCCTGACTCTGCCACGTTAGTCAATGTGTCCCGTTTCTGTATTCATACAGTGACTAGTAATGAGCTTAACCATTCCATGGTGAATGTTAGTTGCTTGCATGACTTCCTTTCTAAGTAATAAACAACTGAGGCCAGGGTCTACATGTGAGTCATCTCCATCTCTGCCAGCATAGGATCAGTCAATAAATGCTTCCAAAGTGAGTGAGTGAGTGAGTACATAAAGAATAAATAAATAAATGGAAGGTTATTCACACACACACACACACACACACACACACACACACACACACACACACACACCAGCTCTTAAATTCTCCTCTGCTCCTTCTCTTGCATGTCAGAAAGGTGTGGGAGGAAGGGGAGGTGGGAGTAGCAATTAGGAACAGAGCAATATTCTTTTAAAAATAGCACTTATAGGAAGTTTTGCTTTTTTTTTAAGAGCCTCTTATAGACTCTGAAATAGATGGCCCATGGCATAAAGCATGGCCAGAAAAGTGAGATGTGTCAGTGTCTTCTCTCATATTAATGATCCTCTGAACTTGTTTGAGGACAGTGAGTTATCTTTTCTCCATTCCTTACCAGGTTTCTAATATTCAAGCTGTAGTGACCAAGTGTTTTCTATGCAGCAGTTTCAATTTATCCTTTTCCGTAGGTAACTGAAGTTTTTTTAAAAAATATACCTTAGGGCTTTCTCCTTGACCTACAAAACAGCACTGTACACTCCGTGTTCCTTGGGGAGAAGTCCTCCCCAACCTTTATTTAGAGAAGCTAGAGCCTGTTATTCTCAGTAGGAAGTTTGATTCATCTCACCAGGGAACAGTTGGGGGCAATTCCAGCCTGGGCTTCCATTTCTTTCTTTAATGAAGTGGTGCCTATTTGAATGATAAGGAGCCACTAAAAATTGGGAACATCTTACAAATGCAAAATGTCCTTTTATATAGAAATTTATACCTCACTTTAGAATGTGTCTTGTAATATTATTTTAACATAATAAGGATTCCTACAAGAAGTTCATAATAACTTGGGGAAATGTTTATGAAATAATGTTAACTTTAAAAGCAGAATATAAAATTATATATACAGTATGTCCTCAATCCTGTTTTTGAAAAATGTACATAAAAAAGGACAGTTTTCTCATTTAATCTTCACAACAACCCTGTGGTATTATTATGCAGAATTATTAAATAATTTGCCCAAAGCCATACAGCTATAATGCTGTCCAAGGTCGCAATGCATGTATAGAGGTTTGAGTGTGCATGTATATTTCATCCAGAAGGCAACTTAGGGAAGAGGGAGGGATACAGCAGTCTCCCCTTAATCCCAGAAATATTTTCTAAGACCCCCAGTGGAGGCCTGCAACCATGGATAATACCAAACCCCACATAAACTGTTTTTTCCTATACATACATACATTTTACAGCTTTTCTGTGGCATATTCAAACTTCCAGCTTCACTACTCCTGCATTTTGGGGCCATTATTAAGTAAAACAAAGGTTACTTAAACACAAATACTTCAATACCTCTCCAGTTGATCTGATAACCAAGATGGCTACTAAGTAACTTACAGGCAGATAGCGTATACAGCGTGGATACACCAGACAAAGGGATTGTTCAAAGGATGGAGCAGGACATCACAGATTTCATAATGCTACTCAGAACAATGCCAATCTGAAACATGAATTATTTACTTATAGAATTTTCTATTTTCTATTTAATATTTTCAGTGGGTAACTGAAATGGTGAAAAGCAAGACCAAGGATAAGGTGTGTGCGGTGGGGGTAAGAGAGAAGAGGGTGGCAATTAAGGCCAGATAAATAAACTTTAAAAAAAAACAGCAATGATTAAAGGTGTTTTTTTTTCTTTTAAGGGCCTAATTTTTATAGGCTCTCAAATAGATGGCTCATGGTACAGAGCATGATCATAAAAGTGAGATGTGCCAGTGTCCTCTCTCATATTAATGATCCTCTGAACTTGTTTAAGAGCAGTGAGTTATCTTTTCTCCATTTCTTACCAGATTTCTAATATTCAAGCTGTAATTTGGGCTCTGCTTCCAGGAACATAGCAGAATTGCCCTCCCTTAGCACCACAAAGTTTGATACAGCCAAATGAGTTGCTTTCATCAATGACATGTGACTGGGGTAACATATCACTTATAGATGGAAACTTTAAGAGCCAGTACACATTCCATGTTCTCTTTTGCCTTCTGCCTAAAGATTGACAGTCCTCCAGAAAAAGGTTGACCTGTCAGCTAGATCCTGGAAGGTCTTCACTTGGATCCCTTCAGCACCACCTAAGGAAGCCTACTTTCCATTCACTCTCAGTGGGGACAGTGTAGGCCCAACCACAGGGAAGGCTGTGAAGATAATTTTTCATCCTTGTTACTGCTGCTGCTCCCCAGGACCACCCCCATTCCCAAAAGCAACAGGCTGCTCATGAAACATACACCCTTGCCCAACTCCAGTAGACATACAAACAGAAAGGTCAACTCCAGGCCAGATAACCTTCCTCCAAGCCCAGTCTCTAGGTCTAGTTTGACTATGACCAAGAGGCTAACCTTAGACTCACTCTAGGCCAGGCACTTGAGACTGCACATGGCAAGCAGGATTGTAAGCACAGAGTAAATAAATGGGGCTGAAGGCGTGTCCTCCCAGCCTAAATGTCCATTTAGACATTTAGACAAGACAGACACTTAGTCACGCTTATCAGCAGTAAGCAGCACTTCTCATTTCACAAATTACTTCATCACAGGCTCTTCTAAAATCCAAACCATTTCTCCAACTTGGGAATTCTTTCCAGAAAGACTTATTCCCTGTCAACATCAGCCCATTGTTGCTTCATGTTACTGTCTCTTTAAAGTGCTCCTACTTTCTGTACTAACCTGAGCTAAATTTTGTAAAAACAGTTTTTATGCTGCCCTTCTGTTCTTTTCTTTCATTATGTTGAGCTACAAAGTCCTTCCACTCAACGCTCTTGCCTTCCATTCCTCCACAACCCACAAGAGGAATTTCCTTTTAGAACTAATTTCTATAAAAAGTTTGGGTTTTCCCACTAAGGAACTAGTATTTATAATGCTCATAAATATTAAAAATTATAAACCAGGTGATTTATTCTTTTTCCCTTTATCTTCCAGAAAACTCAGAGCCAGACTTACACCTCAATATGGGAACTAAGCTCAGTCTTTTGGTCCACATATCCACATACCATGTTTCTAATTTATATACCTCTCATCCAAAATTTTTATTTATTTTTCACTATTTTATTTATATTTCACTATTTTATCACATCCTCAACTCTTAAAAATTCCAGTAAGAAATATAAATAATACATTGGTAACTAACCAGATAAGGGAAGAGGGAGGGAGGGAGGGAGAGAAAGAGGGAGAGAGAGAGAAAAAGGTGAATAGATCAAAATTAATTTCTAAATCATTGGTCACCTATTAAGTCAATTTTCTCCATTGAGTACTCACAGTATTCTGAGCAGTAAAACTATTTTTTACTTCTTATCCTCCTTCTGGGCACTTTTTTCCTTCAGGAACTCAACTTTCACAGAGGAGACACCTTGTCTTTCAAGGCAAAGAAGTTAAGCAGCCTGTTCAGGGTCACATGTTGTGGCAGTGGTCCAGGCAGATTGGACTCAGTTCTCCTAGTTTCCAGGCCAATGATCTTTTTACAACATTGCTCTGCTCTTTGAGCAGTTTATCACATGGAAAGCCCACATTAAAGGCAAAGTCTCAACTAACCACATATTTTTTGAGTCCTAACACTTTCACCATCTATTCCTGGGTAGAAAATTTTCCTTCCCCTTACCTTTTCCCTGAACTTTTTTACCTTTTGCAGCACATTTTCTTCTCCTCCATTTTTAATCCTTCACTTTCAATATTTTCTCTGTTAAAAAAAAAAAAAGAAAAAAGGCAACAATACTCATAACTGCCTAACTGGCCTGATGCTATAGATACTCAATAGATGTTAATTTTTTCCCTACATGCTTTGAACCATATTAAATAATCTTCTTCCTCCTTCAATGCCCACATTCCTGTACTTACATCTTTCTACAACACTGACCCGTGAATTAAGATATCAAAAAGCACTCCCTTTTTCCAATAAGTCTTTTTATATCTTCATCATATTTGACATTTGCTTATACATAGCCAGGGAAAATGGTGTCTGTCTGCTCTTCATCTCTTGATTTTCTTTGTAGAAACTTGACTACGGTGATGTCAATTTTATGAGAAGGAAATTGATGATTTGTAGTGGTAACTTTCTCAATATCCATTCCTCCTTTCTGTCTTTTTTCATCTGGGGATTCTTATAGGGATCTATGCACCAAGGGGTGGAGCACATGACTTAGACCAAGCAAATCAGCATGTTCTATGCACCTGCCCATAGTGATTCAATACCTGAAGGGTCACATGACCTCAGAGTGCTCAATCAAAATAAACCTGAGGATTTCTTGGAATTGCTGAATCAAGGGCTCTCTTTCCTCCTCTAGAAATAGGAAGTCTAAAACTCTTCCAGTCATTTTGCTACCACAAAGAAAACCATCTTGAGGTTAAAACCAAAACACAAAGAATTACAAAGAAACAAACCAGAGCCTTGATGATGTCATGAACCACTAGATTCAACCTTATCTAAACCTAGGCTTTTTAGTTACACAAATTACTCATTTTCTTTATT
Organism: Macroglossus sobrinus; assembly: GCA_004027375.1. Taxonomy (NCBI): domain Eukaryota; kingdom Metazoa; phylum Chordata; class Mammalia; order Chiroptera; family Pteropodidae; genus Macroglossus; species Macroglossus sobrinus. The sequence continues at coordinate 161,323 of PVKZ01002011.1, forward strand.
ATTTAAGATCATATGTTACTTTCCAATAAAAGCTTTCTGACTGATATACTGATGATATCCTGAAACTCATAAAATTTTGCTTGTTTTTAATAAAAGTTGTGATTCACCTTTTTTGCTTAATCTCCAATATGCTAAAGACACCAAGCAGATAAAGGCTATGGTGATGTATATGTTGATGTATGTGTATTTTCTCAGATGATCAACACCAACAATTGTCATTATCCTCATCATCACAGTGGATGGGGCCATCATATTTAAATCAAACTCAGATGGCCAAAGTTTACAGCGATACTTAAAATTTAGTATCTTAGAAGCATTTTATCTCAGTCCCATAAAAGTTATAGTATGCTGATTAAATACTGACTGGAGGCTGAAAGAGTACTTACTTGAGGTTTATAGGTATGAAAAAGATGCATTCTCTTGCCACCTACTTTTTTTTTTTTTCAAAATATTGCTGCCCACGAACAGCCAAATGCATATATTTCACATGTTTCGAGGGAAGGAGGTGTCAGTACTTTTTATTTTTTATAATGGCATTTTCTGCCAATAATAAAAGATGAGGAAGAGAAAATGATGATAAAAACATATTCCTTTTCCAAAGAAAGTACTTGTTGTCTTCAGTTTCCTCACTTCTGTTTCTGAGGGAAAAGAGGCAATGTGTTCTCTCTAGTAAACATTTTTTATGTGAGTGTCTCTGAACTTTTCCGTTTATAATTCTAGTCCAGAGCTTTGAGTGTTTTATACTTAGCTCTTTTCTCCTCTTTGATTCTCTAAGACAAAAGACAAGAGCCACCTGAATAGATTTTCAAGAAAAAAGCAAAGAACTAAGAAGCTGTCTCAGTAGGGGAACACGGTATGTCCATAAATCATTCTCATGGAGCTGCTCTTAACACAGAAGGCAGGGATAAAGGAGGAACCATGCTGGTGGTACGAGACACCAAGAATGATAGAGAACAAGCTTTAGGAATAGAGAACTGAAAGGCTGCTGGATTTCTAAGACAAAGGTATGCACAGGGGATTTTAACAGAATTGCAGTTGGTAAGTAGTTGGTTAAAGTGTAAGTGTCTGAGCTGTCTTTAGATGCAATATTGCTCTAAAATAAAACCCTGGGTATCTTGGCTCTATAAGCAAAAAGCATCCTTTGGTGATTTCTTTATTTTCAATATTTTATAATGAACATTTTCAAACAGAGAAAATTTGAAAGAATTGTAAATTGTTCATACACCCACCAGCTAGACTCTACAATAAACAATTTGCTATATTTGATATCCATTTATATACCTTCTATCTATTATTCACCAATCCACCTTATTTTGGGGATGCATTTCAAAGTAAGTTGCAGACATCAGTATACTACACTCTTAAACACTTCATCACACTTAAACTTAACTAGAGTTCAGAGTTTATTGACAAATATGCATGCCTGGAAAAGGAAAACTCCTATCACAACATAGAACATTATCATGGTGATTTCTTTCTAACATGAACTATCAGAAGGACTATTCTCTGCTCCATGCATTTATACAAGTATTTATTGAGCTCATATTTGGTTTGGATATTGTGCTATGTGTTAGGAATAGAGAGGTGAATGAGACAGAGCTCTCCACATGAGCTGATAATTTAGAGAAAGAGATGCCTATATTTTAATTAATTTGTTAATTCATTAAACTAAATAGTCACGATTGCTGTGGAAATCTGTTCACAGAGAGGAGGAGTCAGCCAATGGCCTGTGTTGGAGTCAAGGAGGGCTTCACACTAGGCCTTTTGAAAGATGAGAAGGAAGTCCCCAGACATCTGCAGATAAAAGTACAAAATAGACTGAGGTTCTAGACTGCATGGCTGAGATACAGGATTGAGGAGAATGGGTAGATTGGAGCCATACAAGGACAAGGTCCAGGAAGGCCTTGAATATCCTATAAAGAGTTTGAGCTGTTATCTAGAAATAAATAGGATCCTGAAGAGTTGCCTGCTGGACACCTGAGCTAAGGTGACCTGGGTAAAATTCACTCCTTTATGACCTTGAAAGAGAGGAAGAAAAAGACTAACATAGAGGCTCTGGGGATAGACAAACATTTTGGGATTAAGTATTAAATTATGAAAAAGTCTAGTTCATAATCTAGAGCCATAGAGGCTCCAGCTGGCTGCTAGACAGAACATGGCATCCCTGCACTATCAAATCTAGCAAAGAAGCCCTGAAGGCAGACTGGCCTCCAGCTCCTTTCCTGCTCATAGAATGAGAGCCTCATGGACTAAGGAGAACTGTGGAGGCCAAACTGGGATACCTGGATTCTGACATATTATTTGTAAATGTAGTCAGTTGCATTACAATCACCTAATAATGTTTAAAGTGTGGTGGAGGGTCCTGTCAGACTATAATCAAGAGATAAATTTTGTGGCAAAAACAGTTATATCACTTGTTTATGCTGAGATAAAATTAAGTTGTCTCACACACACAACCTGCTACAATCAAGGCTGAGCTTTCTTATGTGCTAAGGTCCTTCTAAGAAGTATAAAATGATCCAGGGTAAAGTTTCAAATTCTCTTTCAACAGAATGGAAAATATGCATTTGTATGACAAGTAGTAAAATCCACAGTAAACTATTAAATCCATAGGTGTAAAATGTAGAAAAATGGTAGTTAAAACCAAAACAAAACAAAAAATAGCCAGGGTTTCTTCATTGACAGAAATGGCTTTTAAATTCCTAGTAAATTCAATTTATAATAAAGGTTGAAGGTGCAGGTCACACAGTAAACAACATCAGCAAAACACGAACAGAGGAGTAGATAAAGAAGAGAAGATAGAGGCTTAATGAGTAAGAAAGAGAAAAAATAATTTCAGAAGATATCTCAATATTTTCTTGACCTTTTAAAAGAGCTAGAGTTTAATTAGTCAGTTGGGACTATCTTACTTAAACAGTCAAGAACAGTTACTGTTATGACTGAATATATTCCTCCAAAATTCCTACATTAATATCTATTCCCCCAGTGTTATGGTATTTGGAGGCAGGGCCTTTGGGAGGTAATTAGGTCATGAGAGTGGGGCCCTATAATGGGATTAGCACCCTTCTAAGAAGAACCCAGAGAACTAGCATGCTCTCTTTCCACCACATGAGGATATAAGAAGTTGGCATTCTGCAACCCAGGAGAGAATCTGACCATGCCAGCACACTGATCTTGGACTTAGCCACTAAAACTGTGAGAAATAAATTTCTGTTGTTTATAAGCTACCCAGTCTTTAGTGCTTTGTGATAGACACCCAAACTAAGACAACAACCAAAAAAAGTAAAAGTACTGAGTTTTAAGACTTAATATCCTGCTCAATAGAAAGATTTTCTATGGTTAAGTTTTCCTCTTGCTTTTTCTCTGTCTCTCTTTTAACTTTGGGATTCTCATTGAGCTCTGGTCAGAGTAACAAATCTCTAGTACTTGAAAAAAATCTGAGAAGTTGCCTCATGGTTACATCTCGTTAAGCTAAAAACCAATCTTTATCGAAAGCGAAAATCCTAATACTCATCCCACCTCTTTTTTTAAACTCTCTAATTTTTTAGTTAAAAACACTTTCTAATTGCCTTAAGCATGTTTATTAACCCATGTACAGGACTTGGCCCCTCTCTCTGCTCCTCTTGGCCTCTATGTTGACTTGTCTCTTTGGCTGATCTCTCCAGGCAGCAGCTATAGCATCTCTAGCCTCACATTTTGAAGACTGACTAAGAGCTTTTTGTCTCCAATCATTCAAAAAAAAATTCCCGTAACTAAGTGTCATGGAACTGGCTTGACTGACATACTGACCCTGGAATGGAATATGCTAATTGGCCAGAACTGGGTCACATCATGGCCCTATAGTTTAGGAGTGTGGTTGAACACATTGTTTGAGCACTGGAAAAGAGGTTTCCCCCAGGAAGATCGAAGGATTATTACTAAGATAGAAGGGGAGTGATTGGAAGTTAGCAAAGATAAGAGATGTCCACTAGCCTTCTGAAGACTCAAGGCTAGAAACACTAGTAAAAGCAGAACCCAAGAAACAAAAAGACAGCACACCTGCATCTCTACTGGTCACGTGAGGTAAAAGATTGTGAATCCATGGTCTTCCGTACTGAGAACCACTGCTCTGCTTCTCCTCACTACTTATCTCCCCACCCCATCATTTATACAAAATGACCAAAAGCCTCTTTCTGGTCTCAGGAGCAGAACAGTGCTGAAAAAGTCAGAATGACAAAGCACACTCATTAAGTCTGGCCTTGAATTTTGTTTTCAGTCTCTTCCAGTACCTTGTCCTTCCATAAATTCTCACTCTCCTCATACTATCATGCACTCCTCTCAATCCTCTATTCACAAGTATTCCAGTCACTCAAACACCAGCCCTGGAAAATCCTCTGGCAATCATTCCAGGAATCCCCATTCTGTGAACAGTAATTCTGAAGGATATTATTAGGTTGTATGCCTAAAAGAAACTCTATGGTAAAAAAAAAAAAAAAGTGTTGGAAACACTGGGCTAAACATGTTTTAAAACAGTTATTTAATGCAAAACCTCTCCTAGTTCTTAACATGTATATGTCTATTGTGAATCTACAAGAGGAAGCTTTGGTAAAGAGCATTTTCCACATTTATATAAGCAAGGGATTTTACTTCAGAAAATACTAGAGAAGCCATTGTTTCTATAGAACACATTTGAGAATAGGTGGCCTTGCCTAGCCCCTTCACTTTCTAGATGAAGAAACCAATTCTCACAGAGTTATAATGGACTACTAAACCTGTAGCAAGTCAATGTCAGGGGCAGGGCCACTTTCCCAATTCCAAGTGTGAAGCTTTGTCCTTTGCACTTTATTCTTGCAGGTGCACCTCAGGCTTCCAGGGCTGTTTGCTCCCATAAGAAAAATCAGGTTTTTCCCTGTGGTTGGAGGCAGGAATGGACTTTCTAGGTGACCTTCATTCTAAGGCAGGGTTAGTGAGCTGAGCATTTCTATTCTCTTACCAACACCTCCGAGCTAAGGCAGCAGTAAAATCAGACATTTAGGAAACAGGGCAACAGTTTAATACCAGTGTTTGCACAGTGCTTGGTACATAGTAAGCTTTCAAAGTTATTACTGAGAGTCAGGACCATAGACAGCATTAAATATTGTCTTAGCTTGGGTCCCCAGGGGCAGGCACCCAAAAGCATTTGAGTGCTATTCGTTTATTTGGGAAGGATCCCAGGAAGCAGATAGATAGGGATGTGGAGAAGTAAAACAAGGAAAGGAAAGAAGCCAACACGTGGTGTGTTGAGTGAAGGTTATCAGAGTTGTCACTGGAGCTGAATTCTACAGGGTCACCTGTGGAAGCAGTTATAACACACTTCAAAGATGCCCTGCCCTGTGGGAAAAAAACTGGGGTATTTACCACCAACTCTCATTCATCATTGGTTGAAGACTATTTCCAGGGATATTAACTCCCCAGCACTCCTGGCCTGTTCTTCAGCAGATCAAGCATGTTCCTCTGGTCATGGACTGGGTGCTGACAGCACCAATTAAGTACTATGGGGAAGTGCCCTGTATATGACAGGTACTGGCATAAAATGAATTGTTTCACTTAGCACCAGGTGACCTGGCTCCATCAAAACCATTGTAGAGGCTTGGACTATGCACCTAGCAGAACTCCAACTACAGGGCTGAGGCCACACTTACCACAGAGTGCTTCCAGCCAATGTCTGAGTGTGGTAGTTGCTAAGGAAGGCCCATATCCTGTATTCTCTAATAAAAACTTAAACTCCAGGACTCCATGCTGACCTTGCTGTATACTGCATGGCAGTCTAGGGTGCCTGCACTCAAATTTCCACCCCTCTTTCCTGCATTCAGAGTGAACCAGCATTGTGGTTTCATGGCTCTCCCAGACTTTCCCATTTCCCTCTCATGCAGAGGATCTCTTAAGTGAAATCCTTGCACATTTTACTCCCATCTTGGCATCTGCTTCTCTGAGAACTGGGACTAACACACCTACTGACTAACTCCCCTGGCCATAGCCATCAGAGCTCCACTGCAGCATCAAGAAAGGCAACTTTCAGACTATATGAACAAAGGATTCCTTAAACAAATAAAATTCTTTTGCCACAAGGAACAGAAAATATTTCAATGACCAGAAGAGAGTTATCGGAGTTCAGCTGAGAATCCCTATTACTGCAAAAAAACAAAAAACAAAAAACAAAAACAAAAAACAAAAACAAAAAAACCTTTATTATTGCTTCTCTTTTTCCCAAGTCTAAATTTCTTGGTTATCTCATTAACAACTTCTTCCTATCCCAGTGGACACCCCATATATACACACCACTCTCACACTCATTCTTGCCAACAAACATCAGCTGGCTCATCAGCCAGTAGGTATCAAGTGTTTGGAAATAACTTTAAATATAAGCTTTGACAACGAGCAATAACAATAATTTAGAAGGAATGCTTGTTATAAAATTGAACTCTACACAGTGAAACTTGGATAATTTGATTAATACAGCCAGGCAGACTCTGTGACAAGCCTAGATTCTAGAAAGTGTTTAAAGAAATTTAATTGTAGTGCCTTCTGAATTTCGGTACTCATTAAAAACTTAGCTCTAAGGAAATAAAGGTTATAAGTCAGGACCAGCCTCAATCACATAGTACTGTTAAGGGAACATTTAAAGAAAATTTAATTGGGGGGGTCCTTGGTTTGAAATAGTTACTAATTATAGAAGATTTTCTTAGCTTGTGGGTAAAAGCTTGTAATTTTCAGGGAAGGAAATTTTATGGTTTTTATCCAACAAGAATCACATACTTGTGCCATCCTAAGCCCAGTTTGAATGGAAAAGTTTCTTGGTGGTCAATCAGGCAGTCCAGTACTCAATGTGTTAAGCATGGCCTTATGGAAAAGGCTCCCCCAGGCCCTTATGTGTGTAACAGATGGAAACAGTCAATTTTCCTAAAATGAAAGAAAGACCAGATTCTATTCCTCCTGCAAGCCCCTTCTGATCAAATGCCCCTTCCTTCTTCTTCTCTCTCAGTCCTATGGGAACCTAAATCAGGCCCATTCTCCAGCCTGCTGAAACCTGGAGAGTTGAAACCCTGGGCTGTTCCATGCTGTAGACATTCTACCTGTAATCAAGGTGTTGGTTTGGGCTATAGTCAGCTCAATGCTTGACTAGGGGGGGATCTGCTTTGAAGCTCACTCACATGGCTATAGGTGTCAGGTCCTTGCTGCCTGATGGCCAGGTGCATTAGTTCCTTGCTACATGGGCCTCTCCATCAGGCTAACGGCAATGTGGCAACTTTCTGCCCCTACAGTGAGAACTCTAAGACAGAGAGAGCAAGAGAGCACCAGCCGGCTGGAAGTCGGTCTTTTTGTGAAATCCCATCACTTCTGCTAGAACATGTTGTTTAGAAGTGAGTCAATAGGCCCAGCTCATACTCAAGGAGAGATTATAAAAGAGCAAAAATGACAGGACATGAGGTCACTGGGGGCTATTTTAGAGGCTATTTACCACAGTCTGCCCTCTGGCCCTCAGTGATTTGTGACCCTCCCTCACATGCAAAATACACACTAGTTGTTCTTACTCATGGCAGCATTAGGTTTTTCTCAGTTGCAGTGGTTTTTTTTGTAAATGCTCACTAATTAAATTTGGTATTTAGCAAGAAAATCATCCACTTGAGCCAGTTTCATCTTGGGCAGCACTGATATTTTGAAGTTTTTGAATCTCCAAATTCATAGACCCCCTTGGAAAACCGGTATAAGGTATAAACTATCTTTGTAATATGTTGGAGTAAGATTAGGTCATGGATTTAACTAGCTGGGCAGGACATGGTCAGGTGAGGTGGAATTCCCTCCCTGAGCTGGGGCCAGGAGGGGCACGTTCAGGGCCAACCTCTCTGGGGGCAGTGCATAAGTGAGCTGGATCAAGAACTTAAGGATATGTATGGTTTGTGTTTGTATGGCATTTATCGGAAGGAGTCATAATGTCCATTTGCCAAGTTTAGAGAGATAGATAATACAATAGAGGAGTTAAACATCTGAATTTTCATCCCACCGCTGACTCTACAGTGTAATCTTGAGCAAGAAGCTTAATTTCACAGGGGACTAAATGAATAATGGCTGTAAGGTTCTCAGCACAATACCTGGCACAAAATAAGGGGTAAACTATACTAGTTATTGTCATATTAACAAATTATCTTTGAGACATTAGGTAGAGCCCCAACTTTACTCTTCATTCATACACTGAAATCATTTGTTAGGGAATGCTTGATGACATTGCTGGGTCTGTGGCTGAAGGAGTCAAACTTTCTAGCCTCCTAGAGGAACTGCCATGCTTCAAGGACCACCAGAGAAACTCTTGTTTGCCCCCAGGTGATCTGCACATCTGCTCCGAACTCTGGTTGGAGTGCAATAATTACACAGCCACTCTCACGGGAAATGAGAGAGAGAAAGATTCTGAGACAAATCCAAACCACAGTCCATGGAGACCTTCTGCAGGCAACCAGCCCCTCAAAGGCAAGACTCAGACCTGAATATTCTCTAAAATCCAGTACCAAGCAGAATACTTAGCATTGAAGCGGGGTAATTCCCATCTTCCTTCCTATAGTAAGCACTACATCAGCCCCTAGATAATAGCAGCTGCCCTTCACTGAGTGCCATGCACTGTGCCAAATGCTTTCAAAACCAATTATACTTTCTTGATTTCCCAACCAGTCCTTCGTTGTATGGATGTGGAACAAAGGTGGCAGCCAATATTTTGACAACAAAGGCCATACACATTGTCCTACACCAAGCTACCTCAAGCACACTTAAAAAAACAAGACAGAATAAAGTTTCTTTCATCTGTCTCCCTCAGTCTCAAGGGAGTCGGAAGGGGACATCCCCTTTTGCTGTCCCCAGATGTATTCAGGATAAGAGAGCCACTCTTGCACAGGTCAGATACCTTGAAGAAAATATTAGAAAAAGCACACTGGGCTCTAAGTTACAGGCTGCCCTCCCCACCTTCTACTATGGACAAAGAAACAACTCGGATGGGCTGATGAGAGCCAACTGTGCAGAGCTCTTCTCATCTTATTAGTAGTTTGAAATTAACTACTGTAGGACTATTATCTACAACATGGAAATTGGTGAACACTACTAATCAGGACCTATTCTTCTCTCTCAGAGAGCTGGGTATTAAACATTTACTAGCACATCACTGTTATAGAGTGATGGGATCTAAAATCTTACCATCTTGAGGCAATGTTCTCAGTGTGCAAACATTTTATGCTGCTATGAAAACTAAGAGCATGTCAGATGGAGTCATATGCTGCCTTGGGGAGCCAAAACCTTTCATTTGCCTTGCTTTAAGTATTACAGCTGTCATCTTGGAATTTTTCATTTACCAATAGAACCCTTAATCCACCTATAAAATATGATTCACATAATGAATCCAGGTATTTCACCCAGTGCTAAAATTCAAAAGCAATTAGCCTTTTTGTTTATTTCATGTGGGAGGTAGACTAAAAGCTAAATGAAAACACAAAAAAAAGAGCTAGGCATTGGTCCAAATGTCTGAATGATGTACTAATTAAATTGTATAACAACACTGCTATCTTTATACATACACTTTATTACAGGTTGGGGAATCAGCGTGGGCCTTCCAAGCCAGCCTCTGGGAGAGTTCTTTAAAACTAGAGGAATGGTACAGGATAAGGCTTCATGAGGAAGATTTAGCTACCATTCAAAAAAAAAAAAAAACAGATAAGACTTTGGGTGAGATTTGAAGAAGCTTGGTATGTTTTTCTCTTCTCTCTGCTATAATATGATCTTAATCAGGAATAAGAGCTAAAACATCTGCTTATTCATATATTCACTAAATAAATGTGATGAAACTTGGGATAGATGTTGGGAATAATATAAAATTAATAAGACCAGTCCCAGGCCCTCTATAAGTCCTTAGACAGCCTAGTCTGGCATCTGACATGTCCCTGAATGTGACATAGGACTCACCAGTTCCTGGTGAGTCCAAGAAAGGGTTGTTAATACTACTTGGGGGGTGAGGGTGGGTGACTGAAGGCTCCCCAGAGGAAAGTGAATTTGAGCAGGTTTCTCTCTCATTTCTTTCATCTTATTCTATAGGCTTCCATGAGTAGTTAATGAAATATGTATTGTTGAAGTTGCTGTTTCCAAAACTCATGCTGGTTGTCATAAGGAAAACCTAGAAAGAGTAGTAATAGCAAAAATGGCTAATATGAATTGAGGCTTTCCAGGGGCCAAGCACTTCTCCAAAAGCCTTACATGGCCTGACTCATGTAATCTTCACAACTCTAGGATGAGTACAGATGAGCAAAACAAAGCTTATCTAGTGATGGATTTGGCATTTGAATCCAGAGGTCTGGTGCTCCACATCGTACACTGTCTCTTCGAAATTACTCGGCCAAGTGCAAGCATGCCATCACAGATCTCAACCTACTTATCGAAACATCATGTTTGTATGTTTACTTTCTTGAAACATATTGTCAGGTACAGCAATAGATAAATTATGACATGATCTTTGGAGTTCATCTTGAGTCTTCATCCTGGTCATATCACTAATCTGATTGCCACATTGAGACAAGTTGTCTCTTCAGCCTTTGCTGCCACTACTGCCCATGTCAGGCCACTAAATCCAAGTCTCCCTAAACCACTCACTATCTCCCTAATTGTTAGACCCTGCTGGGTCTCCACATTTATGCAGGTTGTTTCTACTTCTGACAGAGTCCCTTCCCCATCCTTATCACCACCCTGCCCCCACCCAAGAATGGCTTCTCAGCCTTGGATGGCCCCTCCCTCCAGAAAGCCCTGACCCCTCAACATGGAGTTAACTCTCTCCTTGGGTACCAGGAGCACCTGAACTCATCCACAGGGCAGCATTTATCATGTATCACACACTAAGTATAGCTGACTGTTCTTGTCACCCACTAGACCTACAGTTATTAACCAAGGGAGGCTCAGAATTAGCTAGGGAACTTTTTTTTAATATTGTTTTCTCCAGCCTCTCTGATTCAGAAGATATTAACTCTGACCTAGAATACTGGATTTTTAAAGGCTCCTGGGGAATTTTGATGGGCACACTTGATTCACTATCTTCCTGACTATACAGTGCCCTGGATTATACTCTTAAAGGTTAGGCTTATGCATTTGCTCACAGATATATACCCAGAGCTGAGCATGGCAGGGAGTTTAGAGTCTATGAAGTTTTGTTAGTTAACCTACTGAGTGAATAAGTGAAGTATGAGTGAAATTAATTAACCTCACTTATTCTGTTTTATCATCTGTAAAGTGATATTTTAACATCCTCTGGGGGTGATTCTTGTGAACTACATACAAAAAAGAAAAGATTAAGGAAAATGTTGCAATAAAGGAACTCCTAATCCTGGCATTAAAGAACCTCCACATTATCTGCTATAGTGAATATTCTGAGATGAGACACATGTATAAAGGGTGTTTCAGAAAGAAGAGACAATCTTTTGTTAAAGTAATCCATATGGTCATTGAACACTATGTTACATATCAGAAGAAAAAAATAGAGCTATTTTATTATATTTCTTAAATGACCCAACACCTCTTCTTCCCAAATAGTTTATTTTTATTTTTCAATCAGAATTGACATTCAGTGTTATCTTATATTAGTTTCAGGTGTAAAGCATAGTAGTTGGACATTTACATAATGTAGGAAGTGATCCCTCCAATTAGTCCAGTACTCATCTGGCACTATACAAAGTTATTACAATACTATTGACTATATACCCTATATTATACTTTATATCTTCTTGACTATTATGTAACTACCAATTTATACTTATTAAGACCTTCACTTTTTTCTCCCAGCCCCCCTGACCTCTCCTACCATCTGTTTCTATGAGTTTGTTTCTAACTTGTTTGTTCATTTATTTTGTTCTTTTTTTGATTCCACATATAGGTAAAATCATGTTATTTGTCTTTCTCTATCTGACCTATTTCATTTAGCATAGTACCCTTTAGGTCCATCCATGTCATTGCAAATGGTGACTTCTTTTTTATGGCTGAGTAATATCCCATTGTGTATATGTACCACATCTTCTTTATGCAATTGTCTATTGATGGACACTTAGGTTGTTTCCATATCTTGGCTATTGTAAATAGTGCTACAGTGAACATAGGAGTGTATATATTGTTTTGAATTTGTGTTTTGTTTTTCTTCAGATAAATACCCAGAAATGGTATTCCTAGGTCATAAGGTAGTTCTAGTTTAAATATTTTTGAGGAATCTCCAAATTGTTTTTCATAGTGGCTACACCAATTTGCAATTCCGCCAACAGTGTTTGAGAGTTCCCTTTTCTCCACATCCTCACCAACACTTGGACTCAACACCTCTTTAACATGGTTTGCACCTGGAAAATTTTATTCTAAGTCCATGGGAGCATATAATCCTCGGTCTTTGTCCTTTCCTCTTGGCCACCCATTTGCCATGACTCAGCCACCACTCCCTGAAGGACAGGCCCTGCCCTCTGCTCACAGGTCTTTCCCACTTTCAGTAGAGCTGCTCTGAATATCAGAGGAGAGATCTCTGTCAAATACTGAGAGCCAAAATACTACCTTTGGGGTTCACAGCACTTCAAATGTTCCTGAGAGAAGAAAGAGCAAGCACATTCTCAGGTTCTTCATCTTTATCAAGAATCAGGCTCAGCCTCAGGAGCAGAAATTTGCTCTCCAAGGGGAGGCCTGGTCAGCCCATTCTAGCCACCTCCTGCAGTTCTCTTCCCATTGAGCTGCCATATGGGAAGCTGGACCAACCAAACAGAGCCCAGGAAGGAAGTCTGGAAGATATGATTAAGGCAGGACTGGGAAAGGGCAAGTTCTGGAAAAGAAAAGAAAATCCTTTACAGCCCTGGGATCTCTCCTACTCCTCAAAAACTCAGGTTTGAGCTGGAAGTCTGGAGTAGATATAGGGGTCACTGATACATCCTCAGGCATCTCCAGCCTGTGGCACAAAAGTAAGGTCACTGTTCTTGTTATCTTCACATTACAATGACTCTGAGTGCCCATCCTACAGATTCTGGGATATCATAATTTAATTAGGCTTCCCCAAGCTCCAAGTATTTTCAGAGATTCCCCAAGGAGGACTCACATATTCCCAAGATCTATCTCCATGCTCTTCTGTTGCCTCTGACAGATGACATTGCTCTAAACCACTGCTGTTCTTAAACTCTGCAAGTTCCTCACAACACCTACTTAGTGGTTTTCTCCAGACATCTCAACTCCCTTCTTTTAAAACAGGAACACAAGCTCCTCACTGTTATCATAAGAACTAAACCCAGGGCTCACTAGGATAAATCTACCATAGGGGTCCTGACCAATTCTTGAACATAGTAAAAGGTCCTTTTATTTATTTTGTAATGAAGTAATTGATTTTTTATGTTGACATTGGTTAATAAAATCCAATAAGTTTCAGCTGTATACTTTAACAGTAAAGCATATATGTGTGTGTGTGTATATATATATATATATATATATATATATATACACACAAACACACACACACACACTATGTGTTCACATCTCATAGTTAGATTTCTTTCTCTTATCACATATTTGATCCCCTTTACCCCATCTACCTCCCCTCTCTCACCTCCCCCGTACCCTCCAGAACCACAAATCTATTGTTCATGTACATGAATCTCTGTTTGTTTGTCCTGCTCACTTGTTGCTTTTAGATTTATATCCCACATATAAGTGATATCATGTGATTTTCAACCTTTTCTGTCTGGCTTATTTCACTTAGCATGATTATCTTGAGGTCCATTTATGTTGTGGTAAATGGCAGTATTTCATTTCTTCTTATGGCTGAGTAACATTCCATCATATATATGTATATGTACCACTGCTTCTTTAGCCAATCATCTATCTTAGGACACTTCAGTTGCTTCCATGTTCCGGCCACTGTGAATAATGCACAGTAATTGCTCAATATAAGTTTGTTGAATAGATAATAATAACATTCTGCATCATGTCAAATAAGTGCCAGGGAATATTTTCTAATGATGACAAGGGGGAAGACAGTAGAAGAAGAACTTGCATTTACTGAGTATCAGGTACATGGTTATATATACATTTTCCCTCTTTACCTTCACATTCACACTTATAAAAAGTGAGAATGGCTATCATTATATAACTAAACTCATCTTTCAAATTAGAATATCAAGTCACAGGGCTTACAAGGAATAAAAGCAAGATTTCAATCCAGCTCTGCTCCATAGCCCATGCATGCTCATCCCACCATTGTAAGCTGCCTGTCTGAGGCTGAACTAAATAGGTATATCAGGGAAATATATAAAACTAGTCAGGCTCAATTCTGTTGTTCCAGAATGTTGTCTTTAAGACAAATATTTTGATGTTATATAAATATAAGCACCATCTGTCTGTGTGCTTGCTATCTGTCTGATCCACTTAACTCCATCTGATGTGAAAATAATCACCATCAGCTATTCAACAGACAAAACAACCAAAGCAGCACTTTTCCACTAGTTGTTATGGACACAGTCATTGCTTTAGTTTTTTCACAATAATCTCCAACTCTGAATTTGCAACATCCCAGGGTAGTTCCAGTCACTGTAAGGGATTTTGCAAGATTCTTAAGAATTCTCAAAACCAAATTAGTGTCAGTATAATTTAAAATAAAGAAGCTCTGCAGTAGACTTTTCAGAAGACAGAGAGAAGTCTGCATGGTGAAATCCAGTAATGGTGGAGGCTGCTATAAGCACAAGAAGGAGAGTGGGTCTGTTTCCATAGTCTTCACTTTGAAACAGATGAATATGTCATTTTTGCTTGTATGAAGACCTTCATGTTGATATGACTTGAGAATGTATGAGAGAAAAAAAACCCAAAGGCTACAAAAATTTCTGGGTGAAAGGTAAAAGGACATGGACCTAATTTTGTTTAGAGAAAGGAAAGCTGAAAGCAAGGCTGCTTATTATATTTGGGAGTGACATACAGAAGTGCTTATGCGCCCCCACCTCGCAACTTCTGTTTCCCTTACCTGGGGCAGATACCACTCCCTACTAACAGAACTTTAGTATGGAGGCAGAACTGAGCCTCAGAATCTTTCTCAACACAACTCTCAAGGGAAGCACATTAAATTCATTGGACATACCCTTGACATGTTGATATACTCTGCTACTTCATGAAGGGCGAATAGGATGGCAGAGGAAGTACCCAGACCTTCTCTCTCTTTCTCTCCTTTCATTTTACCTTTAATCTTCTAATTGCTCTCTATTATTTCTAAACAAATCCATCTTTTTCAAATTGTTCTAAATTTGTGTTCATTTTTACCACTGGGCATCTACCCATCCACCCTCTCTCTCATAGATATGCAACAGCTAAAGTGACATTTTTAAGCAATGGCCTTAGCCTGGGGACCTCACTTTGAATTCACCACATTCCAGTTCTTTGACTCTGGGTAAGTTCATTTCTTCATCTATAAAAGAGGATATTTGCAGCAACTTTTTCATAGGTTATTATAAATATCGAATGAAATTAAAGATCTTACATGGTACCCAGAATAATAAACATTCAATAAATGTGAGCTTAATCTGAGGAAACAGTGAACATAGATATTTCAAGTCAAATATGCCACCAGAGTTCAAGAAGCACTCTGATCTATCATGTTACTGACATTGAAAATTTTCTCTTAAAATCCAGAGTCAGCTGGGGCTCCCTGCCCCTTGAGTTTTAGGTAAAATTAACCTGTGTTCCATCCTGCAAAGCCATAGCCTTAGGAAGTCCAAAGTCCTTCTCATGGCCTCAAAGGAATCTAGGGGCTCACATTCTGAGGCCCACCCCTCCTTCCCGGGCTCCTATAAGCTCACATGTAGACTCTGCTCAGAATCCCTTCAGTCTTGACACAAGGCTTAGCTCCTTCCTCATCTAACAAAAAAAAATGCATGTGTATTCCATATAAAGTTTTTGGGAACCAAGGAGTCCTTATCTCTTCCAGTTTGTCTATGACCCTAGCCCTTAGCTGCAGCCCCTACAAATATGGTTATCCATATCCAGCCTTTGTCTACTGGAGGCCATCATCTCACCCAACCTAGAGTGTAGGACATAAAGTAACCTCCTGCCAACTGTCTCTCAGCTGTTAACCACATTTAGTCCACAGTGCAAACTCACATCTTTTTAGCCATGACAACCCATGGGAGTGCATGCTGACTTCAATATGGCAGTTCAGCCAGCCTTACCTTTTTAGATTTCTTTTAGATTTGTCAGATGTAGACTGAGAAAGTTGGAGCTCAGGCCACTATCTTGCCCCACCTCTACTCACCTGCAATCTGCATAGAATCAGAGCATCCTTAAAAGTCACTCTTTTGAGATGAAAGGGTTATAGTCTCCTCACCCCAAGAAATACCTCATAAATATTATTCGTTTCACATGCTCTTCTTGAACCATGCCAGTCCCCCATCAAGAAATGAAGATTTTTCCCTCTCCTTAAAATGAGCAAGCCATATGACTATCTCAACCAATAGACTATCTGGTAGTAGTGATACTGCTTGACCTCCAAAACAAGGTCATAGAAAGGAATATGACTTTTTACTAGTTTTCACTACCAAGAATATTTAGTATTGGAATCCAGCCACTAAGTTGTAAGAAAGTCAAGGCCATATGGAGAAACTATGTATAGGTGTTCCAGCTGATCAACCCAGCTAACATCCCAGTCAACAGGCAGCATCAACAGCCTGACATATGAATGAGTTTGACTTCAGAGGATCCCAACTCATTTCTTCAAGCTGCCCCAACTGATGCCATGTGAATAAGAAGAGCTCACTGCCAACCCTTGTCCCAGTCACAGATTCATGACTAAACTACTGTTGTCCTGGTTTTAAGCCAATCAGTTTTAGCATGGTTGACATTTCAACATCAGATAACCAGACCAACTATGCCTTTCAGTTGCTGGAGATTATATAAATGTTGACACTCCATATTTCACTACAAATTAGTTAGTAACTGACCAGTCCAGGGAGTTAGGAGTTAGTACTTGGGCACCAGAACATGTCCCAGCCCCAGAAATACAAGGTTTGGAACCTCAGTTCATTCACTATTGTCCAATTCCTATTAGCCAGGATCAGCCCATCCTTAAAAGCCAGATAAGAGTGGCTCCAGTGTTCTCTTTAAGATTTCTGTGAAGTTCCATACAACATGCCTTCTCATAGTCCTTCCTGGCTATATGCTTCTGTTTTTGCTGAATTAGTTGTATCAGTGTGTCATTTCTCTGACAAGCATATTTCTCTGACTGGTAGAGAATAGAAGTCAATCTCTTCCTCTGATGTTTACAAAAAAAGTTCACATAAGTTCTGGTCTGTGAATCAGACATTTCTGAGTGTTTGAGCAAACTAAGATGATTTATACTGAGGAGCTAGAAATGCAATTTCAGACATTCCTGTTTTTTTTCCAGGCACCCATCCTGGCCATACAGAGACCTGAACCTTTCCAGATTCAACATTTTCCCCTCATCACTAGCTTCCTCCCTAATTGCCCCCAGGAATTTTATGTCCAAACATCATACTTTACTTTCTATTATTTAGGTCAGGAGCTCTTAAACTTGACCATCTATCAATATCAGCTGGAAAGCTTCTAAAACACAGATTGCAGGCCTCATTCCAGAATGCTTGATTTAGCAGGTTTGTGATAGAACCTGAGAAGTTGTATTTTTAACAAGTTCCTGAGTGATGCTGATGCTGCTAGTCTAGGGAACACATTTTGGGAACCACTGATATAGATTACATTTCTCTCTAACCCTTATTTTCAAATTTCTTTCCAGGTCTACCTTTGCTCTCCAGCCAATAAGAAAAGAGTATGCACCCCGTTAGCTGCCCAAAGGATGTTTGACAACATCCAGAAATCACTTTCTCTGTAAGAGCCTGTTGTGATTTCAACTATAATAATTTCCCCTATCCAATTCATTTGAAAGGCAGTATAAGTTATTCTGGCTGGTTCTGCCTATCACTAGTTGTGTGACCTGGAACTATGTTATTTAACCTCTCTGGGCCTGGTTTCCTCATCTGTAAAACTACGTATGATAATGTTTACTTCTTATGAGCATTAATAGACATAATGCATAAAAGTACTAACCAGTTTCTGGTCATATAAAAATGTTCATACATGTTAACTATTTCTCATTTGTTCCACAAACCTTGATCAGTGGTATTTCAGGCACCCTGCTGGGCACTGTGATAAGAGATGAAACCACATAACAGAAGGGAGAAACAGTAAACAAACACAGGCATTCAGGTTGATGGCAGAGATGAGTTCTTAAAGTCCTTTAATAATTCAAGACTAACTCTTCCTAGAAATAAATGTAAAATGGGGGATGCATTCTAGGGGTACATAAATCCACAAACATTGTAGAATAATGTACTTTAATGCTGCTTTTTATTATCTTAACATTAGCTCTAATATTTTGCAGAGGGCTTGTTCTTACATTAATAGCACATCATGGCAATTGCTAGGGCTTCCTCCTAGTATTTAATCACTTCTAACTTCTATTCCAAAGTTATTGATCTTTCTGGTGTGTTTTTCATCACTGGTGTGTACAAACATCACCTGATGAATGCTTGGATGACTTCGCTAAATTATAACAACCTGAATGTTAAAATAACAGTACAACAGCCACCAAAAATCACTCACAGAAGTTCGGGTGCCTGTAAACAATGGAAAGACAATGAAACGCTGGTGTCAGAGTTCAGCTAAGGTGGCGCCGCCATGTGGCAGCAGCAAAAACACATTTCACAATTCCCTGGGTCCTCCAGTCCCTTATGCTTATTTTCGTTTGGGGTTGCTGCTGCTTTTCATTTGGTGAGAAATGCATTACTTTACATTTTGTGCATAAAGTGAAAATTAGTGTTTCTACGTTGCACTTTTTCAAATCCATCACTCATATTCCTGTGAAATACATATGCCCATCATCACAAGGCCTGACAGAGATGGTGGGAGGTGCTGAGATCACACTCTAGTGAGGTCTGCTCCCAGTTTGTGCAATTCTGTCTTCTATTCCTACAGCTGCTCTTTCCTATCCAGGTGGGCTCAATTTTTCTGTTTCTGTGCACTCTCATCAGGCAAACACTCTTCCTGGGAAAAGCTTTCTAACATTAGTTAGAAACTAACCCAAGCATATTTAAGCTGTAGGAAAAAGAAAGGTACTTACTAAGAGTCCCTATAGTGAAGATGTATAGTATGGATCTAACACTGAGTGATTCCTAAGATCCTAGACTTTGGGGAGACTCTGATATCCAATTAAGGATATTCAACAAAAGTGTGTGGCAGGAAAATTATTGAGCCATTAATCTGCGGCTTGTTCTCATTGTATCTTTCCCTCCTCATTCCATGAAGGCTGTTTTGTGTTCTCTTGTCTCAGGGGTGTTTGTGTTACATAGCAGAAAGCTGAAGTCGACTGAAAAGGCCCTCCTCCTAGCTTCTGTTCTGAAAGCCAAAACTCTTTGAAGAGATTATGCTGTCTCTCCAGGGGGCAAGGAGAAAGAAGATACTGCCCTGGGTGGGGGTTTGGGGGGTGACAAGAGAGACTGGCCAGAGTACCCACTAGCAGTAGGTACTGGTAGGGCCTGGTCATTCCCTGAGCACATACTACAAAAGTCTTATCTTTTCAAGTTTTTTCTTTGAGGTAATATGTTTATTTAGGGTAATATGATTGTTATTAGAAAAGTGATGGAAAGATATTGTAATAAGCTTGTGAAATCTTCAATGAATACATTAATGGTCAGACTCAGGGAGGCTTTCTGGTTTGTAAGATAACTCTCTGGCAGACCTCAGCACAGAGGCCTACACTGGGCATTGGAGGGCTGTTGAGAGCTTTAGCCCAGGCTTCTGCCCTTGGGTTAGAACCTAGGCTTGCCTCTAGGAAGAGCTGCAAGAGGTTGGCCAGGACTGAAGCAGTTCTGTGGCGAGCATTCTCAACCAAGTGTGGCATGGGAGCAGCTGAGATGCCTGCCTTAAAGAGGCACACAAGCTTAGGCAATGAGCATTTGGTAGCAATCAGAGCACTGATGATAACAGCCCCTCCTCATGGACAGGACCCTTCCCACTTTGAGCCCTGGTAGTCTGGCAGAAATGCCTACACATTTAACAACTATCTCCTTGTAAGGTATCACATATGACTGACCCTGCCTGTCTCTTGAAAGAAGGATTGGGACCCTTATTACTGGCAAAAGGCCAAAGGTAAACACAGTTTTTAACTCTCAGATGTACCAAGCACTGGTGATGAACTCTATCCCCAGGAGGATCTAAACTTTATTATTAAATGATTAATTTGAGAACATTTGATGGTTACTTACTCCTGAAGCATTTAAAGGAGCTCACTATGTACCAAGTACCATGCAAAATGTTAACCCCAAAAGTATGGGAAACATTTTTCTTCCTGTCTTCAAGGAGTTCCTAGTCTAGTCTGCAAGTGGGATGAAAATCCAAAAGAACCTAGAAAATTCTTTATGGAGGTATGCATATACTTTCACAGGAATCTCATTAGGAACAAAATGGCCAAAGATGGACCAATTTATTGACTTCAAAGGACTCTAAATGAATTTTTGGTTTCATTAAAATAATAATGGAAGAAAAATACTTCTTTCTTGTTTAGTTTCAGCCTTTTCAAAATTTTCTCAGCAAAATGGGTCTTTTGCTAGATTAAGGGTTCATGGGTCTTTGAATAGATTCAAGGAATTGGGGAACTGGGTGAGAGATATATCATATTTGAGCTTCTTACAAATAGGGTGAAAATTGTCTCTGTGGAAAAAATTTAGTTTTTGTCAAATGTTATTTTTAAGGAATTGTTTCTTTCCACACAAGTATAGAGTAGTATGGGATATTACTGCACCTCATCAGGTAGCAGTCATCATTATCAAAGTGCTTTTCAGATATATGTATTTTTAGATCTAAGCTTCTATTATGATTCTGAGCATTAATCCTTTCTATATGGTCTGGCTTAGGTTGGAAAATATCAAAGAAAATAAAGTAGAAGACGGTTTGCTTCCTTAGGGTCATCCCAAATGGGATGGACTGTTGGGAGCCATTCTTGCCGAATGCCCTACAGCCGAATGCCCTACAGCTGGAGGCCCTACAGACTGGGTTAAAGTTGCCTGCAAACTAGAAGTTTGCAGAGCAGGCGGGCTCCAGGCTAGTGCAGATGAAGGAAGTTTGGCTTAATGGAAAAAAAAAGTTATGTAAATGTTAAGCAATTGTTTACAGGTGTGTGGGTTTTGTTTTTCATGCATTGTCAAGGGTATAAATATGCAGTGTTAAATAAACTCGGGGCCACAGTATTCACTGTGAGCCCTCCCAACTCTATCTGACTCTATCTTTTGTCTCTCTCTCTGTCTCTCTTTTTATATCTTTCTCAATCCTCACTCCCCCTCTCAGGAACTGTTCAATCTTAGCGGGTGGGCTCTGGCAATGAACACTAAAAGTATGGTCCCTCTTTTCAGTGAGTGTCTTGCTCAATGGAAGCATAAAGCCAGCAAAATCAAAGGAACAACTCACAACTTTCTATTGTGGGAGTGACTGGTTCAGAATGAATCATTTTCATGAGTAGATAGGTCAACTTCAAAAAAAATTGAGAAATTTACACCAACTCGACAACCTGGACTTAGAGCATCCTACAACAATGCATATTTCATGGCCAACCAAAAGAAGCCTTGTTCTTGGAAGACCTTAGAGCTATTTGCCCTAAAGCAGTCAAGGGATCTGTAGCCTGAGAAGAGAATAAACAGTGGAGTAGCATCTCTGACAAGAAGTGTTACCCTATCTGGAATCACCAGCTTTTCTTCTGTGTGAAGATGGTCTTGAGGAAATCTCTGCAAGCTGAGCTCCTTTCAGCATGCAATTGAATAAATGCATTGATGGTTCACAGTCTATCCAGTTTCTAGTTTTCCTGTTACACACATGCATATACCCATTCTGTGAGTCCTTTTGGAAGCATCAGAGGCTTAGAACAGTTTTGAAGTAATGAAAAAGTTCTTTGCCAAGCAAAATTTTGAAGGAAAAATACTTGTGCTATGGGTACAGATGGAGCACACTGCTGTTCCACAAAGCCCCTGGTTTTACCATGTTACTGAAAAAGAAACTCCACACATCAAACTAACTTCTTATTTTTTTATAACCATGTGATATAGACAGTAATTCTAAGAAGTCATGTCCATTTTAACTTAGAGTCAGGACCTTGAATCACGCCTTATCAATAGGATTTGTCAAGTGATAAATGCTGAAGTTCACTAGCTTTCTAAAGTACAAGTTTTAAAGCAATTGATTAACTTTGGGAAGAAAGTTGTACCTTTCTTAAGTGACTAGCAAAGTTCATTCTCACATAGATTTGACAAAGACAAGTTCATTCATGACTTGATTGACTTGATTGACGTCTTTGGCCACCTGAATGAGCCATAACTCTTGATTCAAGGTCCAGCAGATCCCATTATGGATGTTGCTAAACAAACAAACAAACAAACAAACAAAAAACATGTAAAGTCTTCTGACCAGACTATCATTGTAGAAGAGGTGTTTAAAGAAAGACGGCTACGTATTTCTTCTATTGTTGGAAAAAGGGCATCCGGAGGCCAGAGCTATCAGTGAAAAGGCTTTGCTGGCTCTTGTACAGGTACAAATGGGCAGACAAAGAAATCCTTGAAGAATGCTCTGTTGAAAGACCTTAATATTGAAATGTATGGTACTGATTCTTTCTTTAATGACAAAGACAACATTTATGATTCAGACATTGACAAAGTTGATCTCATTGAGTTGAAGATAAAGAAAACAATGTTACATAAATTCAACTCAAAGTGTTTTAGAGAATTCTATGTCCCTTAATACAGCCTACCCTCATCTCTCAGAATAACCTGTGATAACTCTAACTCTTTTACTAACAAATACTATTGTAAGTTAGAATTTGCTATTTTTGTTACCATCAAAATGAAAAATCTAAACTAATTGAATGTGAAAGATATTGGCAGTATTATGTAGAAAAAAGAAAAAAACACTATATAATTTCAATCTCTTGTTCTAACCAAACAATAGCAATCTTCATATGAAAGTTACTTTTAAATTAAATTTTGGTTTATTTTTATTTGCACATTTTGACTTACTAAGGTTTTTTAGGAAGTAGCTATTAATTTTTATAGAGAAAATGAGATTTAGAGGATTTTAAGTTTTTTTTTAAGTATCTTTTTAACATTCTAACTATGTAAAAGATACATTTGCAATGCAGAAAAAAATTGTACACAGAAAATGTGTCTAATTTGTTCATATGCATTTTTCTGGAGAAGATATTTATGAGATTTCATCAGATTCTTAAAGACAACCCACACATTCACACATAACCCTAAAAAAAATTAAGAATCACTGATGTAGTAAAATGTGTATTTTATGACAGGTTCTGATTTACTAGAAGGAGCAGACCCAAATTCATGTTTTGTAGACTGTGATAATAAAGTGGACATTTTTAAATCAGCAGTCTATTCAGGGATCTGGGTTACAATAAAGTTTTCTGTTTTTCTTGTTTAAATCAATTAATTTTTTAAATGAAGTCATTGTTTTTTTCTTTTCCCTTGGAGTCCTCAAAGTCTATGTCTGTATCTTTGAGGTGCAAGGCAATACTAGCAGACCTAATCCTGACATCCATGGAATACTTATTAAGGATCTTATCATAGGAAATGTACTTAAAATAGCCCTAGAAACAAACATTAGGGCATCATAATACATTGTCTTTCAGTTCTCTAGAAGGCTAATACCTGAATAAGGATTTTTTTAAAAAAGACTTAAGAAATAGAGTGATGAAGTCAAACACAGAGAAGACACCACTTAGGACAACTTTTCCAAGTATGTGTACACTTAGACTAGGGATGTGCTGTGTGTGTGTGTGTGTGTGTGTGAGAGAGAGAGAGAGAGAGAGAGAATGTGAAATGAGCAAACAGCAGTGATTTCTTCCAGCTAAATGCACATCTTTGAAAGTGGAGAGTCAGCCCTGGTGATGCTAATGGAGTGGAACATAAATATTAGCAAGCTAGTTGTTAAAGAGAGGCTTTTAAAGGTTGAGATTTTTCAAGGAAAATGTTAACTGCAGTTAAAAGGCCAAAGTGGTCTTAACCTGTTCTTAGAATCTAGAATTTCACTTGAAGTTCTAAATACCCAGGACTCTTAGGCTAAATTTAACCTTCTCAGCTCTGCAACTGGCATTCTGGAACATTTGGTCCATAATGATAAATCATCACACTTGATGAATCCAGGGTTAGAAGGGGACTAGCGAACATAACCAATTAATGTATCAGCCTTCTGAGCAGTTCAGGAGCAAAGGTGAGTGTGCAGGCCAATAATGAACTGTTTTGCCACATTTCAAATAGTAAGTGCACTTGCTCCTAGCCAGACCTCCCCTACTCCCACAACCCTACACAGCCAGCCTTTCCTTCTTACTTTTTTTCTAGATAATACTCATTCCAATAGTCAGCTTAATTTCTACCATCCTAAAGCTTTCTTCCTCATAACCACATCAATCTCTACCTTCTCTAAATTCCTCTATACACTTGATTCTCAGTCCCGCTCACTTGCCAAGCCAGGTTGCTATCTTTCCTATAATAACAGCTAACGCTTACTTGAATTTTTACTATGTACCAGGCATCATGCTAAATGCTTTACAGGAATGACCTCATTTAATCCTCACAGCAGCTCTGTGATGTAGTTTTTATTATCATTCACAGAAGAGAAATGTCCATATGAGGAAACTAAGGCTTAGAGAGGTAAAGTAACTTTCTCAGGGCCACAACTAATAAATAGTGGGCCAGGCAATCAACTAAGTTGTCTGGCTCAAATGCCCACTCTCTTAATGGCAAAATGCACAGCCGTTGATGTCTGATGTGTATATGCTGTCTACTCTGCTAGATTTTATGCTCTTCAAGGCACCTGTATAACATTTCCTTCATGTGACCCTCAGAGCTGGTACTATATTATACCCAAACCAATCAATACCTATTGAGGGAGTAAATGAATTAATAAGTGAATAAAAATAATGCACCATCTGCAAAGCTCAAAAAAATTAATTGATTTGGACCTCCAAATAGCACAAAATCAGGAAAAAATGTTCCTATTACTTCATTTGGCAGTAGACTTACTGCCCTTGTGCTGACTTGCTGCCCTCGTGCTCAGCTTAGACTTGGAGCTGGGGAATAGGTCTCTGTGAGCATCCATGATATCCTTCAGTTTTGTCCCTGGCAGGCTTCCAACTTCACAAGTCTATCATGATCCTCAGAATCCACAAGGTTCATTAAGAGAGAGGCGAACACCGCAGGAGTTTACAAGTGTCAAGGCCAATTCTTCCCTAGACCCAATGCTGCCCATGCACGCGCGCACACACACACACACACACACACACACACACACACACACACACAGAGAGAGAGACAGAGAGAGAGAGAGAGAGAGAGAGAGAGAGAGAGAGAGACTCCAGTTAGTTCACTTCAGTAAATGTTTATTGAGTATCTAGCCCAGAGAGTCACAAACTCAGCTGCACATCACAATCATCTCAGGGATTTGAAAAATAGCTGAAGTTTGTGTCCTACCCCAAAGCAAATGACTCAGAGCCCAGACATGGGATGCATTTAACAATCACTCATATGAATCTACTATGTATTTAGGGTAAAGAACTAAAATCCATGCCAGGCACTGTGTGTCAGGAGCTGGGTTACAGAAATGTGGATATGAAAAGGGAAGTTTGCAGGCTAGTAGGAGAGTTGCAAAAGCAATGGTAATAAAAACATTATGAAAAAGTAGTCGTAATAAATACAGCATGAAGTACAGGGCATCATGAGAGCCCAGAGGAGGAGAAACTGTTCTCACTGGGAATTGCTGAGAGGCAAGAGTGAAAGATGCAGATGAATGAGGGAGGCGTTTTACATAATGAAGTGCTGTATCAAGCAGAAGCTGCAGGTTGAAACCTTCCTTATGCTTTCCCGGAGCAAGTTAGACCTCTGTAACCTCTGATGTCCTCCCTCTGCACATTCCCAAATGCCTGCAGTCCCTGGAAATCCCTCGGAACCCCTTTGAATCTCATAAATAGAATGGAAATAGCAAGTTTTAAATATTGGTCCTTGAGATTAAACATCAGATTTGAAACTTTTTGGAACTTTTAATCAGTGGTCAATGAAGATTAGGAGATTTTGCCCTAAATTTGTTCATCTGTAAAATAAACATAATAAACCATATTTTGATAGTGATTGTGAAGATTCATGAATTTATTCAATAAACACTATTGAGCTCTTATAGTATTCCTGGCATAGTACTAGGTATAGAGATACAATGATGAATAATCACAGACTCAGACCCTATTCTAATGGACCTCATAGTCTAGGAAGGGAAATAAACATTGAGAAAATAATCCTACAAATTCATGTGTGATTACCTGCAGAGACGAGTCCTGTGAAGGAAACATGTATCCTTAACAGCCATGAGAGCATTTAATAGGGGAACCTGGCCTAGTCCAAGGAATCAGGGAAGGCATCCCTGAGAAACAAACTCAGGCAGAGAACTGAAAGAGAGTGAACTAGATCAAGAAAGATAAAAGAAACTGGGCAGGGGGAACCTGGGCAGAAGTGAACCCAGTGCAGAGATTAACCAAAAGCAGGCCAGTCTGGGGAGCACAGAGCATAAGAGGAAGAGTGTGGAACACAAACTGCAAGGAAAATCGGGGATCTGCTAGCCACATCTTTCTCCCAAGAGCAGGGAAAGGTTCCTGGGAGGCTCTCGGCCTGTGGCATGATCAGACATAAATTTTAAAAGCCCCTCTAGCTGCTGTATATGAGAATGGATTGGAAGGATAAGAGTGAATATGGATGGACCAGCTAAGTTGTTACTGTAGTTATCCAGACTAGATGTGATCAAATTTGGTTTTGAAAATACAGAATTTGAAGAGTCAAGTATGAAAGAAAATTGAATTTGAGATAGTATCTGGCACCAAAAAAATGATTACTATTTAATTGATGCTACATAGATATTCAGTATATAGAAACAAGGCTACTCTCAGGAAAGAGAAGAATAAACGAATGTCTTTTGACACTTTAACCCAGTTCGGAAGTGCCAACTCTACCTTCTTAGAACTATCATTCTGGTCAAGACCATTCTTCAGTATGAGACCTTTGAGCCAAGAGCCCCAGAGATCCCTTCAAAGTGTCCTTGGTAAGCAGCAGGTTGATCCCTGAGAAGAAGCCAAGAAACCAAGCCACATTTCTTACCCTGGGACAGCTGCAGAGATACTGCCCTTGAGCCTAAGAGCAAGAAATTTCCCTCCATGTAGCTGGACATGCAATTCTAAGCCTGCTAAAGAATAACAAATTTCAGACTTAGAAAGATTTGACTGGTCCTGGCTGAAGGAGATGAGGAAGTTAGAGGCTATCATCCCACGTCCAGAGGGATTTTGGACTAATTAATGAGGATTCCTAAGATCATAATCTAGGCAAGCTGCATGCAATCAGAGAACCATGTCCCAGAAAGGGTCACCATGAATCCATTTCCCTAACAAAATGGCTCATCTTTCCATAACAAAATTTACCTTCTTGGGAAGGTGATTCCATAAGGTTGTGAATGGAGGCACCCTCACCCCATGGGGGGTTCACTGCACAGTAGTTTCAGCAGAGGAAGATAGAGAGCCCAGAGGCTGGTGATACAGTCGCCATGGCAACCAACCCAAATCTAGTCCATTTTATTCACAGACAAAAACCCCAGTTCAGTGAACACTGTAGGAAAGTAGGAGCAGCTTAGATTAACCAGGCTATCTTCTGGCCCCAAGCAATCTGCGGGATAAGACCTTGCATTAGGCAAAGGTCTTCACTGTGACAAAGCAGAGGATTTGTTAAGCTCTTTGGATCTCACTGGGCCCATTTAACTTCCAGTGTGGGATAAAAAATTACTCTTCTCCAGGCAGGAGGCCTGAAGTTTCACATGAATTTAGTTTGAAGTGGTAATGGTCACACCACAATAAACAATCATCCAGAGCTATTTCATTTCTCATCACCGGGAAGGTTAGGAGACTGTACAATCAACATCTTTTGATCTCTGACCTACCAGGCAAGAAAACGGGTCATATTTTATAAGTGGAAATATGTCTTGGAATTGGTTTGAGTGTAACAAGTAATTTACATGTATGATGATTTTCTATTTTTTCCTGATGATAACAGTGTATCTGAGAACTGAACTAGGAGAAGCAGCAAGAGCCTTTTCAAGCAAACATGTAACTCACTCATTTACTCATTTAATTTATATTTATTGAAAACGTACTCTGTGCCATAGGGCTAAAGAGATAAGAGATGACTAAGCAAGGACTCTGCTCACAGTCCAATGAGGGAGAAGAACTTGATTTAAAATAAATCAATAAAGGTTTAAATGTGTTAGGACTGTGTAAGGTAAACTGCAATGGCTCAAACAAAATGGAAGTTAAATCTTGTTCATGCAACAGTCCAGGACAAATGAACCTCCACTACACTAACAAGAGAGTCTACCATCTTTGATACACGGCTGCCATGACACTCTATTTGCTATTCCATGGGAGGAGTTGTGGGCCAAATCTGGAAGTGACACACATCACTTCCACTCGCATGTACTGGAGAGAATTTAATCACACGTCCTGTCCATACTTACCCCCATAAGGAATCTAGAAAATGTAGTGCACCTCGTCACTCACATGCTGTGCTACAGTCCTATTAATAAGAAAGAGGGGGATGGGAGAATTTGGAGAAAAACTAGCCATATCTGATAATAACAAAGACATGTACAAAGTTTTCTAGAAAAAGAGAAGAGAAACTAAGAAATAACTGTCATACTCAAAAAATATTTTAAGTATTTATGAAAGAAATTTTACAGGTAATTTAATAAATGTTCATTCTAGCAACAATGAAGTATCATTTTCCCTTACTAAATTGCCAAAAATAAAAAAAAATAATAGTTGTTATTATTGGCAAGGTCTAAAAGAAAGTACTTACAGCTTTAGAAAGCACCAATTAATACAATCTTTCTGAAGAGCAGTTTGGAAGTACATATGTAACAGATTTTTTAAAAGTCACAGCAATAAATGAATTCAGGTATATAATACTATAACTCACTTCATTTATCTATATTTTAACCTAGTGTCTGAGCCCCTACTTCCACTCAGTAGGGGACCTGTCAATTCAAGGTCTCGGTGACTTCCAATTTAAAACTCAATTCTTTGGGAGGGGAGGAATTTATCAAATTCACAATTCTCTATATAGGTGGCCTCTAGAAAGTGAAAATATATTCTCCCCTGAAGCCTCCAGAATGAGCACAGCCCTGCCAATACCATGATTTTAGACTTCTGAACTCCAGAACTCTAAGAGAATAAATTTGTGTTGTTTCAAGCCACTAAATTTGCAATAATTTTATATAGCAGCATGAGGAAGCTAATGGCTTTTTCCTTTGCTCCACAGAGACCTCTCATCCAATACACTGATCTTATGAGATGAACTGATCTGCTTTAGAAATTGAATTTAGAGCCTGGAGTAAGCAACGTGGCCTAAGCTGGTCAGGGAGACACTCCCAGTTAAAGCCTAACCTAGACCTGTCAGATCTGAATTTTCTGAGTTAGACACTCAGACCACAAAGGATAATTGAATAACCAAGACAGGAAGGCAAAAGTAATCGGTTTTATGTGTTATGGTAGCTAAGGACAATTGGCCAGATCAGCAGTGGCTCAAAAAAGTTTCATAGATCTAATGAAGAAAATCTGATGAAGAAAGCTGGCAACCTTAGGATATTCTTAATGCCTTGAGACTAATGTCAGAACATACAGAATGGCTGCCACCTTCTATGTGCTAGAGGCAGAATCCTGGGTGGTAAGTTCCAGAGCATTGACTGTAAGAAACCACAGCCACCAGAGTAACTATGAACATATGGAATGTAATTTCTCTTTGGAGTGGAGAGAACCTTGGTCCTCCCATGCTTTGCCCCTCTCACCCAAACAAATCTCTCAACCTTCTGAGCTTTGTTCAACTCTGTATAAAAAGAAAAAAAAAAAGACTTGGAGCTCATAGATGCCTAAGGACAAAAAGCAGGGCCTATTGAAATCCTGAGCTTCCTTGAAGCTCTTGGGGGTTAGATTTATATACTGAAAGTAGATATAGTTAATTAGGACATACAACAAGGCCTGGCTGCAGCCTAGAGGGCTGAGCTCCCTGAAGCAGGAACGTCCACACAAGCTAATGTCAATGAGGGGTAGCAGGGTGGGGGTTTTAGGAAGTTTGATCTGTGAGTAAACAAGAGACAAAAGCCTGAGGACATGAAAAACAGGGAGGAAAGTGTTGGCTGGTAGGAATATGTAGATTAACTGTCTTGGACAGGAGGAAGAGATGATGTCAATCATATCTCCAAACATTAGTTGTACAAGGAATTAGTCACAGGATGGACTTTGGTCTCTTAACATCCCATAGTAGGGTGCCTTGACCACAAGGCTTACTGACATCAAGAACTGGACTACAAATTTTTCATATTCTTTTTTATTTAATTACACACGTTAAAAAACTAAATATAGCACCTATTAATGGCATAATCATTGATTAAGATATTTAAAAAATCAATTCCAATGTCACCTTTTCTGGGTCACCTTTGCCATTGACTACAGCAGAGCCTGACCCTTGGTGCTTAGATAAGAAGGATTAAAGGTCAGATCAGACAGATATGCCCCAAAGAGATCAATGAACAAGCACAACCCAGAAATCAGAACAGGCAGCAAGTCAGAACCATGGGTGGTCAGGCAGAAGAAGCAATATAACGCACAGGCCAACGAGATCATAAAATTTCTGACCTAACCTGAGGATTCTTGTATACTTCCCACTAGGGATAGGTCAAGCCCAGTGTATGAGCAGTACAGAGTCTTCATGTAAAACCAGGTAGGTAGCTTCACCTGAAGAAGGGGTAGTACAGCCTTTACTACAGAAGATATTTTATCACAGCCTCTTTCTAGTTCATCCTATATTTTACCTAGAATCAAGTTCCATCAAAACCTGCAAAACATCTCTGAGGGGTCACAGCAGCATGATATCAAAAGCCCCTTTTAGCCAGGTCCTACAGTTGCTGGTGACTTCACTGTACTCCAGGCTTCGTCAGCCATGAGAATGGACCACAGAAGGATGAGGAAGAGTCTCCTCTCTAGTTCCCTCTTATTCTTCTGTTCTTTCTTTCATTTAACAGAAGCAGAGAAAGAAAAAAATCATGCCACTTAAGTGTGAAAATTTCATGACTCATACTATTCAATGAAAGTAGCTTTCTTCTCAACTCCTAGAGACATCTTCCCTCTAGTTAGGTGTTTCCAGCAGTAGCTGCTGGCTAAGTATTATTTTAAATTTATATCCTTTGCCACCCATGCAACCTGCACATTTTAAGCTATTTCTGACATAAACTGTTTTAGAAAGTCTTTTTATAAAGCATTTGTATCTCTTGCTGTGGAATATTTTATCCCAACACTTAAACATGAATTTTTTAGTATAAATGTAAATTGATCCCCTCACAGGGATATATCCTTGGAGTGTGTAAGAAAGTGCTAGGGGTTTTCATACGGACCAGAAGACACAGATCTGAAAGCATGCACCAGCTGGGCTCCACCTCTCCCTGAAGGAAAATAGAGAGGTCTTCAAAATGTTTGGACATGGCTTAAGAAGAAACCCCAAGTATAAAGTGAATGGTATGGATGAGGTGGCAGCTCTTCCTAGACTTTACCTGGTAAAGCCACCACTTCAAGGCATCTAGAATCTGGAAAAAGTATGAGGCCCAGGATTGTGACTACAGCATGTGAATGTGAACTAGGCCAGGTGTTCTCTGTATCAAAACTCATCTGGACTGAGCAAAGGGAACCAAGGTCTCAGACAAGATAGATTTGAGAGGCTGAGACCTCACAGGCTATAGCAGAGAGCAGGCAGCCTTAAAGAAAAATATCCAGAATCCTGCAGAGAAACCTAGTCAGGGTGAGGGGAATAGTATCAGTGAAGGCAGGGGGTAATTTAAAAAAAAAAAAAAGCCAAACGCTTAGAAGAGAGACAAACCTGGCTTTAAGACCCAACTCTATTGCCAAGCTGTCATCAATGAGAAGTTCATTTGGCCTATCTGGGCCAGTGTCCATATCTGTAAAACAGTGCAAGGAATAAAGCACTTAGCACAGTACCTGGCACATAAATGCTGAATAAATGTTCGCTAGCTTTAACTTCATTGTCATTATCATCACTTTATTTATTGTTATTATTCTTTTAGAGCAAGACCATGTCTCATTCCTATTGTAGTTTCAATACTGAACCCAGAGCCTGGCATGCAGAATTATTTCAGTAAATGTGGGAAATTATTGAGGGCAGGGCTGGTTGAATGACCATGCTATCTGGGGACTTGCACTGGGCCCTGTGCTTAGAAGGGTACCATGTTTCATTTAATGCTCTGCAGTGGCTATTTTGAAATCTTTAATAATTTTGAACATTTATACTTGCACAGAGCCCCCACAAATTTTGTAGCTGGTCCTGAGTGAAGATAAATATATTAGGAAGATGTAAGGAGAAAAATAAATCGTGAATAATTTTTGGAGACAAGAAATCTTCAGAGAGGCTATTAAGAATTATGGTATACCAGGTATTTCCTCTCCAGAATACAAAGGTCTTCAGAGGAACCAGCAATTGTTCACATCCTGAGTTTTCATTGGTTCCTGCATTTGGCAACATACTGGAGGAACACCAAAATATCTGGGACCTAACCTATTCTTAGTCAACAATATTTCCAAAATTTATAAGTCCTAATTCCAAGAGATCAAAATATCGGAAGAAAAGTCAATTCTGTCCCCGTATTTTCTGGTTGATGACTCTTGGTCTTGCCTATTATTATACGCACAAAAATGACAAGCATAATGCATGTAATTTCACAATCACAATGTTTAAGACCACTTTTTCTGTCAAAACACATGACCTAAAATGTTTGCAGTTCATGAATTAACAGGCAGTATTCTATGGCATCACTGAGACTGGCTGCTTCAGTCTATATCTGGGGTCAGAAGTTGCAACATCACAAACCAGTCACTTCTGGCTTCACAGTTCTGCCCATCACACTCTCTTACAAAGTGCCACTGGACCACACTCACTATTTACAATGACATGTTTTTTTAAAAATATGCGAGACTATTTAAGAACTCCTTTATTTGAATGTGTTTAGGGTCAGACCTCCAGATGAACTATCACATACTGTCTGAGTCTCCATATCGTTCATCTACTGAATCTGTGGTCCATCCTGTGCCAGGCACAGGGGACCCAGAGATGAGGTCAACACTATTTTTGTTCTCACACAGACCATGAATGAGCTAGAACAACCCACGAGTACACAGGTTCAACATCTCAGTACAAGCTTTTGGCCAGCTAGTAGGTAGGAGAGAACATCCTAGATGATAGACAATAGGACAGAGTTTTGGAGAACAAGCAGAGGGAAAAGGTGTTCTGGGAAAACACCAGCAGTGTGTAAGGTGTAGACTGGGACAACTTGGCTTGTTCCTGGAGATTTAAGTGCTACACTCAGTACTTCTGGTATGTGGGGAACAAGAGGAAAGAGTAGAGCAGAGCAGGTTAGAAAAAAACTCATGGGCCAAGCTATACTGGCTCTTTATCTAAAGAGCAGAAGAAAACCATCAAAGCATTTTGTTCTTTGTTTTTTTTTAATCTGATTAGATTTGTGATGCATAGAAACATGACCCTTCTGCAAGTTGGGTGGGAGGATTGTAGAGGTGAAAAAGGAACTACTCTTGAACTTGGTTCCTAAGTTAGCTTTTGTTTGCCAACAGCTTAGAGGGGATTTGAGCAACCTGTCATAGGTGGGGAGAGGACGTAGGGTGAGAGCTAGGTGCTTACAGGAAATTTTTACGAAGATCTTGCTCAACTAGGTGTGATGTAACTATCTCCTCCTCTTCCTATGAAACCTCCTATAGAAGTTATATTATAAATCAAGGCTTTCAGAATATGATCATGTTTGAGGAGTCAATGTGATGTGACAATGTGCAAAACGAGTTTCACTGCATAGGTAAGAGTTAATCAAGAATGATTCAAAGAAGGTCATTTACTCCCAAATTATATAAAGATCACTCAGTCAGACCCCTGAAGGTGTCTGATGCCCTTCTCAGGCCTGAGGCTTAGCCACACAGGGGTCCTCTTAATGCATCTCTGACTTCTTAAAGCCCTTCTAGATGTAGCGATGATGAAATCTTACACATTTGTTCCCTAGCACTGAAACGTGTTTATGCTCCCAAAGTCAAGGTTTGTAATGGGTTTTGCTCATGGGTATGATTATTTTAGGCTGACTTTTTAAAAGGCAATTGATAACAAGTTTACCCAGCCAAAAGAGCTCTGGCAATTATCTGTAAATTCAGACTCCATGAACAGCCAAACCGGAATATTTAAGACCCCCTGAATCTATGCTGGGGCCAAGATTATCTAAAGTGACAAGCTGAAAATGAGGTAATTTATGCTAAATGGTGCTTTGAAATCAAGATGCTATTCTAAATGACTGCTGCTAGGAGCTGCCACAATCCCTTCCTCCTTTATTTTTCTCCTTCATGGGCCCCTTCCCTCCTCTATTCACTTTCCCAGTTAAGGTAGTAGGAAAAAGAATGTCTAGAATGTTTTTAGCCTGAAAACTTCCTAGGATAGTTTGTAAATGTTTCATGTGAACCTTGAACAATTTATAGAGAATATAAAGGCCACAAAGGTCTCCAATGTCAGGGTTTGTTGTTTTTGTCTGTTTTTAACCATAATTCTGGGCAGGGCCTAACGTGTGGGAAAGTCCCACCATGAGAATAATGATAAATTCTGAAATAGCTCATTTCTGCAAAGCTCTTCAGCTCACCTGCAAGTATTCCACTAGCTCTCTTGGCCTTAGACCTGGGCACTGAGGCTTTACATGTATGAGAAAAGGCTGGCTCACAGAGTGAGGCTTCCCTCCTAGATGCCTTCTGGGTTCAGAGCATTGAGACAGTCCCTGAAATTGAGGCATCCCCTAATTCTAAGCCACCAGGATCCTTGATATCAGCCTGGTCAGAAACAAACTGCCACATAGACCTAGCAGAGAATGAACTCACTCTGGTCCAATCAAACATGTAGATTAACCAAATACATTGAACTCCTCCCTTCCCCAAACTCTTAAAATGAAAGTAAAGGAATTAAAAGGTACCAAATAACAAAGACCAGAAGAATGGCAAGGTAGAGGATAGTAGAGGATCAGTTTCAACAGATTTCAGAAGCCAGAAAGCAGACAGGTGGGTGATAACTGCCCTAGAAGCAGGGGAACCACATGGGAAGCAAGTCACTTTGGTCCACAGTCAGATAAAGAGACCTATGTATAGGCCTTGGAAACACCAAGTACTTTGGAAGCCAGGGTGAGATGTGGAGCTGAAAACTACAAAAGTTGTTGAAAATCTGCAGAAAGAGTAGTAGGATCTTCCGAGTCCCCACAGCCTTCCCAGGAGACCAGGTACTATTCTTTCCTACTCCATTCTGCAGGAGACAAGAGGTTTATTCTCTGGGGAAGATGAAGCAGAGGCATCAGTTCAGAGGTTAGGGAATAAGTTTGAAGCTGAAAACAGCTTTAGGTAGAGGCCTGTATACTGAACTATGGGGCCTCTGATCACTTCCACTACCTCACTCTCAAGAATAGACAGCCAGGAATATGTGTCCTAGAAAGAAACAGAAAGATTGTTTTCTAGAGAAAATTAACCACTCCCAAGAAAGAGCTCCAGTTATTGATGTTTGGGGGCTCCCCCACAAGATGGCTGGCTTACCCTCTGATTATACCACAGTGAGGAAACAGCCCCCTCAACCCACACAGGGCTTCTATTTGGTTTTAGTTTTTTGTTCCAATCCAAAACAGTGACACAAAAACAAGTGAACAAGAAAGGAATAAAGAAAAAAATAAAAGAAGGAGGGAGAGAAGGAAAGTGGGGGTGGGGAGAGGAAGGGAGGTAAGGAAGAGAAGAGAAGAGATGGGAAGGAAAGGATAAAAAGAAAAATTTTAGAACCAAAACAATAACAGCACTGGGACAAATGAAAACTTGAAGAATGTATTCTTGAGATATAGAAGTTATAAAGGGACAAGCAACTAGCAAGGTTTTGAAAGGGAAAGAAAAAATATATATGATAACCATAACTTTTTAAATCAGCAAAAAGAATAAATATAAAATTTAAAAACTCTCCCAGAAAATGAGCAAAAGATAAAATCCTAAAATAAGAGAGAATTCATGAGAAAACTAGAGAATTAACGCAGGATACCCAAACAGAACAAAATAAAAAGAATAAAAGATATTCTCAAAGCAACTCTATAAGAACAGAAGGACTTAAGTATCCAGATTTAAAAAGTCCACTGAGTATCCAGCATAATGAGAGTAAAAAGCATACCTCATCATGACATTTTAGAAGACTGAGTTAAACAAAACATTCTGAAAAAATGAAACTTATCACACTCAAAAGAATAAAAATCCAAAAGCCATTCTACTTCCCAACAAATAAAGAAAAACTGAGTGCTAGAGAACAGTGGACCAATGCATGCAAAAGTCTACGGGAAAGGTTTTCAACCTAGAATTCTATAAATAACTAAACTATCAATGAATCATAAGGTAAAATAAAAATATCAGACACAGAGCTCAATATTTTTTTCATTTATGCACTCTCTCTTAGAAAGCTACTGGATGATGTGTTTGGGCTAATTACAGGAGAAAAGCAAAAAATAAACCAAAAGAGGAAGACATGGGGATCCAGAGAATAGGGGACCCAGCCCAGAAGTAAGGGGCTAGGAAATCTCAGAACAATCTCTAGCAGCCTTGTGAGCAGTGAGCTCTCATGGAGCTCAATAGAGGACTGAGGAATGGATAGCAATGGTGCCCTACTTTGCTTGGCTGTATATTATATCTGCACATTTATAATATAAACACTGTCTGTTATAACCAGTTTGGAAGAGTGAGGCGTAGTGATATAGGAGCAAATAAAGACAACTAAGTCTTCAACTATCAAAACAGGAGAGAGTTGATATTGTGCAAAATGAATCAATAAGTAAAGGGAAGAAGAATTACAGTGTTTGGATATATGGAGGAAATATAGAAAGAAACACCTTCAAGAGTAAAGGTAGACTGGGAGATATGTAGGAGTCTTCTATTTTTTTAATATTTAGTAATAAGTAACTATATTACATTGATAAAAATGAAATTTAAATTACTTTTTAAAGTAAATTCAAACATCGGTCCATTTTCCACATGCATAAGAATGATTCAAAGTCTCTATTTAGTTCCAGTACTATATCTAAACATTAGAAAGGTGGTAATATCTCTCCTTCTTTTTCACAATTGTCTGATGGGTTGATCCATTGGATTTTTTTTATCAATTTCTAGAAAGACCTTTTTTTTTTTTGCCTTTTCTTCAACAGCAAGAGAAAAAGAAATATTAGTTGAAAATATGTGTCTACAGCTATGCTACCCTGAACTAACGCAATCCTGTCTGATCTTGGAAGCTAAGCAGGGTTGGGCCTAATTAGTACTTGGATGAGAGACCACCTAGGAAGACCAGGTGCTGTAGGCATAAAAAATTTAAAATAAGGGATTGTAAGTTGACAAGGTCTTTGCAATTTGTGAGGGTTGCCTTGCCTAAAAAAAGGAAAGGAAAGGAAAGGAAAGGAAAGGAAAGGAAAGGAAAGGAAAGGAAAGGAAAGGAAAGGAAAGGAAAGGAAAGGAAAGGAAAGGAAAGGAAAGGAAAGGAAAGGAAAGGAAAGGAAAGGAAAGGAAAGGAAAGGAAAGGAAAGGAAAGGAAAGGAAAGGAAAGGAAGAGAGAGAGAAACAAAGAAAGAAACAAAGAAAGGAAGAAAATATGTGAGACCTAAAGCAAAAGTGAGATGCCAGTCTCACCTTCTGAATAGAACAAAATCATCATGAAGCCAATCTCCAACTTCATTTCAAGACTAGACTAGTTTGCTGGATAAACAATGCCTGTGTATATAAGGTTGAATAAGGTTGAACTGGGTACTAGAACAGAAAAAAAGAAGACACAGAATCTGACTTCATTTTCTCTCTTATCTCTCCTCTTGCCAGGAATACCAAAAGGAAAATGGCCCTAGGAGACATCCCAGTCCTCTGGCAGGGCTGAATGTTGCTGAACTCTTGCATCTGTAGAAGAAATGTGTTGGACTAAAGTTTCTTCAGGCTCAAGAAGAGCAGAGAGAAATGCCATCAGCCAGGAAAACTAGAAAGGAAAACACAAAATGACCTCTACAACAAATTTTAGTGGTAAACCCATAAGAAGGCCAAAATGACTGCAAATTATGATGAAGGAAAGATAGGCAGAACATTCTACAGTGCCAGCTAGCAATGAACCTACTAATCCCATACAGCCCAGTGCAGATGTGAACTGTGGAATTAGAGAGAATGAAATACCTTCAGAGAAATCAACGAGTGAAGTTGGACAACCCTGTATAATAAGGAGGCCAGCCAAGGGCTCTACCCAATCCTGATGGTTACAAAGATAGGAAAGCTCTAACTCTCTCAACAATATTTCCTATTAATGACATATAAAATTCTGTTCTCTTTTTCTCTTTTTCTCAGTCATGAAACTACCAACCTCAGGCCTTCGTCCTCTATTTCTAGGAAGATGGGGTGGAGGTGGGGGAATAAGTTGGTTCATAAAGCTAAAGAAACAAACCTAAAGGAATAAAAACGAAAGGAAATAAAAATAAATTATAAAGAACACCCATGAAAGGCCCTTCAAAAGGATACAATTATTTCAATTTTACTCTGTCTCACTCACTTCTCACTTCCTCCCCAGATATACCTGCATATCTATATATTTATAGTTTTTTATTATTTAGTTAATATGAATTACAGGCCTCATGCTTCCTCCCTTCTAAATCCAAAATGAGGAAGCTTTCTCTTTTCTCTGGCTCCCTTTTTTTCTCTGTTCCCCCTCACCAACACGATTTACATTCTCAATGTAATGTATTAAAAAGTTGACAGGGACGAAAGGATTCACACGATGTCTGCTAAGAAACCCAATTTCCATGATGAATTGCCCGAAGCCCCTGAATCACAAACCATTTTTTCCGCTGCTCAGAAGTTGGTTTTTTTTTTTTTTTTTTTAATCTTCTTAAAGCCTCTTTCCTAATCTTCGGCTAGAAGAGATGGGTGAAAGGATTTTTTTTTTTTCTAAACTAAGGAAAGTATTAGCATCTTGGTTGTTGTGCATCAAATTTGAAAATGCAAGGTTAGTAATATTTCAAATCGGCCATGGTCCAAACCTCTTGATAAGTGAGTGCTCTTTCCTGTTCCCTCGCTCGCGCCCTCTCTCTCTCTCTCCCTCTCTCACACACACACCTTCTTGCCCACCTCCAGTTGTATAGCCAATAATAAGAAGGAGCATCTGGAGACAAGAAAATTTTAGAGTGATTCTTCAAATATCTACTCTCTTTGAAGGTTATAGAATACCAAATAAAATATATCCACTTTCATAGAGTTGGCTGGATCAACCAAAACTAGGTGAAGATTAAAGCAGTAAAACCCTAACCCAACTCGATGATACACCTGTCAGCTCAGGAGCAAAGGCTGTGATTAGAGCTGAGACTGCATCATTTTGAGCATGCAATGATATTGGATTGCATTTGCCCAGAAAAGTTCACTCTGGGCTGCCCAGTACCAGAGGGGTGAAGAGGAGCTTATCAACCATCTAAGCTCTTGCTAGGTTTTTTTGCACTTTGAAAAACACTCACTCTTCACAAATATTCTGGAAATTTAGAGCTCTCCTAACTATCTGTGATTTCAACTTCACATTTTTTCTGTGTGCTAGAAAGAGGCCAATAGGTGCTACCCCCATTAGGGCAGAACTAGGCTTTCTCAGCTATACAAGCACTCTGACTTTCCTGAGGACCCACTGCCCCAGAAGACTTACCTAAAATGACAAAGCATTAATAAAACTTTAGAAGAAATAAAGAAAATTTTCTTTAAAGGACATATTCAACATTATACAGAGGAAAAAGTGGGAACTTCGATATTGTCTATAAATTGCTAAAATATTTGTGAATGTACTGAGAGAATGTAGAGTCCATATTTTAGAGTGTAAGTCTGAAATCACAACCCCAAATTTGAGAATCATATGGAAACTATGAACTCTTTCAAGAAAAATTTACAGTGCAGTTATTTAGAAAAGTTTTGTAATTTAAGAGGAATCTTGATCTACAATGGTTAGAACCCTTTATTTTACAGGTGAAGAAACTGAAGACTTTAGAAAAAATGAACTGCTTTAACTACACAGCTAGTGAGTGACAGAACTAGGACCTGATTGGATTTGGTAACTGGTTCATATATTTCCAAATATATAACTGCCTGACAGTGTATGGGCAATGCATCTAGGTGACTGAGGGCTTTACAACCACACAGTTTACCCCAAAGGTTATTTCTCTTGAACACTGTCTGTGTTTTCCTAACCAAAGAGGAATAACACAGTGGGGCACAGTTAGAAATGGACTCTCATTTTCTTTCCAAATCAGCTTTAGCAAGAGGACTTAATGAGTCAACTTATTGAAGTCTTCAAGTTGTTTTGATTAGAGGATAACAGGATGTCATCAGGATTCAGTTTCTCCCCAGTGCTCAAGGAGCAAGGAGGGTGAAAATATTTACAAAACACATATTTGGTAAAGGAATGTTATCCAAAATATAGAAAGAATTCATAAAATTCAACAATAAGGAAATGAATAATAAAATAAGCAACTCAATTTTTGATTTAAATGTGGATACTGTGTCACTTAAAAGAAAATCATTGGGCTAGTCACTCATTTTTGCCTCCATAAACAATCCTTACAGAGTCATTATACTACTTATATCCCTTAGCCAAAAAGATAGCTGCACAGAAATTAAAAATAAATGATTTTTCAATACAATGGAGAAAAGATAGTCTTTTCAACAGATGATGCTGGTACAACCAGACATCCACATATAAAAAAAGGAATACAGACCTTACACCCTTAACCAAAATTAACTCTAAATGGATCATAAAACTAAAATACAAGACTATAAAACTCCTAGCAAATAACATAAGAGAAAATCTAGATGTCCTTGGATATAGCAATGACTTTTCAGGTAAAATACCAAAGGCATTACCCATAAAAGAAATAATTGATAAACTGGACTTCATTAACATTAAAAATGTCTGCTCTGCTCTGATATTGTGATATAAGAAATATATATTTGGTCTTCATCTTCAGTTCCTGGAACAACAACAAAAAAATAACCTGTTGAATTTCCTGAGTGATAGGGGAGAGAGGAACACCTTTTATTATTTGAAATAAGCCTCTTTTCAAAGATACCTGAGTTTATTACGCTAATATAATTATTCTCATCGCCACACACACACATACACACACACACACATCCCAGATAATTTAAGACGATGGCTAGTTGCCAGAGAAATGAATTATGTAATTTGAGTGCTGGAACTTCTGGTCCTATGCTCTGACCTCTGGGGAGGAGAAAAGAGCTCAAGATTGGGTTAATTATCAATAGCCAATGATTTAATCAATTGTGTCTATAAAACAAACCCTTTTAAAAAACAGGGTTTGAAGAGCTTCCTAGTTGGTGAACATATTAAGTTACTGGAAAGGTGGCATACCCAGAGAAGACATGGAAGCTCCATGCACCATTCCACCCATATATATCTCTATGCATCTCTTCTACTGGGCTGTTCTTGAGTTGTATTCATTATAACAAACTGATAATCGTATGTAATGCACTTTCTTGAGTTCTGTGAGCTGTTCTAGAAAATGATCAAACTTGAGGAGAGGATTGTGGCAACACTCAAACTTTATAGCCACTTGTCTAGAAGTACAGGTGGCCTGGATTTATGATTGGCATCTGAAGATGGAGTCAGTCTCATGGGAACAAGTCTTAATTTGTGGAATCTATGCTAACACCAGGTAGTTAGTCTAAGAACTTAATTAGCTTGTAGGACACTCAGTAGATGTCTGCAGAGAATCGTGTGGTATGGAAACCCACATATTTGGTGTCAAAAGTGCTGTGAGTAAAATAAAAATTATTAGATCTGTGAAAGACACCACCAAGAGAATGAGTAGACAAGTCAGAAAATAGGAGAAAATATTTACAAAAGACATATTTGATAAAGGATTGTTATCCAAAATATAGGAAGGGTTCTTAAAACTCAACAATAAAGAAATGAATAATAAAATGAGCAACTCAATTTTTAAAATGAGAAAAAGACTTGAACAGACATTTCACCAAAGAATATATACAGATTGAAAATGTGCATATGAAAAGATGTTCCACATTATATATCATTAGAGAAATACAAATAAAAAAAATGAGATGCCACTATTACCAATTAAAATGGCCAAAATCCAGAACACTGACACCACCAAGTACTGGAGAAGATGTTGAACAACAGAAAATTTTATATACCTCTGGTTAGAATGCAAAATGATATAGATACTTTGGAAGATAATTTGGCAGTTTCTTAAAAAACTAAATATACTCTTACCATAAGATTCAGCAACTGCATTCCTTGGTATTTACCATATAAGTTAAATGTTTATATTCACACAAAAACTTATGCACAGATATTTATAACAGCTTTATTCATAATTGCCAAAACTTGGCAGCAACCAAGATGTCTTTCAGTAGCTAAATGGACAAACTGTGCTACATCCAGATAGTGGAATGTTATTCAGTGCTAAAAAAAAAAAATGAGTTATCAAGCCATGAAAATGCATGGAGGAAACTTCAATGCATATTACTTAGTGAAAGGAGCCATCAGAAAAGACCACATACTGTATGATTCCAACTATAAGACATT
Source organism: Macroglossus sobrinus (assembly GCA_004027375.1). NCBI lineage: Eukaryota > Metazoa > Chordata > Mammalia > Chiroptera > Pteropodidae > Macroglossus > Macroglossus sobrinus. The sequence continues at coordinate 204,171 of PVKZ01002011.1, forward strand.
CTAGAGAATGGTTGTCTGAGATGGGGGAAGTGATGGATGAGCTGGTGGAATACAGAGTTTTTAGGACAGTAAAACTATTCTGTGTATTATAAATAATACAAATGACATTATATGTTGATTAAAACCAATAGAATATATAACACCAAGCATACATCTTAATGTAAACTGTGGACTGTGAGGGGTAATGATGTATCAATATAGGTTCATCAATTACAACAAGGATACTATTGGTTCAGATGTTATCAACTATCAGTGGGGGCCACTAGGCTTCTATGAGGCTGGGAATGTGTGAAAATTTTCTGTACTTCCTGCTTAATATATCTGTGAACCTAAAAGTGCTCTAAAAAATAAAGTCCATTTAAAAGAAAAAAAATTAATGAGTTGTACAGGAAAGGTGGTTCATTTTAATATCAAAGTCTATAGAATTGTGTGAAGACCACAGCAGAACCAAAAAGGAAAAAGGAAAAAAAGAAAAGAAAAGAGTAAAATTCAGAGGCATAGGAAATAAGTAATGGTGGTACATGGGAAGAAGATTCATCCGCAGTGAAGTAAAAAGAAGGAAGCAATCTGACTGTTCTGAAATAAGCCTTAATGCACAATTTTGAAAGTAGCTAATCTGAAAGGGTAAAAGGTATGAGAAAGTAGTAAATAACCACTGGAAAGAAAAAGAAAGATCTCATCTCATTGGCTGATAAGTGTGTTCACTGTTCATAGAATAATAAAAAAAAAATTTTTGGCCAAGGTAAAGAAATGGCCATGTAGAATGGAAATTCCATGAAGAAGAGGGACCATTTTTTATTTACTATTGTATCACCAGTACCTAGGATAGTGGCTAGTACCCAATAAAAGTCTGTTAAATAAACAAACAAACAAACAAACAAATAATTGTATAAATCAATAGGCTAGAGTTAAGTAGATTATTGTTAGGTAAAAAGAAGTGGTAAAAAGAAAATCACCAGTGACCCCAAAAAGCAGGTACCTGATTCAACTGCTATAAAAAAAATTTTTTTAATTTTAGTGATTTAACCAATGAAGATTTATTTCTTACTTCTGTCACAATCTGGTGATGAGAATTAGTGGAGACAATTCTGTTCCATACAGCCATTCAGGGAACAAAGCTTCTTTTATCTATTGACTCTATTACTCCTAGAGCTTCAGAGTCTTCTACTGAATCTTCTGTATCCAGCTGGTGACAGGTGTGGAAGGAACATCTATCACTTCAACTCACATTGCATTTGCGAGGACTCTGTCAGAGGTCCCACTTAACTGCAAGAGACACTAAAAATTCTGTTCTAGCTCTAACCAACAAGGTAAGCAACATGCAGAATATGAAAGGGGCAATGCAGATATCTAAAATACTTGTTCTCTAGGTGAATGGCTAGGCATGTCCAAAAAGATAGAGAGAAAAAAAATTTCATCCAGGGTAGAGAATCTCATTTGAGATCTTCCTCATATTAATTTGGTATCCCAGAGAGATATAAACTTAGTGAAAGAAAATCAGATCTAGTTAGACTTGCCTACTGGAAATGGTAGAAAGAGCTATCATGCTATGCAAATTAGAAGAAGAAAAATCAAAGCAGCTATCTTTGTTAGGTCTTAGATGTAGACAGGCCTTATCTACAGTCAGGTTCTTCAAGAAGCAGACCCTAGCCAAGGATTCAGTGAAAGCGATTTGTTAAGAAAGTACTCTCAAGAAAAACTAATGACTAAGGGTAGAAGGATAGAAAAAAGGAAGAAGCCAACCTATGGAGAAAACTGATAGTCCCAGCTTCAGCTTGATTTTATAAGGAGTGCTAAAGTATAAGTTGCACATCAGACTTTTTTTTCTCCAGGCAAGAGAGCTGATCTTTTTTTTGTACTCCTGCACCAATCAGTCATCAGTCACCAATCAGGCTTTCTTGAAGAGATATAAACTTGAAACTAATGTAAAATAATATTGAATGTCAACCTTAATTGAAAAATTAAAATTAAAAATAAAAAATGCAGCTGTGAAAACAGAGTTCAAAGAAAGGGCACTTAGTGGGACAACTGACTTCTCAACAACAACAATGGAAACTAAATGACAATTAAATGTCTTTTCAAAGTCTTAAAGGGAAAAAAATAACTTCAACCTAAAATGCTATATTCAACAAAAATATCTTTTAAGAGAAAAGATAAAGATATTTCAGAAAAATACTGAAAAATTTCATCAGCAGCAGACCTTTACTGAAAAAATTCTAAAGGATTTGCTATGAGCAGTAATTCCAGATTGAAGGTCTGAGACAAGGAACTAGAAAGTAGAAACTGAGTGAAAATATATGAGGAATTGTAAATATATATTTGTAGTAAAAGTCAGTAATAATAATGCCTATAAGGTTAAAAATTAAAAAGGCATTATTACCAGATAGTAATAGTACATAAATCAAAAATGTGATAAATGAAATTATAGTGTTATATTCTAAGATATTACTAGGAAAATGGAGACAAGTTATTCACTTTTTTCTTTTATAATTTAAATACACATTTTATAATCTCCAGAGTAACTTCTAAAAGAAAATAAACAGAGCATATAATACCCTCAGAAATTAGGAGGGGTGGAATTTTTTAAAAAATAAAAATTAAAAAGGGAGAAACAAATATAAAATTGATATAAAAACATTGGATAAGAATTCCAAATATACTAGTAATTACGATGAAAATAAATCAACAATGCTTCAAGTTAAGAAAAAAATGAGATTATAAAACATATATAATCCAATTAACTGTATACTGTTTTCAAAAGACACATAAAATGTAAGGATAGAAAAGTTGAAAGTAAAAGGTGGCATGAAAATACTAAAAGAGAAAGATGGTGTAGCTATGTTGATATCAAACATAATAGAATTTGAGGCAAAAACTATTCCTAGAGCTAAGGACAGTCGCTTTATAATAATAAAAAAGATCAATTTAAGAGAAAAACAAAACGATTTTAGTTTTATGTGTATTTATAATATGGTCTAAAATATGTAATGTTAAAATTAACAGAATAGTAAATATTCACAAGTTGTGAAGATTTTAACACTCTTTCAGTATTTGATAGAATATGCTGATAAATCAGGATATAGATTATAAAAAGAAGATGAATCAACTTGACCCAACAGACATATAGATAACACTGTATCCAACAACTTAAGAATGTACTATTTTTTGCAAATTTACACATATATTTACAAAAATAGACAATATAATGTACCATAAGTCAAGTCTTAACAAATTTCTGAGACTGAGATCAGAATATATTCTCTGACCACGGTGCAATTAAACCAGAAACAATATTAAAACTATATTTTTAAATTCTCAAATTTTAGAAAATTGAAGTATATTGATAAACACAAGTCACAGAAATAAAAGATTGGAATTTAAAACACTTAGAGCTAAGTAATAATGAAAATATTATACATTGAAACTTATAGGAAATATCAACCTTAAAATGCACATATTAGTTTAAAAAAATTGATAAGTTAAGATTTTCTTAACCCTCTCAAAAAGTTTAGGGAAAAGGAGAGGAGGGATCCTACCAAGAAGGAATAGCAGAAATCAATGAAACAGAAAACAAACATAAAAGAAAAGGAGAAATAAAGCCAAAGTGGATTCTCTAGAATAAGAGATAGCACAGATAACTAACAGCAGGAATGAAAAGTAAGTTCAGATGCTGAAGACCTCAAACAGGTAAGAGAAAATTATGAGCAACCTAAGGCCTATAAATGTGAAAATATAAATGGACACAGTGGTATACCTGGTAGATAATTTTTAACACTGCCAACTTCTATTCAATAATTGTTTTATGAATAATCATGTAATCAAACAAATAATGACCAGAAAAGAAACAAAGACAGTATAATTTTCTTTTCATAAATTTTGTAAGCTAGTAAACACACACAGACACATACCAAAAAAATTAATAAATTAAATATTACAGAAAAAAAAGACAAAAAAATAATGGAGTAATACTTTGAATTGCTATATTTTAAAAGAGAAAATATGTATATTTAAATAATGATTTCTCACAATAATAAATACAAATATTATAATTTCTGTTTTTGATCCTAAACTTTTTTAAGTTTATCAATGATTTAATTAAAATTGATCTTCTTCACATATTCATGCCCATAGACAGTCTTGCCAGATTTATCAATCTATACTCAGAGTTGAGCAAAAAGTATTTTTATTAATTTTAATTTTAAAAAGTATCTTTCATATGAAGAAACTGATACACAACTGTTTAGGAAAAGTCTTAAACATAGTATTAAGCTTGGCTACAAGTTATAAAAATATCACTTCACAGTAAATTCCAGAAATCACAATACTGTCCATGCATTTGTTCTTTAGGATCCATTCTAGTTGCTTTCAAACATCTCTATGGATGTTTGTAAAGTCCAAATGGTCACAGAAAATGACAGAATTTATGTAACTCAAGTTCTGTTTCATTGTCTTTCCAATCACTGTGCTATTCTTATTAATTTCTAATCTATTATTTAACTCCAGGAATATGTAGTATACCACAGGGGTTGGAAAAATAACCTGCACCCAAAACAGGCAAGCTCAAATAATTTCAAACTGTTACAAATTCATTCGCAAAACAAAGATGTGCAGCTGAGTCCAAGTGTGTCAAGAGCCAATATTATAACTGAGAAGTCTTCAAATTAACTCTTACAAGGACATAGCACTTTATAAAGAATAAGTTTTAAGTGTCAGTTTGAAGGCTATACATATATACATAGTAACAAAAATTTCAGTCATTTTTAATAACAACCAACAAAAGATTGGGAGAGAATTAGAATTTCTGATGTTTTTATTAATTTTATTATTGTTATTAAATTCTCTACAGTAAATACACTCCCTTATTGCATACCTCTAGAGTGCACTGCTCCCACCACCCTGATCTTGGTACTAAATGGACCAATTCCTAGAAAATTGCAACTTAACAAAACTCTCTTTCACCAGAACACACATATTAGAATGTTCAGAGAAGCATTGTTCATAATTGCCAAGAGTATGGTATAGTCATAAAACCAACCTCCCTTCTAACAGTGCCCTGTTTCTTTATAACTCCTAACACAATTCATTACAATATATGTTCATTTGCTTACTCACCTTTATTGTGCATTTGTACCCATCAAGTACCCATTTACATTTAGCACCCTATCTGGTTCCTGAGACACAGTAGGCACTTAGAAGTCATTGCATTCATGCAAGAATGAATGAATGAATGAATGAATGAATGAATTATGAGTGGTTACAGTTGAGCCTTGCTTGCTTAGAAAACTTTCTGTCACTTTGAAGTAACTTTGTTGTGATCTATTATGTATTTATTTTTTTGTTTCATCCTCAGAGGAAAACCTTATTTTCTGCATTTTCAAAATTCAGGAAGATCCTCACTTTATGCCCAATTACTGATACAAAGGCAATAGTTAATGTGGAATTGATTTACTCTGAGGACATTGGACATCTAACACCAATTAGAAAATAACAAATAAAAATTATTACCATTTATGGAACCCTTACTATTTGAAAGTACAATCCTAAGAGTCTCAATACTCACAGTAATCAGCTGAGGTACTAGTGTTATTACCATTTTGCAGATGGGAAAACGAAAGCACGGAATAACTTTTCAAAATTCATACAGCTCTGTATATGACAGAGCTGTAGTCATACCCAACAGGCTACACTGTGTTATGCAGCATCAAATATTCAGGGTTGAGACTTAGAGTATTATTAATTGCAGTTCACAGCACAAACTGGTTGGCAGTTGAACAACCTAACTTGGGTTGTGTAGTGAAGAGAAGACTGAACTTGATGGGTACCACATGGAGCCCGTGAAGCTGGGCCTCAGCAAGCCACTGCTCATTTGGGCTTCCAATAAAGAACCTTTCAGATTCCACCTTTTTCTTATGCTGAATAATCATAGGACTTACCTGGAGGAGCCAGGATTGTGTCTCTTGTGATCCTGGCTGGGGGTTTAGAGCACTTGTTACTACTGGAGTCATCTATAATTAGAGGATTAAACCATCTCACATTTGGGCTGACTACAGGCATCCTTGATAAGCATCAGTCTTACTGATGGATACAGATGTCTCTGTGGTTTGTGACTTCATATAGAGATGGATAGGACTTCAGAATAATAGAACAGGAGAATAAACTGCAGAAACTTTGCAACTTTTCATTTCTGTCTGCTCAGATTTTATTCCCTTTTCTGAACATTTCATGCACAAGAGATACATGGCTATCCTTTCTTCTGTTCGCCTGAAGAATGGCTGCTGCACAATACTTACATAACTCCTACTGTATGTACTGCATGGTCTAGAGACACTGACACTCACCCTCTGGTTTGCTGACACAGGTAAAAAGCATTGAGGATCTCTTCCAAAGCTGCTGTTCCTCTGTATATACTGGCTTCTGAGCTGAGGCTGGTGGTCTGCATTTTGCCCTCAGGCTGTAGGCCTCTCCATTAAGTCTCTAAAAGTATTGATTCTCAGCTCCCAGACTTTCTGACCTCTCTGCTGGTCAGCTACTGGGATATTATCAAATTATAACACGTTTATTACACAAACATCAAATGACATAAAAGTAAATTAAAAAGTAAAAGTCACCAATCATTTCACTCAGTAGAGATTACCACTGTCATTACCTTTGCTCCTGTATTCACAAACACTTTCGAAACATCTACAAATTGATAATGTAGGTAGGTATGTAGGCAGGTAGATAGATAGATGATAGATAGATGATAGATGATAGATGATTGATAGATAGATAAATGTTAAATTATAATTTCTACTATTTTATGATCTAATTTTATTATTCAGTAATACATTATAGACATTTATCTGTTTGGAAAATTTGAAAGATTGGTCTACTTTATCCTTATTAATGGCTTCATAGTATTTTACAGTCCAAAAGCAAACTCATCTCAGTGAAGAGAATCACCATCCATCCAGGTAAAAACTGGCTGTCTTCCTTAACACAACTTTCCCCCTTAATATCACCCCATATACAATCATTTACCAAGTCCTAGTGAATTTGCTTCCTAAATTCACCCAGATACACCCCTCCTCTCACCTCTATCATCACCATTTGAGTCCAAGCTACCATCTTCTCTCACCTAAAATTCTTTTTTTATTATTATTAAGTTTATTGAGATAACATTGGTTAATACAATTATATAATTTTCAGGTGTACATTATAATTTGATATCTGTACATTCTATAGTGTTTACCACCCAAAGTCCAGTTTCTTTCAGCTACCATATATTTGATCCCCTTTACCCACTTCACCCTCCCCCTCCACCCCTATATTTGACCCCCTTTACCATGTCTACCTCTCTCCTTCACCCTTACCCACTACTCTCTGGTAACCACTAGTCTATAGTCCATGTCCATGAATCTCTGTTTGTTCTGTCCATTTGTTGCTTTTAGATTTATATCCCACATATAAGTGATATCATGTGATTTTCAACCTTTTCTGTCTGGCTTATTTCGATTAGCATGATTATCTTGAGGTCCATCCATGTTGTTGCAAATGGCAGTATTTCCTCTCTTCTTATGACTGAGTAATATTCCATTGTATATATATGTACCACTGCTTCTTTAGCCAATCATCTATGGTAGGACACTTCAGTTGCTTCCATGTCCTGGTCTCTGTGAATAACAATGCTATGAACATCGGTGTGCAAATATCTTTTCGGATATGGGTTTACAAGTCTTTGGGCTAAATACCCAGTAGAGGAGTTGCTGGATCATATCGTAGATCAATTCTTAGTTTCATGAGGAACCTCCATACTGCTTTCTATAGTGGCTGTACCAATTTGCAGTCCCACCAGCAGTGTATGAGGGTTCCTTTTTCTCCACATCCTCTCCAGCATTTGTTATTACTTGTTCTGTTGAGTATAGCTATTCTAACATGTGTTATATAAGATGATATTTCATTGTGGTTTTGATTTGTGTTTCCCTAATAGCTAGCGGTGTTGAGCATCTTTTCAAATATTTGTTGGCTATTTGTATGACCTCTAGGGAGAAGTGTCTGTTCAGCTCCTCTGCCCATTTTTTGATTGAATTATGTGGGGCCTTTTTGTTGTTGTTGTTATTGAGTCGTATGAGTTCTTTGTATATTTTGGATATTAGGCCCTTATCGGAGGTGTTGCTTGCAAATATATTTCCCATTCGATGTTTGTCTCTTTACCTTGTTAAAGATTTCTTTTGCTGAGCAGAAGCTTTTTAATTTGATGTAGTCCCATTCATTTATTTTTGCTTTTCTTTCCATTGCTTTTGAGGTCAAATTCATAAAATCATCTTTAAGCCCAAGGTCCTTGAGTTTAGTTCCTATGTTTTCTTGTATGCATTTTATTGTTTCAGGTCTTATATTCAGGTCCTTAATCCATTCTGAGTTAATTTTGGTGTATGGCAATAGACAACACTCTAGTTTCATTCTTTTGCAGGTGGCCTTCCAGTTTTCCCAACGCCATTTATTGTAGAGGCTTTCCTTTCTCCACTGTATGTTTTTGGCTTTTTTGTCGAAAATTATTTGCACATATAAATATGGGTTTGTTTCTGGACTCTCAATTCTGTTCCACTGGTCTGTGTGTCTGTTTTGCTGCCAATACCATGCCATTTTAATTACTGTAACTTTGTAGTATAATTTGAAGCTGGGCAGAGTGATGCCTCCAGCCTCATTCTTTTTTCTCAAGATGGCTTTGGCAATTCCGGGTCTTTTGTGCTTCCATACAAATCTGATCATTTTTTGTTCTATTTCTTTTTTAAAAGCCGATGGGATTTTGATGTGGATTGCATTAAATCTATATAATGCTTTAAGTAATGTGGTCATTTTAACTATGTTTATTCTTCAAATGCAAGAACACAAAATATCTTTCCATTTCTTTCTATCTTCTTTGATTTCTTTTAATAAGGTCTTATAGTTTTCATTATGTAGGTCCTTCATATGTTTCATTAAATTTATTCCTAAGTATTTTATTCTTTTTTTTTACAATTGCAAAAGGAATTATCTTTTCCACTTTTTTTCTGACTCTTCATTATTAGAGTATAGGAACACAATGGAGTTTTGAATGTTGATTTTGTATCCAGAGACTTTATTATATTTGCTTATTGTTTCTAGTAGTGTTCTTGTGGAGTCTTTAGGGTTTTCTATATAGAGAATCATGTCATACACAAATAGTGACAGTTTGACTTCTTCATTTTCTATTTGGATGCCTTTTATCTTTCCCTTGTCTGATTGCACTCTCTAGGACCTCCAATGTTATATTGAATAATAGTGGTGATAGTGGACAGCTTCGCCTTGTTACTGATCTTAGAGGGAAGGTTTTTAGTTTTTCACCATTAAGTATAATGTTGGCAGAGGGTTTGTCATAGATGGCCTTTATTATGTTAAGGTACTTTCCTTCTATGCCGATTTTATTAAGTGATTTGATTATAAATGGATGCTGTATCTTATCAAAGGCTTTTTCTGCATCTACTGATACAATCATATGATTATTATTTTTTAATTGATGTGGTGTAACACATTAATCCGTTTGCATATGTCGAAGCATCCCTGTGCCCTTGGAATGTAGCCCCCTTGATTGCAGTGTATAATCTTTTTAATATGTTGCTGTATTTGGTTCGCTAGTATTTTATTTAGGACTTTTGCATCTGTGTTCGTGAGAGATATTGTTCTGTAGTTTTTCTTTTTTGTGTTATCCTTACCAGATTTTGGTGTCAGAATACTACTGGCCTCATAAAATGAGTTGGGAAGTATTGTTTCTTCTTCAATTTTTTGGAAGACTTGAGAAGAATAGGTATTAAATCTTTGAATGTTTAATAAAATTCACCAATAAAGCCATCTGGTCCTGGACTTTTACTTTTTGGTAGATTTTTGTTGACTGTTTTAATTTCTATACCGCTGATCTGTCTATTTAGCTTTTCAAGTTCTTCTTGATTCATTCTTGGAAGGTTACATTTTTCTAAGCACTGGTCCATTTCTTCTAGGTTATTAAATTTAGTGTTATATACTTTTTCATAGTGTTCTTGTATGATCCTTTGTATTTCTGTAATGTCAGTCATAATTTCCCCTCTTTCATCCTTGATTTTGTTTATTTGTGTCCTTTTTATTTTTCTTTAGTGAGTCTAGCCAGGGGTTTGTCAATTTTATTAACCTTTTCAAAGAATCAGCTCTTTGTTGCTTTCATTTTTTCTATTTTTTTGTTTTCAATTTCATTTATTTCTGCTCTAATTTTGATTATTTCTTTCCTTCTGCTGATTTTAGGCTTCATTTGTTCTTCCTTTTCTAGTTTTTAAAAATAAAGTGTTAGGTTGTTTATTTGGGTGCATTCTTGGTTTTGGAGATAGGCCTGTAATTATATAAACTTTTTGTTTATGACCGCTTTTGCAGTGTCTCAAAAGTTTTGATATGTTGTACTATCATTATCATTCACCTATATATCTCTTCATCTCTCTTTTTATTTCTTCTCTGACCCAGTTATTCTTCAGTAGCATATTGTTTAATCTCCATGTATTTGTGGTTCTTCCTGATTTCTTTTTGCTGTTGATCTCTAGTTTAAAAGCATTGTGATCAGAGAATATTTGTTGAGATTATCTCTGTGTCCCCAGTATGTAGTCGATCCTTGAGAATGTTCTATGTGCACTAGAGAAAAATGTATAAGCAGCTGTTTTGGAATAGAAGGTTCTGTAAATGTCAATTATGTCCAGCTGGTCTAATGTGTCATTTAAGGATGTTATTTCCTTATTGATTTTCTGTTTGGATGATCTGTACATTTCCGACAGTAGGGTATATAGGTCTCATACTACAATAATGTTTTGGTCTGTTTCTCCCTGTAGTTCTATTAGCAATTGCTTTACATATTTCAGGATTTTCTGATTGGGAGCATAAATATTAATAAGTGTTATGTCTTCTTGGTACATGATTCCCATTATCTTTTTAAAGTCTCCCTCTGTATCTTTCTTTATTTTTTTTTATTTCAAAGTCTATTTCACCTGATATTAGTACCGCTACTCCCGCTTTTTTCTGAATGTCATTTTCTTGAAATATCATTTTCCACCCTTTCACTTTGAGTCTATATTTGTCTTTGTAGCTGAGATGTGTCTCCTGGAGGCAGCAAATGGTTGGGTTTTGTTTTTTGATCCAATCTGCATCTCTGTGCCTTTTTATTGATGAGTTCAGTTCATTTACATTTAGGGTGATTATTGAAATATGAGGTCTTTTTATAGCCATTTTATCTTTTGCTTTCTGGTAGCTTGGAGTTTCCATTGCTTTCTTGTCCTTCTGTTTCTGTTTTCTTTATTTTGGTTGACTTTTGTGGGTTTCGCCTCTGGTTCTTGTTTTATGTTATATACTTCAGTTCAGGATAGTCACTTTCCTCCTAATTATGTATATTTTTGTTGTTATTTTGTTTTAGTTGAACTGACTCCTTTCAGTATTTCTTGTAGTGCAGGCCTCATAGTGGAGAATTCCCTCAATTTTTGTATGTCTGAAAAGGACTTAATTCCTCCTTCATATCTAAAGGAGAACTTAGCAAAATACATTATTCTAGACTGGTAGTTCTTTTCACTTAATAGTTTAAATTTTGATTCCATTCCTTTCTGGCTTGTAAGGTTTGCACTGAGAAGTCCAATGATAACCTAATGGGTTTTCCTTTATATGTTACCATTTTCTTCTCCCTGTCTTTGTCATTGATTTTTGATAATTTTAATACAATGTGTCCTGGTGAAGGCTTTTTTGGGTTGACATAATTGGGTGTTCTGTTGCATTCTTGAATTCTAAGCTCCAGTTCATTCCTTAGATTTGGGGAATTCTCAACAACTGCTTGTCTGAAAATGCTTCCTGCTCCTTTCCTCACCTTTGGTAATGCTCTTATGATTCCTCTCCTGATGGTATCAGCTAGTTCTTATATTTCTTTTTTATTATTTTTCATTCTTCAGTTTCTCTCTTCTTCCTTTTAATTTATTTCTAGATTTTTATCTTCAATATCACTGATCCTTTCCTCCATTCGGTCAACTCTATTTCTCAAGCTTGCTATTTCATTTTTTAACTTTTACAGTGTACTCTTCATCTCCAGAAGTTCTATTTGGTTCTTTGTGAGGGTTTCAACCTCCTTGCTCTGCTCATCTAGTTGTTTTTTCAATTCCTGAAATTTTTGATATGATTCATTTTGGATCTCACTGAGTTTTTTCAGAAGTACCACCCTGAATTCTCTGTCATTTAAATTGCATATTTCTATGTCTGTAAGCTTATTTTCTGGAGATTTTTCTCTTTCTTTCTGAGATGCCTTGTCACCTTGGTTGTTCATGGTATTTAATTCACCTGGGCATTAATGGAAACGTATTATGCTTTTCCATAAAGAAGATTTATTATATAAAGGTCCCTTTAGCCTGCAGCAAAGAAGGCACTTATCTTTTGGTTTCCATTAGGTGGCATCTAAGCCTCTTGGATCCCTGCTTTATATAAAGCCTTAAAAATGCCTTTTTATTTTCAAATAGATATTTAATCACACTTGCTGCCATTAGTTTCAGTCCTTGTCATTGTTAACAACATTTTTAGTAGCATTTGCTCAGATTTCCCTGGAGCTCCACGGTGTTCAGTCTTGGAGGGTCTAGAGTGGGGGCTCTATGGCTCAGCCTTGGTTTTGCAACCACGGCCAGTAAAAATCAACTGCTGTTTCTTGCCATCTCGCTTCTCTGCCTTCTGCCTTGATGACTGAGCTCTGCTGCCAGCAGGTTGTGTGGAGCTCACAGCACTCCCAGGCAGGGCTGTTCAGGGAAATTACCACTTCTTCTCCTCTCCCCCTCCTCTTACGTGGAGCTCCAATGGCTAGGAGAGGAAGCTTCTTTATTTCTCCCAGTCCACCTCCTGACTCCTGGGTTCTGACCTGTGGTAGCTCTTATGTACAAATCCCACACTCAGATGTGTTGTTGTGCAGTTTGGGTGCTTTTTGTTGAGTTTTCAATGTTCCGCTTATTGTTGTTTTAAGGGGAGAGATCTGGAGATGTGTCTCATTCTGCTTTGTTTCCAAAGATCTAAACTTCTACAATTGTCTCTCAATAGGTACCTGATCATATCATCAACCCCAACACCCAGCCCCTCTTGCTTAGCTTCTTTTTGCTCTTGTAGTATGACAAGATGCTCTAACATGGCCCACAGGGCCTTCGTGAGGAGGCCCCTGATAAAGCAAAAGGTCATGCACATTTAAAATTTTGATATTCATTGTTGATCTGCTCTTCAAAAGAGTTAACTGAGGTTATATCACCACCAAGGGTATTTAAAAGTAAAACTGAGAAAATGATGTCTTTTTCCAACTCCTCCACTTCTACCCCTCAACAACCACCATCCTGTACCAAAAAACTCCCAGAGACTAGATGTTGATTTAACCAGTACTATGTCTTCATATCCATAAAATAAAATGACTTGAAGCAATTTCAAATTAATACAAAAAATGTTGCAGTAACTTAGCTCTGCCAGCTATGTTACCACACAGAGGCTCGGTTGGGAAGTAATTGCAAACCATAGAATCCCAGACCTCCCACAGACCAGAAAAAGGGCAAGTCTGTTGGCTACTGAGCACTTTCAATTTCAGTATTTGTAGGGCAGCCAGCTGGAGGCTGCCATCTGGTTTTTGAAGAGAAGTCCCTGGATGGTTCTTTTCCCAATCTGGAAAAATGTTTGCTGTCCATTTCCTCTGTTTAACTGTTCTGTGGATCAATTTGAGGCTATATTTACCCTCAGATTTTCCCAGGGTTAATTCTTGATTAATGATCAGCAAATTGTGAGGTCTCTGATCTAAGAGTAGAGTTACATTTTGAACCCATTTTTACACTGAAATCTGCTAATGCCAAACCTGCTAATGCCAAATTTTTCAGATATTTTTAGGCAAGCCACAGAAAAAAGTAACAACTTAAAATTTCCCCCAAATATAGCTCCCATATTTCATTCATTCATTCATTTGATAAAGAACTGTGGCATACCTATCATGTGCCAGACACAGAGACAAGTGCCAGGAAAATAGCAAAGAAAAAGACAGAAACAAACCTCATTCTCCTGGGAATTGCAGCCTAGAAAAATAATGTATGAGGTGAATAGGGCCCCAAGACAATGGGTCATTTCTGACTTTTAATCAAGGCCACATTTCTGTCCTCATCTTCTGATTTCATGTCTCATCTAGGAAGATTCCTGAGTTACCTTCAGGGCCTATACAATGCTTTCCCAGAAAAAACTTCGCCCAAGAAAATGAAATCTTCTCAATGTAATGCCTTTTATATCCAGGGCCTTTTTGGCTGTTTTTCTTGTCTGTTTTTAAAAAGAAATCCTCCTAGTCCCTGTAGTAGATTAAATTGTTAACCTCAGTTCTTCACCCTTCCTTGTATTCACCCACTTTGCCAAGGGGCTTTGTGGTTCCTCCCATTAGAGGACCATGATCTTGAGCTCAGCTATATAACTTGCTTTAGTCAATGGATGTTAGCAAACATGACACAAGCAAAAACACAATCTGTTTGTTTGCATGGACATGTTCTCTTGCACTTCTACCATTACTATGATTAGAACATACTCCAGTGCACTGATGCAGGAAAGGTGAAAGACACCTGGAGGAAACCTGGACCCAATCTATAACTTGGAGTCAGGCCCAAGAGAACTCAGCCTAGATTAGCCGTACCCCAACCAACTTACTCAGAGGTACATGAGAAGGAATAAATAATTATCATTTGAGACATTGAGCCTGGGGTGGTTTCTTACACAGCAAAAGGTGATTAATACAGTCTTTTGTGACTAACACAAACATCCCTAACTCTCTCCCCACCATAACTCTGTTAAGCCTCCCTCTGGACAACCCAATTGAAAGATGACCATTTGAATTTTTGAGGGAAGTCTGTCCCATGGACAACTATCACAAATGGGATGTTTTTACTAACAAACTAAGCTGTTCCTCTGTCCTCTCCTTATCTTGTGAAGCTATTGTCCCAGCTCCCTTCTGATTTCTCTCCAACCAAATAGCACAGGATTCTTCTAGGCTCCTTCCTGGATAAGTACCTGGGGGGAAACTTTGGGTTTAGAGCAACACAAGCTTGCATTTAAAGCATGAAATTTGTTTGTTGGTTGTTTGACCTTGAACTTTAAGGTGATTTAAAGTCTCTGAATCTCAACTGAAAAATGAAACTATTACTCATCTCAAATGGAATAATATCCATGAAAATCTTGACTTTGAGTGCAATTGTGAAATCCAGTAAAAGTTATAGGGTGTTTTTTGTTTAATATTGTTTTACAGCTGTTGTTTATTTGTGTTTTTGTTTTCCACTCTTAGCTTATCACCATTCTTTATTGTATCTGGGGAACTATCAGAACTAAAGAAGTAAAAAGAGCCCTTTCTACACTTTCTAGAGGAGAAAAGTCATTTGAAAAAAAAAATGCCTTAGATTATCACTTCAAAATCTCAAAGAAAGAAATTAAAATGTATGACTAAAAAAAGCACAGTATGCCAGGGCTTCATGGTAAAGGATGCAAAAAGAAACCAAACATCGTCTCCTTCATTTGCATCTAATGAAATAATCAAAAATTAGTAAATAATAATAGTACCAGCAAAAGAATCATCAACAACAATCTAAACATCAACAAACTTCAAAAAGCAGTGGCCAAGATAATCTTAAGAGTGGTCTCAGCTCCCAGAAACCAAACTGGAAAAAAAGGTGAGTCAGTCAACAGAATTCTTAGTCTTCTTACAACAGCCTCTAGTCTAGAGAGAAGAGTAGGAGCTGAACCAAGTAAATACCATGGTTCAAACCCTCAAGATAAAAAAATGGAACCTTGGGGTCTCTGTAAAAGCAGTAAAATGGCTTCCCAGGGTGCCATACTGAATTTGGGGAATGATCTGAAGCCTGTGAGTATCTTCACTAGGAAACAGACACACTCTGACTAGAAGGTATAAACTCATTTAACAAAATCTCAGAAGACAGCCCAGAGCCCAGGTCATGCAGCAAAGCCAGCCTATAGCTCCAAAAGGCTTCTCCTCTACCTCCCAGCTTCTGCTCTGTGCCTTGAGGAAACTGAAAAGTGAATAAAACCACAATAGCCCAGCCTTTAAACCATAAGTAAGGAGAAAAACAGATCTCAGTTACACAAGGAAAGAAGCCAAGAAGATTCACCTATATTCAATCAGAGAAAAGAGAAGAACAAACAGAGCTTCCCACCTTAACATGAACAAGATAAATAGGAAAGGTATGGCAATTATGCAAGTATACCACATCTAAAGGAATATTGCACACTAATGACAAAGAAAAAATTTCTGCAAATGATTTGGGCTATAGAGAAACAATAAAAACTTGAAATCAATAATCAATAGTGTAAAGGTAAAATTACAAAACAGCATGGTGAAACAAAGAGAGATTACATAGTTACTGAAATAACTTAAAGACCAAAATCACATCATTATAGAACAAATAATCAGATTAGAAATATCAATGAATAATTCAGTCTCACTGATTGAGGAATGGCATGAGATTATCAAAAATAAGTCTTGGGGAAAAAAAGATAAAAGCACTTAAAAGACAATAGATATAAAGGGCAAATGTCATTCACATAGGAACTCTCCCTAAAAAAAAAATCCAAAACAGAATTAAAATGTAGGTAGAGATATAACACAATAAAATCCCCTGCTGGAAAGGAAGAATAAATACCATGTGTCAGAAACTTTCAGTATGAAATTATCAATAAAGACATCACCTTCTTGCACTACTGAAATCCAAATACCATAAAAAAATTATTCAGGCATCCAGAACCCTCAAAAAAAAAAAAAAAGAAACACAGAATCACCTATAAAGAGGCAAATATCAGACATATAAAGGTAACAGACATATAAGAATTTGGAAAGTAAAACATCTAAAAATTCTTCTTGAAAAGCCTAACTAATAATGAACTCAGTCAATCAAGAATGAATGGAGGAGCAGTGGTAAAGGGAATGGTACAAAATTCAGTACTCAAAGACAGTGGAACAATGCCCATAGTGTCATGGGAAAGGAATTGGGATCTCAAACGTTTATACCCAGCCAGATCAACGAAGGCTACCAACAGAAATTTTCAATTATGCAAAAATTCATAGGGCAACTGCTATGAGTTTATTTTTTTAAAAAGTGGCAAAAAAATCCAAGAAACCAAAAATGATTCATATTTTTTAAAAATAAATA
Organism: Macroglossus sobrinus; assembly: GCA_004027375.1. Taxonomy (NCBI): domain Eukaryota; kingdom Metazoa; phylum Chordata; class Mammalia; order Chiroptera; family Pteropodidae; genus Macroglossus; species Macroglossus sobrinus. Next base: position 221,360 of record PVKZ01002011.1, read on the forward strand.
ATTAAGGAAAGCAGAAACTGTGGTGTGAGGACAGATGGGGGGCAGCAAATTCACTTAATTATAGAAGTAAAACTGAACCATTATAGTTATGGAATTACAGAATTATAAATGTAGAATTTAAATGCTTTATACTCTGATATTTTTAAATAATGCTACTGAAAGCTCATAAGATGAGGGGAGTGGGAAATGAGGTGAAAGGAAGATTAAAAGTTTTAATTTCCTTATCTTTCATAGCAGAGAGTCAATCAATATGTATAAAATTAAACATGGATCTTTAAAAAAACTCTACCTTTCTTAAGTTTTTTTAATAATCTTTCTTTGTAACCCTAGGGAGAACTTTTAGGATCTAATACATCTGTGATGAAAAAACATTATATGAAGTTTCATAATTTTTTTGGTTTCTCTTTGGTTTCTTTTTCTTCTGTTAAATCCAAAAAAAATCATTTTTATGCTTTTTTATTTTTCTAAAAAATATAGTAAGACTCAATTTTACAAAATTATCTTGTATTTTGTATTCTATTTACTCATTTAAAGAGCTACCTGGAATTACATTCCCCTGAAATTATTAGATTACTTCTTCATAAAATTTGAGGCAATATTTTAATTTTTTTGCTTATATATTTTATATTTAATGTATATGTTATCTATAGAAGAACAATAAAGGCATTTAGTCATAAGTATTCAAATACCAGAATGTAAAAATTGGTCACAGAATCCTCCCATCTCTGTGCACATGCCCCTTTGCAATATGACTTTGCAGTTTCACCATTGATGAATAGAATCTATATCCCCATCCCTTGCATCTGAGCTGGACTTATGTTTGACTTGTTTTATTCTTTAGAATAGCAGAAATAACACATAACTTCTGAACATAGGCTTTAGAAGGCCCTGCAACTCTTTCTCTCACCTTATTGGAATACTGTCCTGAAACTGCCACATAATGAAGCCACAGCTAACTTACTAAAGGAGAACCCACATGGAGAAGAGCTGAGCAGTTTGTCAAAGCCCCATAGACTAGTCATCTGACAATCAGCACCAACCACCACATATGTGAACGAGAACATTTTATACTATCTAGCCCCAGTAAAGCTGCCAGATGACTATAGCTACTGAGTGACCTTAGATGGGGCTAGCAGAAAAGCTGCCCAGCTAAATTCAACTCAGATTGCTGCCACACTAAAATCGTGAGCAAATAAAACAGCTACTATTTAAGCTGCTAATTTGGGGGTGGTTTGTTACACAGCAATAGGTAATTAATATATATTAATATAGGCTCAGTGTGTTAAAGCATAGTCAGGCTATTAATTTAAATGGAAGACTGAACACATATACTTGTCAACCTTTCCTCCTCAAGTTCACTGAACTTACATTGAAGTAATACAGAAGGAACAAAGTTGTAACAACAAATTCCAATGGCCAAGACTGAGTCATTTGCTCATGTATGAACCAATCCCTGGCAAAGAGAATAAGAACGCAATGACTGGCTCATACATCACTATTCACCCCCCAGTCTGGGAGGGGATCACCTTCCCTGAACACAATGCCTAGCAGACTAAAAATATGAGAAGTCTTCCAGAAAGGAAAAATGAGGGTCACTGATGTCTACTAACCTATATTATGAAAAACATATTCTAGCAAACCCTTTTCTAAGCAATAGAACCCTGAGACATGAGATCAGTACTTCACATAGAGTCAAATACTAAATCTACATTTATAGAAGAAAGTAGAGGAAAAGAAGCCAAGAGAAGAGACAGGTAGGGAATAATCATAAAAACAGAAGACATGAGTAGTGTATTCATTCAGCCATATTTACTGAATCCCAACTATGTGTGGTACACCATATATACACCAGAAACCAAACGAAAGCACTGCAAGAAAAAAGAGGGTGGTAAGGTTATCAAATGCTGTGAAGAAGGCAATGAGATCTGACAAAGAGCCACTGGGTGCAATGAAGGAAGGGAGTCATTCATTATTCTGGAGGGTACAATTTTAGCAGAGCTAGAGGAGGATGAAGATAGTAAAAGTTCTAGATGGAATGATAGGGAGAAAGTGAACACATGGTTGCAAGACCACTTATTTAGGAAGTTTGGGTGTGATATGAAGGTAAGAAATAGGATAGCAATCACAGGAGCAGCTTAATCAAATAAAGACTTTACTAAGGTAGCATATTTGTTGGAAAAAGACTTAAAATTGAAAAAGAGGAAAAGACAAGCAGATGTACATAAAGCAATGAAATGGACCAACCCATGAAATGGTCCAGATCTTCTCAGCAAAGGAGGAATAAGCTTATTTCAGAAGATTCCTCTATGTGACCATTTCAGAGAATCTAGAAGGTGGCTCTAAGATGGTTTTCAATCTTTCTTATTCAAACACATGGAAAATTTGTCCCAGGCTAATAAAGTTGTGGCCACCTGTGTGTTTTGTACTCAGAGGTACTACTTATTCCACAATTCAGAGTAGGAGACAATATCTAAAATGGCCCCAGTAATTTGCACTTTCTGATATGCATGCCCTTGCCTATTGTCCTCCCCTTGAGTGTGGGCTAACCTACTGACTCAATTCTTATGAATAAAATATGACAAAAGTGATGAGATGTAACCTCCAAGATTAGTTTACAAAAAAGACTTTGGCTTCCTGTTAAGTCTGTCCTCTCACTTGCTCTGATGAAGCCAGATGCCATGTTGTGATCTGCCTCATAGAAGGGCACATATGGCAAGGAACTAAGAGTAGGTTCCAACCAACAGCAAGCAAGGAACTGGGGTCTCTCAGCCCAATTAATCCAGGAGGAACTAAATGCTGCCAAAAGCCTTGAGTGTGAACTTAGAAGTGAATCCTTCCCCAGTTGAGCCTTGAGATTACTGAAGCCCTAGTCAGTGCTTTAATTGCACCCTTGTAAGAGAAACTGAACCCAGGAAATCTATATCTGAATAACCTACATAAACTGTGAGGAAATAAATATTTGTGGTTTTCAGTTGCTAAGTTTGAGAGTAATTTGAATGTAGTCATAGACAACAAATACACCTAGTAACACAGCTCTGACAGACCTAACCAAGCATCTTGACAAAGGGTTTCACTGTACTCCCTGATAACAGCCCCTATTATTAAAGATAATCTCCAAAATATCATTTGTTCTCTCTTAAGAACACATAATAGAGATACTTTCCAGGAATAGAAATATATTTTGTTTAGGCTCTGTCATGTTCCTTTGTTTCTGAAATCTCAAACCATTTTTACTTATCATGCAGAGACGAGCTCCTTCCACAGGGAAACATATGGGGGTCTCCTCCCATCTCCACAGTCCTGCTCCTCTAAAATAATACACTCATTCCTTGATATCAGTGGTGGATTGGTTCCAGGACCCCCATGGATACCAAAATGTGTAGATGCTCAAGTTCCTTATATAAAATGGCATGATATTTGCGTATAACCTATTTACATCCTCCTGTAACATTAAATCATCTCTCGATTACATATAATACCTAATATAACATAAATGTTTAAATAGTTGTACTATATTATTTAAGGGGTAACAATAAAGAACTGTACATGTTTAGTACAGACACAAACAACATAAATTTTTTTCCAAATATTTTTGATCTGCTGTTGGTTGAACCTGTGGATACAGAGGGCTGACTATATTAATTGCCCTTTTTTTCAGTAGTATTCTCCATTATCAGTTATAAATTGCTGTGTAACAAGCCACTCCAGAATGTAATGGCTTAAGACACCATTAATGTGTTATTTTTTACATTTCTGTGGGTTAGCTGGCAGAACTTTGCTGGTCTCACCTAGACTCATGCATACTACAGCATTCAACTGGAGAGTCTGCTTAAAGCCCAACCCAGCTGGGGCGGCAAAGATAGCTGGAATTTTTCAGTTTCTCTCTTGTTGTTTTCTTTCATCCTCAAAGAGACTCTACCAAGTTAGACTTCCACATATGGTGCAGGGAGCATTCTAAGAGGACAAGCCTCAATGCACGAACATTTATCACGTTTCTGCTTTCTTAATGGGTGTCCCATTCGCCAAAGAAAGTCACATGACCTAGCTCAAAGTAAATGTGGGAGGGGAAAGGAATCAAGATGGAAGACCAGGTAAAAGGAAGGTTCATCTCCTCTCAGGACTACATTAAAATTACAGACAAATCATCAAATAATCAACATAGAGAATCACCTGAAGTCCAGCTGATCATAACACATATGTCTGATGATATAGAGAAGGAGCTACATCAAAACCAGTAGGAGGGGCAAAAACATGAATTAGGCTGGACTTGCATCTGCATATAGTGGTGGTGCACCAGGAGGGAGAGCATGGCTGCAGAGGTCCCCCAAAGGAGAGAGGAGTCCTGGCCCCATATAGGTGTTCCCCAGCTCAGGGTCCCAGCAGAGGGAAGAAGAGTTCCCCAAAACTCTGACTGTAAAAAAATCAGTGGAGATTTTTGCCAGGTGAACAATCCCAGACACACCTTTAAAGGGCCCATGCACAGACTCTCTCACCCATGGACATATACCCTTGGATGCCGGCAGAGGTACAGAGGCTCAGGGGTGCAAAAGTCATATGGGAAAAGTGCATTACGTGGCATCAGATAGAGGGCTAGAGAGGAAACTACCATTGTGCTTAAGTCAGGCCCTCCTACAGGGTAGTCTACAGATAAGTGCCAGCTTGCCTGTGCTAAACCCTCCTCCTGTACAGCCAATTCTGAAGCTGCTTTGGCCCAGGAAGATCAGCCTGCCCTACTCGACCCACAGATTGCTCAGGGTAGCTGATTGCTGAACAGCCACCCCCACCCTGGCCATCTGGCCAAGGCTGAGAGACAAAACAAATCTTCCTAATACATATAAATGAACACAGGGAGGCAAATAAAATGAGAAAATAAAGAAACATATCACAAATAAAACAACTAGAGAAAGCTCCAGAAAATAATCAAACAAAATGCAGGCAAGCAACTTACCAAAGACAGAGTTCAAAATAATGCTTATAAGGATGTTCAATGAATTTAAGGAGAGAGTGGATGGTCTCAGTGAGAATCTCAACAGAGAGGTAGTAAACATAAAAAAGGACATACAAACCATAAAAAGAACCAGTCAGAAATTAAGAACACAATAACTGAAATAAAGAATACAATAGAAAGATTCAATAGTAGATTGAACGAAGCAGAAGATCAAATCAGCAAACTGGAAGACAAGGTAACAGAAAACAGCCAATCATAACAGCAATAAGAAAAAAAATCCAAAAAATAAGGATAGTTTAAGAGACTTCTGTGACAATATTAAGCATAACAACATCCACATCACAGGAGTACCTGAAGGAAAAGAGAAAGAGTGAGGAATTGAAAATCTATTTGAAAAAAAAAATGACAGGAAACTTTTCTAACCTGGTAAAGGAATTAAATATATAAGTTCAGGAAGCACAAAAAATCTCAAACAAGGTGAACTCAAATGGACCCATGTGAAGACACATCATAATTAAAATACCACAGGTCAAAGACAAAGAGAGCATCTTAAAAGAAGCAAGAAAAAAGCAGCTAATTACTTATACAAGTACCCCCATAAGAATGTCTGCTGATTTTTCAACAGAAACTTTGCAAGCCAGAAGGGATTGGCAAGAAATATTCAAAGTTATGTAAAACAAAAATCTACAACCAAAAATACTCTACCTGGCAAGGCTATCAATTAAAATGAAGGGTGAGATAAAGAGCTTCCAGACAGGAAAAACTTAAGAAATTCATTACCAACAAGTCAGTATTACAAGAAATGTTATTGAGACCTCTATAAATATGAATAATAAAATAGCAAAAGATATGTACCTATAAGTAATCACTTTAAATGTAAATGGGCTAAATGCCAATCAAAAGATACAGGGTCTTCAAATGAATAAGAAAACAAGACCCATGTATATATTGTCTACTGGAGACCCACTTCAGATCAAATGACACACAAATTGAAAGTAAAGGGGTGAAAAAAAGATATTTCACGCAAATGAAAATGAAAAATAAAAAAGCCAAGGTAACAATACTTATATAAGACATGATAGACTTTAAAATAAAAGCTATAATAAGAGACAAAGAAGGGCGTTACTTAATGATAAAGGGATCAATATATTAAGAGGAGATAATCCTAGTAAACATTTATATACCCAACATAGGAGCACCTATATATATATAAAGCAATTATTGACCAACATAAAAGAGCAACAGTAATACACTAATAGTAGAGAACTTTAACACTCCATTGACATCAATGGCCTGATCTTCCAGACAGAAAATCAACAAGTAGTCAGTGGGCTTAAATGACACACTAGACCAGATGGATTTAATAGATATTGTCAGAGCATTTCACCCCAAAGCAGCAAAATATACATTCTTCTCAAGTGCACATGTAACATTTTCCAGAATAGACCAAATGTTAGGCTACAAAACAAGTATAATTAAATTTAAGAAGACTGAAATCATATCAACCATCTTCTCCGATTACAATGATATGAAAGTAGAAATCAACTACAAGGAAAAAACTGGGAAATACACAAACACATGAAAGCTAAATAACATGCCACTAAAAAATGAATAGATTAATGATGAGATCAAGGAAGAATAAAAAGATACCTAGAGACAAATGAAAAGGAAAACACAACTCAAAAATCTGGGAAACAGAGAAAACAGTCCTAAGAGGAAAATTCATAGCAATACAGGCCTACCTCAAGAAACAAGAAAAAGCTCAAATAAAACATTTAACTTTACACTTAAAAGAACTAGAAAAAAAAATAGCAAACAAAGCCCAAAATGAGTAGAAGAAAGACAATAATAATGATCAGAGCAGAAATAAACAAAATGGAGTCTAGAAAAAAAGCAATGCAAAAGACTCCACAGAAATAAAAAGGATTATAAAAAAATACTATGAGCAAATTGGACAATCTAGAAGAATGGATACATTCCTAGAAACACACACTCTCCCAAGACTGAGTCAAGAAGAAACAGAAAATCTGAACCCACCAATTACCACCAACAAAATCAATCAGTTATCAAAAAACTCCCAAAAAACAAAAAGTCCTGGACTAGATGGCTTCATAGGTGAATTTTACCAACATTCAAAAAAGAATTAACACCTATTCTTCTCAAAGTATTCCAAAAAATTCAAGAAGAGAGTAGGCTTCCTAACGCTTTTTATGAGACCACTATTACCCTAATTCCAAAACTAGACAAAGACAATACAAATAAAGAAAACTAGAGGCCAATATTCCTTATGAACATTAATGCAAAACCCCTCAACAAAATATTAGCAAACTGAACTAAGCAATGCATTAAAAATATTATACATCATGATCAAATTGGATTTATTCCTGGGATGCAAGTTTAGTACAATATCCACAAATCAATGAATGTGATATGCCACATTAACAAATTGCAAGATAATAATCATATGATCATATCAATAGATGCAGAAAAAGCATTTGACAAAATCCAACATTCATTTATGATAAAAACTCTCAGCAAAGTGGGAATGGAGAGAACATACCTCAACATAATAAAGGTCATATGTGACAAACCTGCCAAATATGACAAAGCTAACATTAAACTCAAGGGGAAAAGCTAAAAACATTTTCCTTAAGATTAGTAACAAGACAATGATGCCTGCTTTCACCACTTCTATTCAACATTTTATTGAAAGTCCTAGCAATCAGATAAGACAGAGAAATAAAAGGCATCCAAATTAGAAAGGAAAAAATAAAACTGTCATTATTCCAGATGACATGACTATCACATATAGAGAAATCTAAAAATTACACACACACACACACACACACACACACACACACACACACACACACACAAACTGTTAGAATTGATCAATGAATTCAGTAAAGCAGCAGGATACAAAATTAATATTCAGAAGTTGGTGGCATTTTTATACACCAATGGTGAACTATCAGAAAAAGAAATTAAGAAAACAATCCAATTTACAATTACATCAAAAACAATAAACTACTTAGGAATCAAATTAACCAAGGAAGTAAAAGATCTGTTCTCAGAAAATTATAAGTCATTGAAAAAGAAATTGAGTAAGATACAAATAAATAGAAGTATATACCACGCTCATGGGTAGGAAGAATCAACATCATTAAAAAGCCATACTACCCAAAGCAATCTAAAGATTCAATGCAATCCCTATCAAAATACCAATGGCATTTTTCAGAGAAATAGAACAAATAATTCTAAAATGTATATGGAACCATAGAAGATCCTGAATAACTATGGCAATCTGGAAAAAGAACAAAGCTGGGGGTATCACACTACCTGATAACAAACTATACACAAGGCTACGGTAATCAAAACAGCATGGTACTGGCATGGCATAAAAACAGATACATTTATCAATGGAACAGAATAGAGAGCCCGAAAATAAATCCATGTCTACGTGCTCATTTAACATGTGATAAGAATATACAATGGAATAAAGACAGTCTCATCAATAAATGATGTTGGAAAAATTGGACAGAGACATGCAAAAATATGAAACTAGACCACCTTCTTACACCATATACAAGAATAAACTCAAAATGGATTAATGATTTAAATGTAAGACCTGAAACCATAAAACTTCTAGAAGAAAACATAGTCAATAAACTCTCTGATATTTCTACTAATAATTTCTTTTTGTATATATCTCCTCAGGCAAGGAAAACACAAGAAAAAATAAACAAATGGAACTACATCAAACTGAAAAAATTTTGCACAGCAAAGGAAACCATCAACAAAACAAAAAGACAGTCTACTGAATGGAAGAAGATATTCGCTTATGGTACAAAATATATAAAGAACTCACACAACTCAACAACAACAACAACAACAAACAATATAATTTAAAAATGGGCCAAAGACCTGAATAGATATTTCTCCTAAGAGGAAATACAGATGACAATTGACATGTGAAAAGATGCTCAAGGTCACTAATCATCAGAGAATTGAAAATTAAAACAACAATGAGCTGTCACCTCTCACCTGTCAGAATGGCTATCACCAATAAATCAAAAATTGACATGCATTGACAAGAATATGGAGAAAAGAGAACCCATACACTGTTGGTGGGATTGCAAATTAGCACAGCCACTATGGAAAATAGTCTGGAGGTTCCTCAAAAAATTAAAAATGGATCTACCTTTTGACCCAACAATTACACTTCTATGTGTTTATCCAAAGAAAACCAAAAGAATCGTTTATAAAGATCTATGCATCCCTATGTTTATGGCAGCACTATTCATAATAGCCAAGATATGGAAGCAACCCAAATGTCCATCAACAGACAATTAGATAAAAAACTATGGTTCATGTATAGAATGAAATATTACTCAGCTATTAAAAAAAATGAAATCCTACCATTTTCAACAACATGGGTAGACCTAGAGGTTATTATGCTGAGAGAAATAAGTCAGAGAAAGATAAATACCATATTATTTCACTTATATGCAGAATCTAAGGAACAAAAAGAACAAACTAATCAAAAACAGACTCACAAACATAGAGGACAATTGGTGACTGCCAAAGGGAAGGGGCTTTGAGATCTGGGAGAAAGAGGTGAAGAGTTAAAGAAGTACAAATTAAAATACAAATTAGTAGTCGATAAATGGTCATGGGAATGTGGAGCACAGCATAGGGAACATGGTCAGCAGTAATGTAATGGTTGTGTGTAGAGCCAGAGGGGTGATACAGTAATCAGAGGGATAGTTTTACAAACTGTATAAATGTCTAACCAATGTCCTGTATACTTGAAACTAATAATAAAATAAATAAAATGCTTAAAAAGTGTGGGAGGGAATTACACAAGACCATGGATAGTGCGAGGGCGATTCACTGGGAGTGAATTAGGAGGAGCCACCTAAATCAGTCCTAATCACTATTCCTAGATTTATCTTCCCTAAACACTTATTTCATTATCCCAAATCTTTGCTCAATCATTGTTTGTATTCAATGAAATATTGATTAATTTCTCTTCTATCCACCTTATAAATAAAATGTGGAATAAATGTTACAGTTAGGGGGGAAACAATTCTGCAGAGCTACATGCCACTGATTTATTACCTCTGAGAATTATAACCAACCAGTGAACCAGAGGACAATAAGATGGGAGGGATCTCAAGACCATCTCTTGTCTGAGGGCATGAACTGTGTACTTTATATCATTATCCCTAGTCCCAGTTTACAATGTGTTAGGCCTTAAATATTTAACGTATAAACAAATAGATGGATGAATGAATGAATGTGTGAGTGAATAAATGAATTAAGATGGGAGAGTTGAATGAACAAAGAATTCTTAGCCTAGAACAGTGGTTCTCAAATTTGAGCAATCATCCTAATCACCTGGAGGATTTGTTGAACCATAGATTACCAGACTCATGCCCTAGGTGGAGGAGGAAGGCTGAGAATTTGCACTGCTAACAAGTTCCCAGAGGATGCTGATGTTGCAGATTGGAGACCACATTTTAAGAACCCCTGGCCCATATAAGATGTTATCATTCAAATATCCAAAAACTACAGTGGCTCAGAGAAAGCCAAGTTGTTCTGTGTGACTTCAGAGTACAGGATTTGGAAAGTTACGTGGAGATAAATTTTGACTCAACATTGAAACACATTTTCTAATAACTAGAGCTGCGTAACTTCACTCCTACCCCCATGCTCCTGTTCCAATAACAGCCCTGGCTGAGAGTATAGATCTCACATTTCCATAATCAGAAATGTCCCTATCCTAGAAACCAAATGTCAGCAATTTTCTGAATACAATCTTATGAGAGGAGAGAAAGAATCTGCTCTAAAATGTCCATTTGTCCCATTTAGAGCTGTAATATTATGATGAGCTTTGGCGCAGGTAAGCAAAGCAATCTACATTTAGCCATTTCTGTATATTTATTCCATACTGCTAATTTATAATAAAAAATCAAATCCCATTTTAACATGACACCATTTTGTTTCCCGGTGGAATTATATGAACATCCATAACAATTTTGCTTTTGAACGCGGTGACACACAGAAAATGCTGATAACACAGTTTCTTAACACACACCAAGTACACAGGTTACACAAAAGCAGATTCTATTTTAGTTTTTTTGAGAGGCTATCTACAAGTTAAGTTCCCCTTAATAAAACAGCAAGAAAAGGGGCTTTGCTTTTCTTCTCTCAGCATCCCTGCTTTCCCCTCTTTGTGGGTTTATGATGTTTTCCTTCTTCCTCGTGTTATCTGCATTTCCTGCTCATCTCAACTTGATGACATGTTGCTGAGACAACTAAGTCGCTAACCTTCTTAACTTGGCCTTTGTTATATGCTCGCATGTGTTTAGGAGAGATTTTTTCATCTCTCTTAGAACGCTCTATGCTTGCTCTGGGGAGGGTTATTAGACTTGAAGGTGGGGAACAGGGAGTCTTTTTAAGTGCTTGCTATTCAAATTGCCTTTTTACTGCCTTTAAGCCCATCATTTGTATTGGTAAGGCGCTAGTGGAAGCTTCCCAGGCAGCTTATGGTCAGGATTAATTTACCCAGTGATGTCATGCACCTTCCAGACTAGAGGAAGGGAAGGTCCAAGGACAAAAAGCACACAAAGTATCCAACCCTGGTTCCTTTATTTTCTCTTTCATCGCCTTGCCCAAAGTCGGGAGGCAGCTCAACTGCAAAATAATTACTCTCTGCAGTCCCTTTATCTATTTGCTTATCAGATAAGACAAAATTTGGACATAAACAAAACCTACATTGGCCTAGCTCTACACTGAGCTGTTGTATGTACTAAAACAATCCTTTATTTATCTGCCTGTGTTCCCTCGCTCCTCATACCCCCTCTGCTGTGCTCTTCTCGAGGTCTAACATTTGTCTTTTCTATCTTTGCCTGCCTCAATTTTATCTTCCCCCTCACTTAGCAACAGCGCAACAGAGAGCTTCTGCTGCAGAAGTAAATGGATATGAACAGCAGACCCTAGAAAGTCATTTCTTGAAATGCAATTAATCAAGGGTAGTTTTTAAAGCTGAAGTTTAACTTTGTCAATACAAACTCACCTAACTAAATCTAAATTGAAATGGAGAAAGAATATTGAATTGAAAACAATTTTTTAACTCATCTTAAAAATGTCTAAATTTTTCACTTTGTTACTTTGGTTATTCATTTGTTTACAATTGTCCTTCAGCTGTTATCTCCCTATGTGTCCCCAGATTACCAGTCTTCTGAGTTTCCTTTACTGCATAGGGAGGATATCCAGCAGTGTCTTCTAGATTCTTGTTCATAACTGATGATAATGTTCTCATGGACACCTCTGGCTCCAGTTTCCTCCCTCTGCTGAACTCTCAATGTCTCTCTCTCATTTCTTGTGGTGCATGCCTTATCTAAGCTTCCAGTTTATTTAAAGGTGGATCACAGGCCCTATATCTTTACTCCCCAAATCAAGCACTAATCAAGACTGATGTATACAGGAGGCTTATAAAGGTTTGGCCTTGGGGTCTCTTAGGTAACAGCCCATACAACAAATACATTTTACTCCTTTGTTTTCCAGAACCAATTACCTGCCTCACCCTATAGCACTGAGGCAGCTCCAGCCCTCAGTATGCACTCAGGGAGAACTAAAGAGAGAGAGAGAGAGATTGTCTTTTGAGCACATAAAGAAGATCTTGAAGTTCCTAGAAAGAGGTGAGCTTTCAAAGAAGGAGAAAAAAAAATGATTTCCAAAATCCAGAGCCTAGAGCACTTGAACACTATTTGCAAAATAAATTCAAGAATGTGATAGAATGCAGTAATGACATAAGAGCCATTTTCCTGCTTGACAGTGAGATTTTTTAAAAAATAAAAATAAAACTTTCCTTGTCCTGGGGAAAAGAGCCTGGAGAAAGAGGAACCCAGAAAGAAAAAGGGATGGGTGTCTCACTTTCCAGAGCAGGGCCTGGGAGAGAGTACCAGCCTTGCAAAGAGGTACTGCATCTTAGTTATTAGTACAAAAGGGGAGCCGAGGTAATTAGCGGGAATATGGCCACAGGGTCCCCCCTGAGGAGGAGTACAATTTTCAGTGAAATAAGAGCTTTAGCTATACAGGCATTCTAACATGTACCCACTTCAGTTGCATGTATATATGTATATGTGTATGTATATGTGAATGTGTATGTGTATGTATATGTATATGTATGTGTATAGATTCCTTTTAATTGAGATGAAATTCATGTAACATAAAATTCATTATTTTTACCATTTTTATCAGACATTGATGGCTACCTTTTTTCCATATCCTTCTATAATCCCAGAGAAACTGAGGTCCTTAGAGATTGGCCATGAAAACAATGAGAGGAATTTTTATTTATCAATGATCACTTGCCCTGGTGAGAACTAATAAATTTTCAAGTGTCCCTCTCCAAATATCCAGGATGATAAAGCTTTAGCTTCTCCTATGACAACATTACACCAGAACACGCATATCTGGTCTGACTTGGTCATCCTCTCCTCTATTCACTATATTAGTCAGCTTTGCTACGTCACGTTGTAAGAACCAACAGCTCCTAAACTCAGCAGCTCTCACATTGAAGATTTCCCAACATGGTAGATATTTCAATTGATGGTGCTGATAGTTGGAACTCAATCACAAAATGTGTTACTGTCTACCTTGCCCCTTTATTCTTCCATGTAGGTCTTATTTCAATACTAGATTTTAAGTTCTTTGAAGGCAGGGATTCAAATGTGCCTAATACTCATTTCTCTCATTTTATCTTAATTAAATATTTGTTGAATGAACCAATGAATAAATGAACCTATTGAAGAACTGTGAACAAGTATGTGAGTTAATAGGCATGAGACTTTACATTAAGCTTTCTTGTTAAATGGCAATTAAATGCATTGACATTCATTATAGCCTGATATTGAAAATCTAATTGCTCACATGTTGCTCATGCAATCTTCAGTTATTTCAATGACAATTTGATGTCTTTCTGACATACTTATTGTACCTAGATCAATGGCTATTTGACTGCTAATTGATCTTTTATTAACATATAACTCTTATTAAATCTAAATTAAAGTCTTAATTGAGACACTTTATCTGTAGAGTTTCAACATACAATCCTCATAACATAATGGATAATCAACAGAAAAGCTAATAACAAATTATCTGTCACTTTTCTCATTGACCTGCAAACAGATTTTCGGCTTGAAGATTTTTTTACTTCATTAAGAAACCTGAGTGGTAACTACACCCAGGAGTGTATCAACACCAACAAATTTCTTAGTTTTCACACACATGACTAGTTCCCAAGTCTCTGCTTTCTTTCTCACCCCTCAACTGAGGTCACTTGGCTACTAATGGCAACAGATGAGTACTATTACTTTAAACACAAATATAGCCAGCACACAATCAAAGAGGCTGCAGTAAGTAGTAGCAACACCCTCTGCCTCCCCTCAATAGCTCCTTCTTGGCTCCCCGCCCTCTAGCACTTAACTACCCTTTCTTTCATCCCAAACACCTCTGCTCACCTACTTACTCTTTTTACTGTGTGATTCTGCCCCAGATAGGGAATGGTTCTACCCTTTGATCTGCCGTTTAGGCAACAGCTCCCGTAGCACAATCAGCTCAATTTCCTCCTATTATTTACTCTTGTCTAATCCATGCAGTGATGTTCCCAATCACCTCTACCCACAAAGGGCCCCAAGAACTAGCACTTACAAGGTACATTACTATGGCTAATCTTTACCTCAGCCATCGCTTCACACTTGTGTTGATCTGGAACCAACCTTGAGTCCCGGTTCGCCTATCTAGGTTTCTAGCTAATCACCTTGTTTGTGCACCACGGTTTTAGTATCTTACCTACTTCCCATTCGTCAATAATGCCAGCCTTCTTCTGCTGCCTAGGAATTTACTAGCTGCTCCCACACTTCCTGGTGCTCACAACATATCACTATTGTGGTTACCAGATAGCCTACCCAGCATCTATTCCCCAGTTCATCCCCAACAAAACAACTCTCTTCCACATAGACAATATACGTCAGGGAAAGTAAAAGGCTCCCCCAACTTCAGTCACAGGCCTAAGAATCTAAAGGAAATCTCATCCTTCTTGCTAGCGATTGGGTCAAAATGGTCCAGTGAAAATTGTCTTGCAAGAAGTGTCTGGAAAAGTGCTTTCTTGCTTTTCTGGAAGATCATTCTGAAAGGATGACACTCTTGTGCTTTCTATGGACATTATCAGATCTACACACAATGCCTAAAAGTGATTAGTTACCTCATCATCCATCTTGGGATAATGCTGCCATGCAGAAGCAGAATGAAAAAATGCAGATAAAACCATTGAATAAAATCAACCCTGAAGTCAGCCCTTCCTCTGGAGTTGCAGTTATATGACTGAATGAAATTTTTTTCTGTTTCTATTTTTGTGTTGGAGTTTTCTACTAGCATACCATTTCCCACATGGCTCTCAGAACTCTGATTCTTTTAGTTGGAGACATCCCTCACCCCTCCAGTCCCTGCTACTTGCCTGGTCTTCTAATCAAGCCAATATCTCACTGCATCCAATGTTCTTTGCTGGACTGACTTTCTTAGTCAGTGCAGGTGGGTCTTCACTCAGCATCTGCTCTTCCTCACTAGACAGATCTCATTCTATGTTCCAGCCTTTCCTAAATGTTTAAGCCCTGCTAATAGGACATTCACATGCTCAAGTACATATTCAAACTTCTGAGAATTCTGAATCAGTGTGAGGACTTTGGTAAATACTTGTAAAATATCTGACATTACAAAAGATGGTAATTTCTTAAAACTCAAATTCTTACAAATGTAATATTTAAAGTGAGAAGAGTAAGCATAAAGTCAAAAGATAAATGAGAAAATCTGTCAACAAATAATGCTATTAAATATACATTTGGAAAGGTGGCCTCAGTTATTACAAAAGAAAAAGTCTTCCTTAAAAGCAACTATTTGAATATATCACTGAAATTACATATGTTTGATTGGATCTTTTATACATATTTTATTCATTAATATCCGTTGATCATTTTGCTCAGAATAATCAAATGCACTTTATGTTTTAAAATACTATGCTCAAAATGGTATTTTTATTGATATTTCCCAGTTTTTATAAGTGAGGTTAAGGGTCTCAAAACATACTTAACTTGTGAGAAGTTTTGTGACCTGACAGCTGGGGCTCTAGCAGAAGTCCTTCCCACTTTCCCCTCCCCCACTTTCTGTCCACGCAGGTGTCCAATTCTGACACAAGTACTGAAAAAACAGCATCTGCTCCTATCATCCCTGACCTAGTCCAGCCATGAGCTACTTTCAGAAGTGCAATGAGTTTTTGCAGTAAAACAAAGTCTGTTTTGCAAATTAAAAATTAGCAGCACGATTTTCTGGAGAAAAAAATTTAATTGTATCCAAAGTTCAGGTAAAAAATTATGGAGATAAGCTGCATAAAATAGGATAGGACTCTAGTCTTCGGAATGATTGTGTTCAAACCAACCGAGAAAACCTCCCAAGCTGATGGCTTAAGCACCTGACTTCAGTGTCCTTACCTGAAATTAGTGATGCTAACATAAATGAAGAGGATTGCATTTAATATATATAAAGCAACATTAACATCTGATTAACAGTAGCTATAATTTACTTCTTTTAGATTATTATTTTTTTCATTTCATATTAGGAATCAGTGTCATCAACAGGCTAAATTAAATCAAGTGTTTTAGTTGTCAAAGTATCCCCATCTGTGCTGTCATTTTGTCTTTTGGTGCCTACTCCCTGACTCCCCACCCATTTCCTAGCCCTGTGCTAACCTTTCTGGCCACTCCCAATGCCAGGAATAATCCCTGACCTTGTTCTTCATGGCAGTACATGTTTACATGCCATTCTCCCTAATAAGCCTGCTCAATGCTTCTCTCATAAGAATATAAATTTATATTTTTATTAAGATGCCACTCTTTCAACCAGTTAAGTGGCTATATGTATGCTCCTAGTTTAATCACTTAAAAAACATTGGTCATGGAGACTTGTATTTCCCAAGTGCCCTCTCTTGCACCCCTTACCATCATCACTATGACCATAGGCAAGTACATCCTCTATGCCAGGCAGTTCTCACTTTGAACACTCAATCAATTCACAAGCTCTTTGACAAATTCCTCCCTGTTATAACTACTCCAAACTGGGCTAGATGGCCCTCTCTGGTTTCCACAATGCCCTACAGTTATCTACCTCACAATTCTCATAGCAATGGGTTCTCATTTTCAACCACTGTCATTAGGTTGTCATTAAGTTATTTCTCTGGAATAGAGTGATTGCATGTTTTCTCATTCACTAATTACTATTTTTGTCAAACATGACTCAGATATAAAATAAGATTTTTTATCATTATATCATTTGTTATTCGGTATAATTTATAAACAAAAATATATACAGATTTTAATTCTATAATTCAATAAATATCAACAAACGGATCAATGAAATAGAATAAAATATCCAAAAATAGGCCCACATATATATGGCCAATTGATTTTTAACAAAGATGCCAAGGCAATTCAATGGGGAAAGAAAATTTTTTAACAAATGGCATTGAAACAATTGAATATATGAGGAATAAAGGAAACCCAACTCCTACCTCACACCATACATAAAAATTAGAGATGAATAATAGCTCTAAAAATAAAAGTGCCAACTATAAGAGTTTTAAAAGAAAAAATCTTCACAACCTTGGACAAGATACAAAAATATTGATTATTAAAAAATTGACATATTGTACTCCACCAAAATGTTTTAATTTACTTATCAAAGACACTATTTAAAAAATCAAAAAGGAAGATGTTTTTTTAAAACTTCAGAAGAATACAGGTTTTTTTCTACAGGTACTTTTTCCTCAGTAAATTTCAACTGTCACTTTTAGACCCAGTAACTCTTCATTCTAACTCCCTGTGTAAATCATAAATGCAAGCCACATGTCTTTGAGTCTCTCTCAAGACCCTTCTGGCTAAGGGCAATCATTTTTTTCCTTTCTTTGACTTTGGAGATTAGAAGACGAAAGAGCAGAAAAATAATCTCTGCATTATTCCTGACTTCTTTGTCTCTCTTTCAATCAGGTCAAAGATAATACTTCACCACTATGTTTTTATACTACCACCTCCTCTAACTCATTTGACTGTTTCACCTCCTTTGAAGATTTCTATAAGAAAACAAAATGATTTGTACAAACAGTTCAAAATCATTTTTAACTAACTATACTCCATAAAATCTCTGTCTTTAAGGCATGTGTATACTTCCTTGTGAATATTTTGGCTAGAAAAATGCTGAACGTGAAAAAGATTGTTTTCATAGTCAAAATTTTTCAACATATATTTTTAATATGAACAAAATTGAATATTTTTATTTTAGAAGTTGTGAGGATCAAAATAAATTTCATATGTGAAAAGTGAGTTAAAAACTGCAGTACACAAGAGACATATGACTCACTTTCCAGTAATATGGCAGATTAGATACTCAAAGGGTTCACATTCTAAAATACAACTAAATCCAGGATAAACTATAGCAAATGCAATTTTAGTTAATAACTATACTCTGTAAAAACTTGATGAAATACCAAAGAGAAAGCAGGGAAAAGATAGCAGTTGAACCCAGTGTTGGGAACTTAAACAGTAAGTAAATACAAAAAGATTTCTCTGATTGAAATTATTAACATTACTAACATCAGATCTGCTGTTGGAAAATTGAGCCTAGGCCCTCATTAGAGTGCTGAATCTGTATTGCAGCTTTATTTCCAGACACTCAAAGGGAGTTAAAGTGTTTCCATTTTAATAACACTCCTTGACTCCCAGCTGATACAAAGAAAAAATCCTCTATGGAAAACAATTTCCATATCTTGGGCCCTCAAAAGTCCTACAGATTAAAGAAAATAAAATATAAACTTGCAATAAAAAATTACAAAATTCACACAGAAAACAAGCATGCATAAGAATCAGCAGAACCACAAAAACATAGTTGACACCCAGGTATTTTAAATATTCTCAAAAGTAGAATTTAAAACAACTATTATGAACATTTAAAGAAATAAAAAATAGATTTTTTTAAAGTGAACAAGTAACTAGAAAGTATCAAAATGACCTATCAGGTTTTTAATCACCCAAAAGAATTTTTAAAAATAAAAATATAATAGTTGAAATTAAAATTTAATGGTAGGCTTAAACAGCCAGGTTAGTCATAGCTGGGGAAAAAAAAAAAAACTATGAACAGAAACATGGAGCTGAAGAAATTTTCTCAGTTTCAGCACAGAAAAAAGAGAAGCTAAAAACATAAGAGGTTAATATATGAGCAAGAGAGTTACATGTATTCAGAGTACCAAAATAAAAGAATAGAGGAATTTGAGGAGAAATATTGAAGAGAAAATGGCTAGGAATTTTCTAGCGCTGATGAAAACTATTACTCTTCAGAATTAGGAAGCACTGCATATGCTAAGCAGGATAAATCCGAGAACATTAGGACATAGCTCTGGATCAAAGATCCCCACTGGCCTCTTTAAAAGAAAAAAAGACAAGAACAACACAATGTCTCTGGTGGAAAAAATAGAGCATTCCATCTTTCCATAGTTTATTTCTGCCCTCCAAAAACAAATGTATCAAGGAATGGTTCCAGCAACCAAGGCTGTCATTTTGATTGGTACCAAAAATTGGGACCCAGCCATGGTCTTAAGATTGATTCTGAGGCACAGCAAGGAAAACATTAATATTGATTTATCTGTTCATTCTCTTTATTCACTGTTCATCCATTTACCCAGAACAGCCATAGCAACTAGACACTAGAAAATTAAATTTAAAACAACTCCTCTATTCTAGGTAGACTCATTCTCTTCTTTCTGCTCCTAGGGCTGTGACTCCACCTATTGATTTCATTTTTCAAATATTGTGCAATCCACTGAGGAGGGAATAAGAGAATTCACAAAAATAATGTTGGAATAATGTAAACCAAAAAACTACAAGATTGACAAAATTTGTTCCTTTATAGATGGCTACTTTGGCACCATTGTGAAGCATTTTAAAAAGTCAGAGAAAGGGGCAACAGTACCTTTTAAGCAGGGAGACTCATCGTACAACATCGGAATAATAAGCATCCTTTCGCCCACATACAGTATCATTCAGTGCAGCCCACTTGTAAAACTCCACATACAAAAACATTGTGCTAAGAATCAAAAATCTAGAGTTTTTACATTTCTTTGGGGACATCTTCAATACAGAGCCAATCAACTAATAACCAAATATGTAATCATCGCCAACTAGGTACAAGCACTGTAATCATACTATTGAGAAAGGAAGATTAGGGCTTGCTCTCAAAGGGCACAGTGCTGAGCTGAATTTTGCAGAATTGCTCTGGTTTACAGCTCCCATGATGGACAAGCCATAGAACAGTCTTCAGTAATTACTGTCTTGCTTACATCAGTGCCCCAGATACTCAACTCCAAAGCTTCAAATATGAGATCCTTCATCACACCACACCTCTAAACCCATCTTTTATCTAATGCTATGAACTTCTCTCTCTCTCTCTCTCTCTCTCTCTCTCTCTCTCTCTCTCTCTCTCTCTCTCTCTCTTTCTCTCACACACACAATTGAAAAAGTTAAAAAGTGGTGGGAAAAAAGCCAAACATTGGACAGAGAGTTAAATAACTGGCAGACTGTCAAGACAATTGAATACTAAATAGTCATTCTTAAGGGAAAAGATGCAGAATTATGTGCCTAGAGACAAACATGAAAAAGCACGAATCTCTTGCTATAAGCTTTGCAAATATTTACTGTTTCCTTTCACTCTGAGTGAGATTTATGGTTATCTATGAATGAGTCCATCAAGATGAAAATATTTATTTATCTGAACAGGATATCATTAGCATTCGGAAAAAAAAAAATGCTTTGGTTTGAGGCCACTTAACCCCACCCTGTATATACAAATGTAGTTTCCCCATTACATTAGCCTCATTTCATGGGAATCCACGTAAAGGTTTGGGGACAAACCCCAGTTAATAGCAACTGGTCACTTTCCCTACTTTGCTACTGTGGTGCCTATCTCACAGAAAGACAGATTCTTTCGTTTCTTCTGAAACAGGATCCAAGAAACCCAATCATGTCACTTTACACTGAGAGCAGTAAGAAAAAACTGAGAATTAATTTATTTGCTTATAAGAACTAGATCTCTCTGGGTTAACATTATAAAATCCAGCTTTATTTAGCAATTAACTAATGGGGCTTGAATGAGTGCCCTTCACCAAGCAGGTGTTTCCAGTA
Organism: Macroglossus sobrinus; assembly: GCA_004027375.1. Taxonomy (NCBI): domain Eukaryota; kingdom Metazoa; phylum Chordata; class Mammalia; order Chiroptera; family Pteropodidae; genus Macroglossus; species Macroglossus sobrinus. The sequence continues at coordinate 242,594 of PVKZ01002011.1, forward strand.
TACTGAATTAACAACAGGAGATAACGTTTGTGTTTTATGGTCCAATTTTCAGTGCATACCCTTGTTTTAAAATAAGACAATTGATATACTCAAAAAGATTTTTCTTCAGTCAGATCTGTACCTATGTTTTTAAAATAAGAGGTTATATTAAAGGAAATTTATTTCCCATTTCCACTCCTTTATAATACATTAAGTGTTTTGAAAGTCATTACTTGTTTCTCTTCAAAAGAGAATTGAATTTAAGAAGGAAGCTTATCTAAGTTCTTTAAGATTTGGAAAGTAATTCCCAAGATAAGCCTATATTCATTTCGAATGAAATTTTTACTTAAACAGAGAAAGCCCATGATTAAAAATGAATGTTCTTTAAAATACTTTAAATTTTACTTTGCAAATAAAAAAAAATGATCCTAGAAAAATGTGGCTTCTCCTGAGATTGTTTCCAAAACCAACCCTTTAACCCAATGCTGACTATGCTCTTGCATAATCACAGCTCTGGAATCAACTCTGCTTGCAAGACAACAAAATAATTTTCTCCCGAGACTTCAAAAGACATTGGGAAGTGTTTCATATTTTATATTAAGGCTATGGAACTATATAGTTGCACAAATAATGCACATTTAAATTAGAGAGCAAACCTAGCATTATTTGGGGTCCTTTTTAAGCCATTTCTATTAATTAGTATCATTCTCATTCCCTTTCTTCATGGTTATACTTGCTTATTAGTACATTAAAGCCAACGTACTTGAAAAAGAAAGTATAAATGATGACATATCTCCAGGACTGCCTGGTGAAGAGCATCTTCCCACTTGGAACCTAGCTACAGACCTGTTTCCAGTTAGTTTATGCCACTCAGATGCCAAACCAGCCTTGGTAGATCACAAAGCAGTCCTTTGAGTCTTGCTAGAAACTGAAAATGAGAAATAAAATCAGAGGTCAAAAAATTTGGCCTACCAGAGCCACCAGTGTCCATTTTAATTTATAAATTATTTTTACCAAAACTTCAAGCAAAGGATATTCCTCATCTTATAAAAGAATGTTTCAAAGAGAAAAGAAAGCCACTAACTAATTTTACTTACTAAGTTAATAACAAAATTAATAACAAAACTAGAGAAGTACAATGCAATAAAAGACAATTATAGATCAATCTTAATCATTAACATAGATGGAAGAGTCCTAAAATAAAAACAAATCAAATTTAATAGGTTGTTTTTAAAATTACATCATAATCATTTGGAGCTTCAGTCAACATCCAAATAAAGTTTAACATCAGAACATCTATTTCTGATGTAACTCCTATTAATGAAGTAAAGCAGGGGAAACCTCAATAGGTGCTGACAAACCATTTGTTAAGAGTAAACTTTTCACTCGTAAGAGAATTTTTAAATGCTCTTAGTAAACTATAAATAGGAGGGAATTCTCTCAATATGATTTTAAAATATACACCAAAAACTTAGAACAAACATAACACATAATGATGAAAATTTGGAAATACTGTCATTAAAGTCAGAAATAAAATAAAGACATCTGCTCTCCCTGCTACTGTTAAGCACTGGTGGGGAGGTGCCAGGCAATGCAATAACCCAAGGGGAAGAAAAGCAAGAAGCTGGAAACAAAAATACTAAAATGCTACTATTTGCAATTTTATTTTCCACCTATAAATTCAGGATAATCTACAGACCAACTATTTGAAACAACAAAAGAGTTTTTGCTGGGTGAAAAATCAATATACCAAAACCAGTAACATTTCTATATACCAGCAATTACAATTTAAAAATGCAATAGGGTGTGTATGCACATGCAATTCACAATAGCAGCAAAATATTTAAGAAAACTAGAAACAAATCTAACAAAATGTTTTAAAAGAAAATTATAAAATATTATGAAAGAACATAAAATAAGCCTTGGATAAATAAGTTATACTTGTTCATGGATGGGAAACTGAATAAAAATGGAACTTTTTTCCAATAAAATCAATGCATTTTTAATTCCAATGGCAGAGAGGAATTTAGCAAATTGATTCTGAAGTTCATATGGAAGAATGAAGTTCCAAGAAGAGTCAATATAATTCTAAAAAGAATAAGGATAGCAGCTCTGGCAGATACCAACATATAATAAACTTTAAAGTAATTGAAACAGTATGGTGTTAGTAAAAAGTAGATAAATAAATGAAACAATAGGAAGCCTGGAAATATGGTATGTGATAGAGATTAGCTTACATGGTATAAGGGAAATGACAAAATATTCAGTTAACATTGGAAAATTTGGCTATCTAGAAAACAAAAACAAAGTTTACACTATACATAAAAATAAATTCCAGATGGATTAAAGGTATATATGTGAACATCAAAATGTTAAACTACAATGAAAAATAAAGCAAACTTGGTTTCCAATTAAAGGTAGAAAGTCAAATCCATGGATGGGAAACTAAATAAAGATGGAAGTCAGATATTAGTCTTCACTTCTTAAATCCCAGTAAAATAATGATCAACAGATTTCTAAGACATAAAACCACACACACACAAAAAAAAAAGGAATGAAAAAAATAAATAGCTGGAGCAAAATTTGCAACCTGACAAGTATGTGGGAGAGCAGTAACTTATTAGACCCCAGAAAGCCAAATTCTAGACTGGCCATGAAGAAATCAAGAAGCAATCTGATTTACTCAAAAAGAATCTCCAGAAAATTTATAAACTGGCTTTACCAGTACCAGGACATGAGTGTAAAATTGAGCTATATAAATAAGAAAATTGGTTAAAATCTGTTTTAAAAAAATCTAGACCCACATAAATCCCCATCCTCTCTTTACCCATTAGGAGAACTATCCTTCCTGGCTATAGTTTATTCTTTAGAGAAGGTAAAATAGAAATTCTATGGTTGGGAGACATCAGCATAGTTGAGGGCAAAGATACATTTTAGGGAGATTAAAGAAAAAGTTTTCATTTTGAAGGTTATTACTCCCAACTTTTTTTCTCCAGTTCCCAGGATTCTGACAGCCAGACTTACATATGTTCCAGTCAAGAGCATGAAAAACTTTTCTAGGAAAAAGGCTAAAGAAAAAGATCTAAAGAAAAATATACTGGGAGTTTCTAAACATAATTACCCAAACAGATCTTCCTTCAGTGAAGCCTATAGTTAGCAAATCCCAATCAGATTTAGTACCCCACTCAAATATAAGAGAATACTTGAGGATCTCCAGGCATTTGAAGAATTCCTCTAATTGAAAGACAGAAGCTAAAATGGTAATTTGAAGGAAACAGACTCAATGTGAGAATAAAAATTTTAAACTATTATTAACATCATTACAGACATAGAGAAAATACTGTATATCCATGAACTAATAACAAAATGCCATTTTAAAAACAAAAAGGAAAAGGAAGATATTTTTTAAAGACCATTGGAAATTAAAAAGATGATAGCAAAAATTAAGAACCTTATTCAGAGGGTTAAAAGATAAAGTTGAAAGTTTGTTCCTTAAGTAGAACAAAAAGCGAAAGAGATGGGAAATCATTGAGAAACTATAAAAGCTGGAAAGTATTAGAGAAATAGTTAAAGAAATTTCCCAGAACTGAAAAATATTCATTTTCACATTGTCCAGTAGCATTTTCAGGTAGTTCAATAACTACCCAGCACAATGGATGCCAATTAACCCAGACAAGAACCTATCATTATGAAGTTTCAGAACACTAGAAGAAACTTTGAGCTTTGAAGAAGAAAAACAATAACAAGAGATGTCAAAGAATAGCTTCACAGCCCTAAATAACAACACTCTGAAGATAAAAGACGGTAGAGCAATGCCTTTAAAATTTTTCTAAAGGAAAATTATTTTCAACCTAAAATTATACATCCAAAAAAACTATTATAAGTATGAGGGTAAAATAAGGCATTTTTAGACATCCAAGTTCTCAAAAAATTTTCTTTTCCATGCTTTACTTTTTAGGAAGCTACTGTAATACAGTCTTTGCCAAAACAAAGGAGTAAACCAAGAAAAAGGAAGATAGAAAATATAGGAAAGAGAAAATTCAATACAGGAAAGAAAAAGGAAAATTTTTAGGACATCAGATATATTGCCAGTCAACTAGTTTTGACTGAGAAAGATCAGAGGGCACCCAGACACACTTCTTCAAGTAGATAGTGACAGAATACCCAATGTGTTTGAATATGTCAAGAAGAGACTTTTTATATATATTACTCATACAATCAAATACTATGCAGAAATTTAAATGAGTCAATACACACACACATCTCAACATGGAAATATTTGAAAAATAAAATGTTGAGTGAAAAAACAATGAGAACACTATGAACAGTATGATAACATTTGCTTTTTTTTTTTTTAATTAATACTACTAGCAATATTGTAGTCTTTCTGTGGGAGGTGGGGAGAGAACCAAGGTCATAAAGTTCCCTTTTCTGTGGAAAGAAGAATATGAATGGCATGTTCTATTGCTTGTAAATAATTTTATAAACCTAAAGCAAAAATGGCTAAGTGTTAATATTAGTTAATTCTGGGTAGTGAGTATACAAGTATTGAACTTACATTGATCTTTCTATTTTTCTGTATTTCTCTTTTCCAGGAAGGAAAAAAGGAAGGTAGAAAAAAGAAAGACAAATGCTGCAATCCCAGCCTTTCCAAGGGCTGGAGCTGAAGGCCCAGGAAAGCAAGAGCCAGGACAAGATGAGCTCATTCTAGGTGTCCCCTCCTAACCTAAGCCTTCTCTTCATTTTGTTTAGTCCATCGCTTACAATAGAACATAATCATTCTGCAAGGTGCATGTTTCATTTTTCAAATAAAATCCTTTTTTAAATACATCTTTTTTACTTTCTCAACATAGTCCATTTAATTGGCACTTCATGCACCAACAGCCCGCGAGTAGTACAGTGCTACTTCCCTTTAACAACATAAAACTAAGACTCTGAAACAATAGTTTGAAAGAGGGCTCAGTAGTTAAGAGTATAGTTAACCATTCGTATTATTACTTAATATAACTATTACTTTAATAGAAAAATATAAGTAACAATTGACTCTTGCTTATCTCATCTACATCTAGCAAAGTGCTATTGTGTCTAAAGACTCCTACCCTCACCTGGTGGCAGCTCACTCAAAGACAGTTAAGTGCCTAGGATGAAATCAAGATGACTTGGTGTTGCTCTGCCAATATCACCTAGAAGATGATTGCAAACATCGTAATGATTGAAGGGCTTGAGAGTGGGCGATGCTGAGAAGGCACTTGTTCTGTTTATCATAGAGATTTGCCCTTGGCCGTGAAAGGGCTTATTAAATACTTAGCTTCAAGTGCAGGTTCACAGCTTCTTCAGAAAGCCAAAAAGCTGAATCTACAGTTACCAGTGCATATGGTCTCAGACTCAAAATAGTTCATCACCATACACTTTCATCTGATTTGGAGCTGGAAGAATTGCAGAACAGAGAGAGAGAGAGAGAGAGAGAGAGAGAGAGAGAGAGAGAGAGAGAGAGAGAAAGAGAGAGAGAGAGAAAGAGAGAGAGAAAGAGAGCGAGAGAGAGAGAGAGAGAGAAAATGAATGGTACTGGACAGTTGTCCTTTCTCTATTAAAAAAATAAATAACTCTGAAGTTTGGTGAGACTGTTATATGCTTGGGTTCAGGTCAGTGCTTATATTCACTGACGCTTGATGGATTTCTGGCTTCAAATGTTTTATCAAGACAATCCACCTTGTAGCAATCTCCAAAGAAGACTGTGTGGCTCTATTAAGTCCGCAATTTGCTTTTTAAAAATGACTAAATATGCTTTTACACAGCAACGACAAGTCATCTCCCTCCTGGAGCCAACGGAGTTTGTCACCCAGCTTGCCCCGCTTTTCAAAAGCCAGCCATCAAAAAGCAAAGGAAACGGCATGACTTTGGAGCGGTCAGAAAGCTCTTAAGTCGCAGTGCAGGCTATTTCTCCCTTTGTGTACAAAAAAGAGTGGACAGACACAATGAATAAATAATCCCATTGTACTTACAAATGTGTAACAATCCTTCAAAATGAGTTGAGAAGATAGCAAAAGTGGCCCTGGTCTTAACAGAACAGTTTGCAATTTCAGGACCTAAACTGCTTTTCCAAACATAAAGATACACACAGCAACCATGAGAAAATAAAAATTAAAAATGGCATTCAATTCAGAATGCCAGGAGGCTCAGCCTATACAGCCTTCTGCATAATTCACTTTGGACACCTTCAGCCTTGGTGGCTAAAGGCAGTGGGTCTGGACCAAGGTTAACACCTAAAACTATTCAAAATAACTTTGAAATAATCATCAGGGTCACCAGTTGTTGCTAAAAACACCTATTCATTATTTTTTACTTCACTACGACCTTTCCTTAAAAAAGTCTCATTGTTTTATCTTCTAACATTCATCCAAGGCCTCCATTTATCATCTCTGGTACCTGCAGCCACCCCTTGCCAACCTTGGACTGCAGGATCCAGGAGCAAACAGCAGGATGCATGATCACTGTAAAGCCCAGCAGAGAAGGTCTGATGCTGGACTGAGCAACCAGGGCTGAAGACACAGATGGGTAAAGCTCAAATCAGATTCAAGAGTGCACAGAAACACAGAGAACTCCAGGAACTCAGAACTTTAAATGGCCTTAAAAAATTCATAACTGTGAACTTTTAATTATATTTTTAAAGAATGTAGGTGGTGTGATACAGCTTCGCATATCAAAAGAACTCTTAATTAATAGAGAGAGAATAGATTTTTATACATATGAAAGAGTGTTTTATTCTCTCTTCACAAGACCAAATATGTGTTTTCTTACTTTGTAAACAAAGGAAAAAAGTAGAATTTGAAAACAGAATTGTTAGGCATGGTGACCAGGATCCCCCACCATCTGTCTCCATGGCAAAAGGGGACGTGGCTGGCCTCATTTCCTCCTCACACAGCTTAGCATTTTTCTTAAACCAGACCTAGGTACCAAATTTTATACCTTCATTGATATAGAAAAATATCTGTCCTATGAATACATATATTATGTTTAACCACTCTTCTTCAACAAAGGAAGTTCAAAGAATTGTATTTAGTAGTAGATAAAGACATATTTTCCTTTCTTCCATTGATTAATTTATTAGTTTTTAGCTCAATATTTATTAAGTATTTTCACAAATACAGGCACTGTATTGAGCATAATATAAAATTATGTATAATTTTAGGTGTCACATATAATTGTGAAAACATGGTCTTTGCTCTCTTGGAGCTTAAGATTTCATAGACTACATTAGAAGCAAAAGAGAATGTTACAATGACAATGCTAAAATTCTTAGCAAAGCTATTCAGGACAGGAAGCTTCTCAAAATTAGATAGACAAATGGCTATTTGTCCCAGTGAAAGCAGTGAAAGGCTCTCACTGAGCCCATGGACCATTTTTGGTTTCTTCTTTGTCCAGCTTCATGAAGCTTTTATCCTGAGCTGTTGCCAGAGCCCTAACCACCTCAGGGAAAACAGAGAGCTTGAACTTAATTAAGACAGAAGAGGAGATTATAATAAATATATCCTATACTTACAGTTCCCAAAATGTGTGCTGGGGCCCCCTAGGGTGCTACAACAAACATGATGGATATTTTAAATCTTCAAGGGAAACACAGGGACATATGTCAGACACTGTGCAAGCTACCACTACTAAGTTGTGTGTGTGTGTGTGTGTGTGTGTGTGTGTGTGTGTATACATATATATGGAAAGCAAGAATTTTTTCATTTCCTATACCCTTACAGTATTGTGTTAACATTTTTCTTCTTAACTTCATTATTATTATGATTATTATAACATGATTGAAGCAACATAAGAATATATTTTTTACATATAATTATTAAACACTACTGTATTTTAATGAAACTGATATATCATTGACTGTAAAACACATTCTTTTATGTACTTCTGGGGTAAAGATTCTGCCAACTAAATCATTAAATAATACTTTCTTTTAGATTTATTAGAAGAGCTCTTTTAGACTTCAGACATAGATTTTAATTATGTCATTCTGTGTATTCATAAAAAGGGTCATATAAGTGAAGTAAATTGGCTATGGTATGCCCACAACATGTTCACATTCTGAGTCTAGCTCTTCTGAATAACTTTTCAACTAAGACATTAATGACCACAATTTTCTACCCAATATTATCCTCCATGCTATCAAGAACATTGGTGAAGTGATGTTTCTTACAGGAGTGTGCACGATTGTCTCTGGGATTTTCTTCAAAGCCATGGACACCATCCTGCAAGTTTTGTCTCTGGAGCTTTCTGACTTGAAATTGTCAGATAAGAATATCACTTCATGACTAAAATTTAACCAAAGGAATTTTAAGATGCCATTGACTATGAGACACATCCTGATGAGACATAATTAATGATTTCATAGACATAATAATTATGTCTGTAATGCTACCCTGTATACAAAGTGAAATGCAGGTCAGAAACAAGGAACACATACTGGTTTTGATAATTGGTGACCCAGTTATCAGAGCTAGTCACTTTCTCAATCCAATACCTTTTGCTGGTTGTCCCCAAAGGTATATCCATCCTGAGGCAAAGTACCATGGCAGGAGAGAGGTATACCTATGTTTTCTAAAAAGGAATAGAATAGGAGATGAGAAAGAAGAATCTTCAGAACTCAAGCATGTTCTCAGGCAGACAAATAATAGGAAAAAAGACATGTGGAATCTGGGCATCTAAATCATCAGTGTGCCCTCATGCCACATGGAAAGTCTTTAAGTAACCCCCAAGTATACATTCACTGGAACACCAGAGTGACTTGATGTCTATATTTTAGAGTTCTGGTCCAGAATGGATGAACTGCCTCCCTGCTCCTACATGCCTAGGACTCCCTCATGGAAGACATGATGTCTGAAAGAGGCCTTAATTATCAGATCTGCCATGATCTTCCAAGCTGGAATGATGCCAGACCCTCCCTCCATCCCATGGGCCAAGCAACCAAAACCAGGACAACAGTAGAACCCTTCCTGGTACTTTAGCAAGATAAAGATTGATATTTTTCCACCTCATAGAGCTCCCTGGCTACTGTCACCGTTTCTCTTTCAAAGACCCATCGCATAAACATCTAGCAGGGGAGTGTGCCTAGATGCTTATGAAAATACATGATGTTTTAAAAGTGTTCTTCTGTGCTTTAATCCCCCATTAAAATTAATGTTCCTAATTCCTGGGGCTGCCATGATAGGATCTGAGCCATCTGCCACTGCAGGTTCCTATGGCATCCTCTGATTAAACAAAGGGAGCCAGCTGAAGGGGTTTTATTTCGTGGTGGGGGTGGGGGGAGCATACATTCTTTTCAGGCTTCATTTAGAAGTATAATTTTTTTTTTCAAATTGTTTTTTTAACTAAATGGACAAATTGTCTTCCTCATCTCTTTTTAGAGAACAATGAAAGAGACTCTCAAGACTTCTGGTACTTCCCCATACTCAATTTCAGACGAGACCTCTCCAGCAGCTTCTTGCCTCTTTCAAAATGGTATTTCCATGTTTGCACAATTTCCCTGTCCACTTCCTTGTCATCTTTCTGATACATTCTATATAGAGAGTGATGACTCTGACCTTTCTACTTTTCTGAGAATTAAAACAACAGCACAGAAAAACATGAAATAAAATAAATAAAAGCATCCTCTAGAAATTAGAAAGTGAATTCTACTTATTCCATGGACACATCTGACCTAACTTTAACAGATTCAGGTTTCACAAGCCACAAAATCAAGTTAACCAAAAGAAATATAACTTTATTTTCTCTAATTCCACTCAGTTTGAGCCCCCATTTCCTTTTGACAGCAGCAAACAATTTAGTCACATTCAGCTAAATTTAAATTAGTGATCAGGCAGACATTTTAAGTTTAACTCAGTCCTGTATGTGTGTCCCTTGTCCTCCATTCTACTCATCCCACCATATTTTGTATCTCCTTTTAATTCATGGTAGCAGATACATTTCAGAGATACCAGGAGTCTAAGATGTGGGAGTGGGCAAGGAGGGGGCTTCTGAGCATAAGCTCAGCATGAGTTCTTTGCCCTTTACCAGCCACTTCTGTACTTCTCCTAGGGATGTGGAAACCTTCTGGTACTCTCCAAGTGGGAATCTATTCCTATGCCATGTGGCCCTGGGAATATTAGCCAGGCTGCTACTTCTAAAATTCAAGAGGAAAAGTAGGTTACAAGTTAATACTACTCTTGGGAATCTAAATTTGAAAAAGTTTCCAGGTACCCCTCCTAGATCCCTCCCAAGGCAGTGAGTGCTCAGGGAAAAAACTTCACTTCCATCTCTAATCCTCTTGCTTCTTCCTCTGGACCTATCATTTAGGGCACCAGTTCTCAATAGGAGTGGTACTGCCCCCATGGCAATTTCCCCAAAACATTTTATTTTAAAAGTTTTCAAATCTATATAAAAATTGTAAGAATAGGACAATAATTTCAAAATGGTATCTAGAAATTTAGCATTAATAATATCATCTATTATACAATTTGTTATTTGAATGTTCTAATTATTCAAATAACATTTTTTACAGCTGTTTTTTAGTTCCAATCAGGATTCAGTTAAGGACCATACATTGAATTGATCAAGTCTCTTTAATCTTCTCTAATTGTCAAGTCTCTTTAATCTTCTCTAATTTAAAATAGTTTTGGTATTTAGTGGGCAAGAGCCAAAACTAAGTCATCTCACAATGCATGAAATGGTCCTACCAATAAAGAATTGTACTATGTCCCACATGAATTTCGAAGACTTCCCTAGACATTCACACATCAATTTTAAAAATCACATTTATGGTGAGAGGAAACTTTTAGAAGTAATGGATATGTTTATAGCATAGATCATGGTGATGGTTTCAGAGTGTTTATTTATCTCAAACTCATCATATTATATACATTAAATATGTACAGCTTTTTGTATGTCAGTCATACCTCCATAAAGTGTTTTGAAAGCAAATTATAATAATAAACAAATACAAATAAAATTTTTAAATAAATAAAATAAAGAATAGTTTATAATTATTTGCACCTAGAGCCTAGTTCCATTTTACATCTAAACACAGAGTAATTTTTGCATTTGAATATATACTGAATTTTCAGAAACAGCAACAGTGTTGTAAATTAAGAGAAGGCTGTACCCTATTTTGTTAGAAATTTTTTTCAAGAATTCATATCAATGAAGTAAGTCACTAATGGCAATGCCATTTATAATAATTAAGTCACCACATGACACCCTACAGTCGATATTAAAGGCTGTCATTTTCACAGTGGTGTCATGTTCAAGTTCAAGCAAAGAACTACATTATTATATCCTCTGTTATAGTAGCATTTAAGCACTTAATTGTTGAAATGTATGTTTTATTTTAATTTGCTTTCATTTTAATTCTCCTTAATATTCAGTTAAGGCACTGTGTTGGGTTTTTTTGTTGTTGTTATGTAAGTAGATCATATTTATCTATCATTTTTATTTCACAATAATAAGGGGGACTTTGCAACATACCAGTTACAAAGAGGAATTTCACACAAATTGTTTAAAATATGTAAGTTAGTCAGGGAAATATGAACACAGTAGATAGAGAATTATCGTTAATCATCTTTAGATGTGATAATCATATTGGAGTTATGTTTTCTAAAAGAGTCTTTTACTTTAAAAGACTGTTTACAGAAATATTTGCAGATAAAATGCTATGATTTGCTTTGAAATAACCATGGTGGTAGAGTAGGTCAGATAGAGATGAAAAATTATGCATCTCGCATGAACAATTGTTAAAGCTGTGTGACGGGCACATTGGGCTCATTTTACTATTCTCTCGGGTGGTGTAAATTTATAAAATTTTCTGGAATAGAAAGTTTGAATTAAAGGAAAAGGGAGCCTGCTAGGTCCAATGCAGTTGAAAACCATTGGTTGATGGTGAATTTTATGTCTAGCTTCCTTTAGGGTTTAGTCTTTTAAAGTTAAAAAAATAATAATCCTTTTTCTTTATGTTCTCTTGTGTGTTCCCTTCAAAGAACACAGCAGACTGTGCAGGATGGGGAAGAAAGTCCACTTGGAGAAGGGTAGGGAGAGTGGGGATAGGAGAGACTGGGAACAACATGGGGTGTGACAGGAAACTGAGTAAATAACCCTTGTCCCACTATACTATCTCTCAGAATTTCAAAAGGACTCTCCTGCAGACAGCAGCACCTTAACTGGTGTGTGAAGTATTTTAGAATAGCAACACTATGGACAAGACTCAAAGGGTCAGCCTTTGCCACCCCTCCTAGCCAGACCTTTTTTCAGCCCCAGATTTCTCTTCCCTCCACTTGTTTCTAATTCAGTTTCTCAAAGATGTAACCTACTCCAGGTATAGCATTAATTTATAAGCATGTCCTGGGTGCCAGGCTGCATGCTGGAGTGGGCAGAGAACAAGCTATATGAAATTTGTCTCAGTCTAGTAAGGATGAAATAAGATAAAAGAGTAGCCAGTGATTGGGACAAAAGCAGAGATACTGTCTCCTTAGGTGCTGAAGATTTTGTACAACTTTCCCCATGCTCTGCGACCTGCCCAACATCCTCTAGGAGCCAAAACTGAATTGAATTTAATTCAATGACTGTTTTCTGAATGCCTACCCTGATGAGGCATGATGACCCATGCCTTTTCTGAAATATTTTTCCCAAGAGCCACCTGTTTTCACTTCCTCCCCTGGTCTCATCTCTCTAATCCACCTTAGTTTTATTTGTTTTTAAACATCTACCTCAAACAAATCAATATTTTAAGCTTTTCTAGCCTAATACAGCCACCTTCCAGATAATCTGGTTCATATCAAAGTAACATTTTGAAATATGCTTTCATGAAAGCCAGATTGCCAAGAAGGAAAAAAAAAGAGCAAATGCAGAACCAGGAGTAAGGATCATCTCCATCGCTATCCCTCTCTCTGCTCCCCATCCTAGCTGAGATTCCTCCTGTGGGCTCCACAATGTCTCTAAATTCACCTGTCCTAAAGGAAAAAGTTCTAGTGGACTCAGCTTTAATAATACTATGGGATTCTTCAGTTGCCCTCTCAGGGATATTTGCATTTTGGAAGAGACAGAGAGTGCCTTGATGCCTCCAGCTTCTCCAACTTAGTAGCCTTGTATTGGCCTAACTTTCATTTTTCCCCAAGGCAGAACACATGGTCGGTTACCCTTTACTCTTCCTTCCTGCCCTTTCATTGCACCTCCTCAGCAAGCCTCAGCCCCTAATCAGTCCCACCATTTGCCTGAAACCTGAATCCTTCTAAGTCAATGGTCTCCTTCTTCCTGTTCGCACTCCTTCGCTGGTCCGCTTCTTTATCTATTTCTTCAGCAGCTTCCTTCACTGGCTCCTCTCAGCAGAAAGCCTCACCTTCCTAGTGGAGAAGATGGAGCTAAATGGGAGTGAATCAACTCATGCCCAGCTTCTGCACCTGCAGACCCAGACAGACTTATACCCATACTTCTGCATAAAATTGACCCTGTCCCTAAACCTGAGTCTGACACTCTAGCCTCCAGGACTCTTTCTGTGTATCTGTCACATCTCCAGCTGCACTGGAAGGTTCCACTCCCTCTATGCTCTTTCTCATGCTCTGCTTCTCCCTTGGGCTCCCCACGTCTTTTCCCTCTCTCTTCAGTCAGTCAGACCTTCCGTTTGTCTTTCCTTCTTACCTTACCATTTACACTTAAAGCTGGTTTCTTCCCCCATCACATCACAGAACTTCTCTCACAAAGCACACCAATATCCTTAACAGACAAATCCCTCAGGGATTTTCCAGTACTGACTAAAGACAGAGCTTCTTGCTCAGTCTCATGCTGTTCACCTGTAATGCCTCCTCACATTTCTTCACCCTGTCCTCTCTTATTCTCCTTCCTCCTACAAGCTTTCCCTGAACCCCCAGGTTCTCTGTGTGCCCCTCTTCTGGCTCTCTCTGGACTGCCATTCACCCCTGTCTTAACATTTATTATATGTTAAAAATATTTCCTAGAAGAAAGAGACCAGGTCTCATTTATCTTTGCCCCTCCAGGGCCCAGCCCAGGGCCTGGCACAAAAAATAATCCAGGTATTTGGTGAGCTGAGCTGAATGTCTGAAGGCAACATACCCCAAATGCCCTGGCTTGCTCTGGACACTTGTGGTGATGGTCACAAGTTTCCTTCAAAGCTGGATATTCATTGTGGAACTGGCACAAGTCACTTCAGGCTTCAGGAGCCACCTCAACCTGAATAACTGACCTAAGAGAATTGGGGGGAAAAAGTCTGCATCTACACACTGGTGACACTGCAAACGGCTTGAGTCCCTACCTCCACATGCATATGGTGGGGAGAGGGGATGCGTGCACACACAAGGGAGCTGAGGCAATCTACCTTAGACCATATGTAAAAAAGCATAAAGGACCCTTTAGTTTCCTTTATTTGTGCCTGATCTTTGCAGTTGAGAGTGAAAAACAAGTACATTTTTCTCCACCATGTTTGCCTCCTCCACCATCAAGTGTCAAGGTGATATAAGTCATCCAAGGGCAAGGGCTAGTTTTTCTTTCTCTCTGAATGCCCTCAATGCCTTGATCAGAAGAGGCACTCATAAATAAAATAAAATTTTAACTGAAATTAAGAAGATTTACACTTCTTTTTTTCTAACAGACTGAATTTTCAGGGAATAAAAACTATATCCCTGATTAAAGACAATTCACAATTCTTTCATGAATTAAAATTGTACTTTAAAATGCAAAATTAGTCAACTTAGGGCACAGAGGGGCTTTCTGGAACCCAACCAAGTCTGGCTTTCTTAGTACATTTCCCTGCTAGCGATGCTCTTAGGAATCAACTGTGGTTTATTTCATTTTAAGTCGCTTTTTTTTTCAATTCAGGAAAATGAATGTTGGAGCCAGATAAGAAACTATAGTCTGCTTTCAAGAAGGTTACAAGAAAACTGCATCTTGCATTACTAATCCTTTATCTTCATGTTAACAAAAAGATTACTGACACATTTTCGAATGAAAGAAAATAAAACAGCAAATGCATCTTAGGAAATGTGTAACTTTCATGCAACACACAAATCAGTTGTTAAATATTTTTTAAATGAAGGGAAATGCATAATAAATTTTTCCTTTGGAAGTAGAGAAACCAACTTTTGAAAACAGGAGGAAAAAAAGAAAACTAGGATTGGGAATCATCCTTTCACAGAACATAGGGTATGAATTAAATGATTGTACCTATAACTTCTTAATAGATAACATGTTTCTTAAAAATTATTTCATTGGCCCAAGTAAATGTTGTTTTGTAAGGGAAAACATTCAGAGGTTGTCTCTGTGCTTATCTCCTGTAAAGTCAGGTTCTGATTCCCAGAGTCCCCTGAGGAATGTTCTGGAAGATGAAAAACAGCCAGGTGCATTTACCCAAAAACCTCAAGGATAGCACCAAAGACAAAGAGGTGATTCAAACCAATCCACAGTGCTGACCGAACCCACTCCACAGCATGGGGTCAGGTGAGGATTACTACCTTGGCAACAGAGAGACCTCCACTCAGTCTCAGCCATGCACAAACTGGGCATGTTCGGCAAGCTTCCTTGCTTCTCTGCTTCATTCTCCTTATTTATGAAATAGAAATAACAATATCCCTGCTTCAGAGAACTAAATGACTTCAGAGTCGTGCTCAGAACAGTGCCCAGCACCCAGTAAGCATTATATAAGTATTTGGTAGATTAAATAAATAAATATTGAGGAAACACAACCACAAACAATAAAAGATAGTTACTATTTTTGATCAAGGAAAAGAAAGTCTGCAAGCTGTAGATTACAGAATGGAAGGAAGATGAAGGAAATGGGATTAGTGCCCCCCAAAGGATGACACGTGCCACTGACAGAATTCAAAGATATAGGGGGGCATCTGGTTGAGGGTTTTGTTTTTCTCTGAAACAGTGAAAAATGCTGAATTCCACTTTAAATGTTCATTTTTCAGCAATGACATGATAATTACCTGGTAATAAGAAATTTATTTATTTCAGAATTGTTCTAAGTACTTTGTATATAATCTCATTTGATCTTATAACAGCCTTGCAAGATAGATATTAATATTATCCCCATTTTACAGGTGAGGAAACTGGGGCACAGGGCATGTAAGTAATTTTCTCAAGGAAGGTAAGCAGGTTATAAGATCTCATTACCAAATATCTGCTTGAAAATTTGTCATTTACTTAAGCTTTCACGTGCATTATCTCATTTAACAAATCTGAGGCAAATGTTCATATTCCTATTTTACAGATAAAACTCAAAATAACTATGAAATATGTGTTAGGCTGTGTCTCAGAAAAATACAGTATGTTCTTCTACAACTCATGTTTCTATAACCAAGACTGGAAAAATAGAAAAACAATGTTAATTTACTGCAGAAGTCATGTTAGTTCATGTACAATTTTTGCCACCATTTTAATGTTTCGTACCAACTGTAGCAACCTGGGAAGAATATGGTACCTTACACGATGCTTATCATCCACCCAAAGTTTTTTCTAGGTTGGTTAGGCAGCCTGCTCTGTCTCAGGTGTGTTATTGCACACTTCTACCCAGTCTTTATTTTTTCTTTACCTCTGCAACTCATCAGCTTCAATACTTCCTTACCATTATGCACTTTTTAAAGATAAAGTTCAGAAAAATACTACAGTATTTTTCATCTACCAGAGATTTAAAATATGTTTTTAACTTGGATAATATTTTTACTAGGATTGCAACTGGTTTTCAGCGTTCTAGTGACAATGTTTTGAATGATCTGTTTCTCACTCTAGTTTGCCACAATCTTTGTTTCTTCTAGTGTATAATTTTGCAGAATGTTATTCAGGAATGCTCATATCACATCATTGCAGAAATGTTTGTATAAGATAAAGTGTTGAATTGATGCATCATTTTATATATATGTATATGTATATATATATATATATATATACATATATATATATATATATATGTATATATATATATATATATTGTTGTCTTATTAACAGCGGTAGTGGGTAAAGTCTGTGGTTAAGTTTCTACTGGTCTGAGATGGCCAACAAGCCAATGTCTTCAGGTTTTTTAATTAGGCCAGAAGATGGATCAAAATAAAATGCTGGTGAAGGATCATTTCAGATCCCTGTCCCATGTCTGATCTAATGCTGCTTCTATGCCATCTCAGTTATCTACTCCTCAAAGAAGAGGATAGTGATCTGATTGGTCATGGGTCCAGAACATATATTGGGCCATAATTACCACTGTTGAAGCTGCTGAGCCTTAAAGGGCTGCACTCACTTTCCTGGATCCTCCACCTCCTGATGCAGAAGAATCAGAAAATTTGTCAGGGCCACAAAGGAGCCCTATTGCTTCTCTTGTTTCTTCCATCCTCATACACACACAGCTGAAGTTGCAGCCATTTCCATCCTTCAATACCTTGTCCATTTCATTCCTTCATGTGGCCAACCAGAGGGTAGTAAGAAATTTAAATTCTGATTCTTAGAAGAGATGGGAGAACCCACTTAGGCTTCAAGCCCTTGCAACATGCTTCAACCAGTGTTTTCCAGAGAAATACCAGACACTTATGCTGCCCTGAGGAATGGGGATGTGGGGCGGGGCGGGGGGGTGGTATTAGTAAATGTTCTCCAGAGAAACAGAACCAGCAGAATGGATATATATAATGATAGGTAGGTAGGTAGGTAGTTAGTTAGGTAGGTAGATAGATAGATAGATAGATAGATAGATAGATAGATAGACAGATAGATAATTATTGATTAATTATATGGAACTGGTTCACATAGTTATGAAGGCTGAGAAGTCCCACAGTCTGCCATTTCCTGGTAGAAAGCCAAGAAAGCTGGTGCTGTAATTTAGGTTAAGTCCAAAGATCTGAGAACCTGGGGAGCAGATGTGTTTAAATCTTGGTCCAACGTCTAAAGAAGATGAGATAAAAAGTTTTAACTCAAGCAATGAGTCAGGAAACAAAAAGGAATGAATTCCTTCTTCCTCTGTATTTTTGTTCAAGTCTTCAGTGAATTAGATGATGTTCACCCACATTAAGGAGAGCAGTCTACTGAATCCACGATTCAAATGCTAGTCTCATCCAGAAACACCCTCCCATATGCTCCCAGAAATTATGTTTAATTTGAGTACCTTTTGCCCAGTCAAAATGACACACAAAATAACCATCAAATGGGGTGCCTGGCAGGGCAGGATTTGGGTACATCTGGATCTCTATTCATAATAAAAAATCTTATCCATAACAAAAAATATAAGACTGGAACCTCACCGGGTTTAAATTATAAAATGAAATATATACATATATTATTGGCCCTCCCACTAGGTAACCAGAGCACAGTATTATGTTTCTAAAGTCATAGCCTCTGCCACAAGCTCCCCAGAAGCAGCAATGCTTGTCTCCCTCACTACCTGAGTGAAGGCTGAAACTTTACCCAACATCCTTTTCAACTCTTGAGAAAATGCCTAGGAAATGAGCAACCAATCACCCTAACAGTTTGGATGATATTATCATATTTATTATTTTCTAACAGAGATATTCCCAAGGAATCCATTGAGTGTTCACCACTTGAACTTACATATTGGAGAAAGGTTAAGAGGCCTTTTAATTCTAATTAAATAATCATTAAACTCTGAGTAGAAAACAACAGTGGAAGAAACTGTATTATATGTGAGGGAAACACTTAATGAAAGGAGTCCTCTAGAGAAAAATAATAATAATAAAGGGCAAAAACTGCAGAAATCAAGAGGGTCTATATAATAAATAACCATATTTATTTGCCTGGCCAGTCTCTTCCTCCGGAGACATACCTTCCCTACTTTACTTGATGGGCTGTAAATCACAAGGAACTTCCTCTTCCTCCCCTACTCGCAGAGGCATGGGCTTAGAGCCTAGTCTGGTTAGTCAGAATTCCCACCCACTCCCCAACCCACAATGGAAATTTGTTCAGGGATAGGCATTGACACAGAACAGACCAATTAGGTTCTTCACCAGGACTTTTCTGGTAGAACTAATAGGAAAGATTGTTTCTTTCCTTGAGGGTCATAGTACAGGGGACCAATAAGGTCCCCTGTCTGCTTAAGCTAATTTGATTGTGGTTTCTTCCACTTATAATTGAGAGACTGCTGCCTAATACAAGGGCCTTTCTGCTGCTTGGAAAGATAAACCTATCAAAACAAGGAAGACCTCACACTCATGTGAGGAGCCAAATAGAGAAACAAGATGGCCACAGCCCTCAGAGTTCCTGCTTCACTTCCTGAACACTAACTAGAAGCCCGCGCGCGCCAAAGATCTCTGCCCGCCCATTTCTGATGTCACCTTACCCCTTTCAAAAGACCCTATCAAGTCATGCCACATCCCATCACTCCATCCCCATCCTGATATGTATATATACCCCCGTTTTTTCAATAAAGTTTGAGGCTTGATCAGAACTTTGTCTTGCCTCCGCTCCCTTTTCTCGCCCATATTTCTCAGGTTGGATCCTCCTCGCTCCCACGAATAACTAGGTCCCGCCGGTCGGGACAAGTGGCACCCAACGTGGGGCTCGAGGCACGGATCCTTCTCAGACGGACCCCGACCTAATTCGTGACGTCCGGACCCCTGAAGCCCAGAAGTGGAGGACTGCTTTCACCGCTCATGAAAGTTATTCGTCCTCGGTGAGTACCCTTTCGTCCGTCTCATAAAAATGGGCCATAAGTTATCCAAGGAAGCGGTCTTTATAAGAGACCTTAGAAATTCTCTCAGAGAAAGGGGAGTTAGAGTAAAAAAGAAGGATCTTGTATAGATATGTCGGAGGATAATCCTCCCCCTCCCTCCTGCTGCCTTTATCCTCCTCTCCCTAAAGAGCCTGTGTTTGTAGACACGCAAACAATCTTCCCGATCATATCTAAGAATTCAAATGATGAGCCCTTAGATCCCGGGGACGCTGCCGAACTAGAGAAAGAAGCGGCCAGATACCATAATCCGGACTGGCCCCCTTCGGCCCCTTTGCTTGGGCCCCCCCCACGCTCCCCAAGTTCGTGTCCCTGCACTCCTTCCCGCTTTTCCTGCCGCCGCGCTTACTGACGCTAAAGAAAAACTCGCGGCGCAAGTAGCAGAAATGAAAGCAGTTTTAGACCTTCAGAAACAGTTTGCCCAATTGTCCACTGAATTGGCCGCCCTACAATCAACCATCTGGGAGTCTGTCCTTGCACCCCCTGCTGGAATAGCCCCCAAGGCTCCTGGAAAGGGACCAGGTAAAGCCCAAAAGCCTAGAACTAAGACCAAAGAACTACTTTTTCCTGTGCTTACCCGGTCAGCCCACTCTAATTCTGCCCCTACTTCCACTTCGGAAGATCCCGCCACTGCTGACCCAGAAGGTGGCGATGAAAATGTACCTACCGCCCCAGAGGAGGAGAGTGAGGGTGAGGAACAGCCCGAGCCCGCTGCTAACCCTAGAGAATTCCACAAGATTCATTTTAAAAGTTTAAAAGAGCTGAATGCTGCTGTTAAAGCCTATGGCCTAATGCCCCATTTACCCATTCTGTTCTTGATGCGCTATCTCGGGGGTGGGGGGGCATTTGCTCCCCTGTGAGTGGTTACGTATTGTTCAGGCAGTATTAACCCCCGGACAGTTCTTAACTTGGAAGGCCAATTTCACTGATCGCTGCCAATCTATCGCGCCTGCCAACCAAAGAAATCCCCAGTCCCCTTCGGCTACCTGGACCTTTGATAAACTTACCGGGCAGGGCAGGTATGCCTCTGAGGCCAGACAACGATGCCTCCCCCTCGGTCTTTTGTCCCAAACGGCTAATGCTGCTTTGGGCGCCTGGCGGGCCCTTCCTATCTCTGGGACCTCCATAACCCCTCTCACCAAAATCATCCAGGGATCACAAGAAGATTATAGTGAGTTTGTTAGCAGGCTGTTAGAAGCCGCTGAAAGGACCCTGGGCGGTGAGGCCGCCAATGCAAAGGATGCTTAGCTCTCCTCCCCGAACCTCATATCGGAACCAACCCCAGAGGGCTGGTCCTGGGAGAAATATGGCAAATGGACGTCACCTATTACCCCCCTTTTGGAAAATTAAAATACATTCATGTTTCCGTTGACACTTGCAGCGGCTTCATTTGCGCCTCACTGCAGACGGGGGAGGCAACAAAAAATGTCATTTCACATGTTCTTTCATGTTTAGCATCCTCTCCTCAGCCTAAGGTCTTAAAGACAGATAACGGCCCCGGGTATACCAGCTCTAGTTTCAAGCAATTTTGTACACAATTGGGTATCAAACACATAACAGGTATCCCCTATAACCCCCAAGGCCAAGGTATTGTTGAAAGAGCTCACTCAACACTAAAAAACATGTTATTCAAGCTTCAGTCAGGAGGAGAGGCACTTTATTCCAAAACAGGTAATGTAAAGACATTTTTGAGCCACGCGCTGTTTGTTCTTAATTTCCTCACCTGTGACACTACGGGTAAAACTGCCGCCGACCGCCTTTGGCACCCCTCCACGGCCGACAATTATGCCCAGGCCATGTGGAAAGACCCAATGTCCAACACATGGCACGGCCCGGACCCAGTACTCATATGGGGAAAAGGTCATGCCTGTGTCTACGATGCCAAGGCACAAAATGCTCGGTGGCTCCCAGAAAGACTCATCAAACTCATAAATGCAAGCAAAACCAATGATAACTCTGTTCCAGGGCACACTGACCCCTGATAAGCTTTTCTTCTTTTCTCTTCCAGACCTCCAACATGTATTTCCTGGTGCTCATCCTTTCCATCGCTTGGGTAAGTTCTCCCTCTATTGCATCACTTCATCAGCCACATATACTGACTTGGTCCATTTTGAACAGTACAGGTCACACTGTTTACTCAGTATCTAAGGAAGCTCCCCCACTATCATGGTGGCCTGACCTCTACCCAGACCTATGCGAATTAGCTCGTGGACGCAAGGATTGGGACTTTCTTGGAGTTGTTCATGACTCCTCAGGAAAGAGAACTATGTATGGGTGCGGACAGGGAAGATACAAGCCTGTAACTGGAGGCTCCAATTACCAAACATACCAACAAGGGCTCCAAACCTTACCCTTTTATGTCTGCCCTGGACACTCCACTCCAGACCGGTGTGGTGGGGCCCCAGACTTCTTTTGCAAGGCTTGGGGCTGTGAAACCACTGGGAATACTTACTGGAACCCTTCCTCTAGCTGGGATTATATCACAGTCTCCAAAAAGTCCTCTAATTCCCTGACATTAAAGATTAGATTCACCGAGAAGGGGAAGAAGGCTGTCACCTGGACACAGGGCTTACAGTGGGGCCTCCGTCTTTACAAAGATGATTATGATAATGGCCTCCTCTTTACCATTAAGCTAACCATGCTTAGGCCCACCTCCAAGCCTCTAGGACTTAACCCCATCCTTGGGACCCCTGCTAATAGTTCTGATCTGAGGCCTCCCTTATAAGATTCAAGGGAAATTCTCCTAGCAGTTATGAACTATACCTTTTTAGCCATAAACCGCACTAATCCAAATCTAACACAGGTTTGCTGGTTCTGTTATAACCCTAGCCCACCCTTTTACGAAGGAATCGCGCTGATTGATACTGTATACAATTCCTCAGAGGATTCGGCGTGCCGGTGGCAACAGCAAGGAACCGCCCACCTCACACTTGAATTTATTACTGGCCAAGGCCTTATGTATAGGAAATTCTGTCCCCGATGCCTATTTAAATCTGTGTAATAAGACCCTGCCTCCCTCACGGTTCACCGCCACATATATCATTCCCCCCAATAATGCCTGGTGGGCCTGTACCGATGGCCTCACTCCTTGCATTCAGACTTCTCGCCTCTCCAGTAACAATACTAGATTTTGTGCCCTAGTTCAACTAATTCCGAGGCTTATGTATTACACTGCTTCCGATTTTTCCCTTGCTTGGGGTCCTTTACCTGACCAAGGCACCATAAGGAACAAGTGAGAACCTGCTACCGCAGTGACTCTAGCAGTGCTCCTGGGTCTTGGGGCTGCGGGGGCGGGGACGGGCATAACCTCTCTTGCTCTCTCCTCCAGGCATTATTCTGATCTGAGAAAGTCCATCGATGAAGACATCGCCAGGTTAGAACAAGGCATATCTAGTTTAGAAAAATCCTTATCATCCCTAGCAGAAGTAGTCCTTCAGAATAGGCGCGGCTTAGACCTCCTATTTTTACAACAAGGAGGCCTCTGTGTAGCCTTAAAAGAAGAATGTTGTTTCTATGCAGACCACACCGGAATCGTTCGAGATAGTATGGCTAAAATTAGAGAGGGCTTAGAAAAGAGGAAAAAACAACAGAGACATAGAAGAAGGGTGGTTTAAGAGTTGGCTCTCCTCCGCCCCGTGGCTAACCTTTCTCCTCCCCATTATGGGCCCCATTGCTTGCGTGCTGCTATTAATTTCTTTTGGGCCTTGGGTTTTTAGGCGCGTAACCGATTTAATCAAACAACAAGTAGATGCCTTGTTACAAAAACCTACCTCCGTTCACTATCACAGGGTTAGCATACAAGACACTCATGATGACACTGAGACCGCTGCCGCACCTGAGCCTACAGGTTTGCATTTTTCCACCCTTGTCTCTCATGAGAGCCATCCTTGATACCGGCGGCTGTGGCTAAGAATAACCATTGGGGTCATAAGCATACCTGAAAGCATAGAGGTTAAAACCTGTGAGACAAGCTGGTCAGCCAATGATGGGTAAGAGTGTGGTGTCTCATTTTCCTTTGCAGAGGCTGGTTAGTCAATGACGGGTAAGACTTTTTCGGGGGCTGAACAACCTAAGACAGGGCGTACATGATGGAATGTGCGTGCCAATGACGGGTAAGTTTCAGCACCTGCGAAAAATCACCTAAGACAGGCACAGTCTTTCTGCACCGGGGTTGTGAAGGCCCTGGCTGTTTGCATTCGCCACACCAACCTAAGACAGGCGCAGTTTCCACAGGTACTCCTCTCCTCCACCTTTAAAAGATAATCGGAGGCCTAAGGTCCCTGCTTACCCTGTACAGATGGTTATTTCTAAAATAAATACAAAGGGAGGAGATGTGAGGAGCCAAATAGAGAAACAAGATGGCCACAGCCCTCAGAGTTCCTGCTTCACTTTCTGAACACTAACTAGAAGCCCGCGCGCGCCAAAGATCTCTGCCCGCCCATTTCTGATGTCACCTTACCCCTTTCAAAAGACCCTATCAAGTCATGCCACGTCCCATCACTCCATCCCCATCCTGATATGTATATATACCCCCGTTTTTTCAATAAAGTTTGAGGCTTGATCAGAACTTTGTCTTGCCTCCACTCCCTTTTCTCGCCCGTTTTTCTCAGGTTGGATCCTCCTCGCTCCCACAAATAACTAGGTCCCGCCGGTCGGGACACACTCAGAAATTTTCTGGATGAAATCTCTTTTAAAATTCAATAAACCACCTTTTGCAGATGTTCAATGATATACACCTAAGTAGCTTATTGTCATACATCACTCCTCATTAATGGGCTCAGGTGTGAGGTGTAGGGTACCTAAAATTAGAGAAAAAATTATAAAGGATTCTACAGGATCGCCAAATGTTCTTCTAGATGGAAACATCAAGGGTTGAGTGTTCTAGAAGTTCCCCCACAACCTGTCAGAGGCCACTTTCAATCAGCTTCCAATCTTGTTTTCCTAAGTGGATTTATTAAAGATGAAGGTGGGGCAGGAGAGAGCAAAATAAAAGGAAAGAAGAGAAAAAGAAAAAGGAAAAGTAAAGGAAGGAAAAGAGAAAAACACAAAAGCAAGCACTAATTGGTACCTGCACTATGCCAGACACTATTGAGTGTTTGACACATACCATCTAATCTGCCTAGCAAGACTATAAGATTTACCCCCATTTTAAAAATTACTAAGATTTAAAAAGGTTTAGTTACTTGCCCAAAGCTACACAGCTAGTACATGGCAGAGCCAAAAATTAAAACCTGTATCTGTATGATTCCAAATCTCATCACCACTACCGTTTCTTGGAGGAGACAATTGGCATGATGTAGAGAGAAAGCTTCAATTCAGTTTGACCATAGTTTATCAGGTTCTCATTGTTGTGAGAAAAGACACATACATCAGGATTGCTACCTTCATGGTGATTGCAAATTTGTAAACAAAAAAAAAAAAATTAAATCAGACTCTTACACAAACCACTGCACTTCAAGTATGAATGAGGTTTCAGTATAAAGTCATGTGGAATCCTGAAAAGGGAAAGACAGATTCCAACTGGGTATGGCAAAAGAATGCTTTATGGAGGAGGAATTTAACCTGAACTTAAGAGTGACTGGGATTTTAATAAGCTGGAAGGGAGGCCTTCTCCTTTGACTAAAATATCAGCTGGAGTTGGCTAAGTGTGCCCTTGTACTATCTGCATGGCATAAGGGACTGAAGGGGGTGAGACAATGAATTGATTAGAATGGGCTAGTTTATGCTACAGTAGCAAATGACCCCCAAATCTAAGTACCTTAAAACAATAACACATATCTTGGTCAATCACATGTTTACCATGATTGGCTAGAGATTCTATTTTGTGTCTCTTTAGGATGCAGGCTGTGAAGCAGCCTCTGTCAGGAACATTTCTGGTCACCATGGGAGAGGCTAAGAGATCTCTGGAGAGTCTCACCAATTAAAGGCCCTAGCTTGGAAGAAACTCTTATCACTTCCATTCACAACTTATTGTCCAGTACTAATCCAAGGCCCCATCTAATCAGAAGGGGCTCAAGAAATGCAATCCTAATAAGTGCCTAGAAAGTAGAGAATCAGAACAATTTAATAAACAGCAGCAATGACTACCATACTGGTATAGACACTTGTATGTGACAGAGTTCGCACAAGGCAAGAACACAAGGAGAAAATAGTCACATGGACAGCAAAACAGAGAGTTTAGAAATCAGACTAGCAAACATGCAGACATCAATTAAGTACTATGCTTAAGTAAAGTATTGTGTTAAACACTAGGGACTCAAAGATGTATAATGTAGCATCTCTGTCTTCAAGGAACTCACAGTCCGCTGGTCATGAATAATGCATGTTATGAATTATGTTCCCCTAAAATTCATATATTGAAGCCCTAACTACAAATGTAAATGTATTTGCAGGTAGAGCCTTTAAGAAAATAATCAAGTTTAAATTATTTCATTATGGTGGGATGCTAATCCAATAGACCTGGTGTCCTTATAAGAAGAAGAGGAGACACCAGGGTTTCCTCGCTCTGAGGCATGCACACAGAGGAAACACCACATAAGGACCAGCCAAGAAGGCAGCTCTCTGCAAACCAAGGAGGGATGTCTTACCAGAAAACAATCCTGGTACTTAATGGACTTCCAGCCACCAGAACTATAAAAAAATTAATTTCTGTTGTTTAAGCTACCCAGTCTATGGTATTCTGTTGACACCAAGCAGGCTAACACAGTGCATATATAGATCATTATAATGTGATGCAGTAAGTACAATGACAGATATATACATGTGGGCACACAGGGAAGAAGACACTTCAGTGATTAGCATGATAATGGTATTTCACCATAACCATGGATTACCCTGATCCTGTGTCCTGATGCAGAACTCACAGGCAAGGCTCTGCCTATACTTAGAGGCAAAGATTCAGGGGCATCGTGCAATTTCAACAATTCATCACGGTCTACCGGGTCCTCATATGGCCCGAGGCAAGCACCATACAAAAAGATTCTTACAAAAATGTCCAAAAGATTACCTTTTAAGTATGACCATGAAAGAAAATGTGCCAAGGCTTATGCGGTTACCTACTGCCCCATTGTCCTTTTTGGTCATCAGCCTCTTTACACCAAAGCCTTATAAAGCAATAATTTTCTGAGAGATTCAATAATTCTACTTTATATTGGATAAAAGCAATACACTAAATAAGCACAATATGATCGCAAAGTATTTCTATTTTGTCTTTCTGTATCCCTTTAGAATTTATTCAGTAGAGTATTTCTGTCCCTGTATAAAACTCAGACTGTTTTTATGACTTTTCTAATGACTTATAGAGAAAAAAGCCCTACAGGTACAATTTCAAAAGGGCAGTTAATGTCCAGTCCCAGATAATAGTCAAAGCTTCTAACTTCATTCAAAGTTATAGCTGTTTATTCACTCCCAGCAATGGCTTGCGACCTGTGAATAGGAAAAAGTTGATTTCCATAATTCTTGCTCACCTCCTCTCATTCCCCTGCTGTTTCTGACACTCCAAGATTGGGGGCTTGGGGAGAGACTAGAGTGAGGGGAGCAGGAAATCTGTTACTTGACCAGCACTATCTTAAGTTCCATGTTATTATTTGATGGCATTGTCCTACTCTGATTGTCTTGTGAAGCATCTTTACATGTTCCTTATTTAGAAATGCCCATTGAGTTCTCACCTACAGTTTCCTTGGCCCGGGCAAAGCCATCTCTAGTCCAGCTGGTCACTTTCCTGTGTCCACAAAAACTGGGTCATCTACCTGCAGTTTCTGTCAATTGGATCTTATTGACCCTCCAGAAGCCCCTACTGGATGGAACTCAGCTCTTCCAGACATATGCAGTCATCTAGTCCTTAAGAAACACTCATGTCCTTTTGCCCTGACACAGACAGGATGATCCCGACACAGACATCATCTCAGAATCATCCACTCTTTATTAGCCAACCCATCTCTCACCCTTTTAAGGCTCAACCAGTGGTGTCAGACACCAAGCCACTGTGTCCTCCATTTTTCAGGAGCCATGGAAATTCTGTGAGTAGGCTCATTCAAGTGCCCCTCATTAGATATGAGGTGAAGTCAGACATAACTCATCCCTCCCATGGTGAGGACAGAGGCTACTCACAATGAAGCTCTCCCCAAAAACATTCTCTTCATAAATTCTCTCTAATCCCCAAAAACTCAATTGTTTTAACCCCTAATGTGAATGTATGATTAAGAGAGGGAAAATTCATTTGTTAATATCTTCTCTGCAAATTTGTATTAGAGTCTGACTCCTTGCTATGGTCACCCGCAGTGTTCAAGTTTCAGCTAAAACTTACATTTTAATATTTAGTTTCTCAGACTGTGGTGGGCAGAATTGCCTGTATCCCTGAACAGTTGTACCCATGTAGCCAGGGATTTAAAACAGGACTCCCCATGGAACCTGAATTGTGCTCACTACTGAATAAACATCACAAAAGGGTTCCCGTTCCTCTGTGAGGTTTCACTCAAAGAATTAATTCTGTCTGGTCTCTTCATTCTCTTTGATCTCATTATTCTTGATTTTAAAGTATGTAGATTGAGAGCCAAAGGCTGATGCATGTGTCATTCAAACCAATCAACTCAGAGCATGTATTCTGACTGTAATGCAATAAAATTGGAACTCATGAGGAAAAGATGACATCACCCCCCAAAAAACCATAAATTTGGAAATTTATAAAAGACATTTTTAAATAGTTCATGGTACAAATAATTTATAACAAAGTATGGAACATGTAGAATTGAATGATGGAAAAGCTACATATTAAAATTTGTGAGATATACCTAAAGAGGTACTTAGAGGAAAATTCGTAGTCTTGAATGCATATTCTTTAAAAAAGAAAAATTGAAAGGTAACAAAATGAACATCTATCACAAGAAGCAAAAGGAAAAAAAAACAAGCAAAATCAAAGAGCAGAAGTACAGAAATAATAAATAATAAAATTTATAGTAATAAAACAAACAGCAGATAGAGCAGTAAAATAGACAAATCTCTGGCAAAATTGATTTAAAAAAAAATGAACACACAGGCAAAAAAATTATGTTAGAATTTTTTAAAGGACCTAACTATAAATTCAGTAGATATTTTTAAATCAAAAGAAAATTCTATAGGAAACTTTATGCCAATCAAGCTGAAAATTAAGATGAAATGAAGAATATTAATCAAAATTATTTAAAGAATAGGATACTGGTGTAGAACCATAATCAGTAAAAGTATCTGGTCTTGATAGTTCTACAGTGAAGTTTCATCAAATCTTCAAGAAGCAGATAACCCCTATCTTTTCAAAATGTTCCAAAGAATAGGGAAAAAAAGGTGCCCCAACTCATTTTATGAAGTTTATATAACTTTGATACCAAAATATGACAAAGAGATTATGAGAAAAAATTGTAAGTCAATTTTATTTATGAACAAAGGTAAAAAAATATTAAATAAAATGTTTACCAAAGTGAATACAGAAAAGTATGAAAAAAATTATTCATGGCAAAGTACAGTTTATTCCAGTACACAAGGATATTCTAAGTTAAAAATCTATTAACTACTTCATAAAATAGCCAATAAGCATATAAGAAAGGTGCTTACTATCATTATTCATCAGAGAAATGCAAATTAAAACCATAGTGTGATACCACTTCATACACTCCAGGAAAGATGAAATTAAAAACTAACAATACCAAATGTAAATAAGGATGTGGAGCAGTTAGAATTCTCATACATCACAGATGAAAGCGAAAAATAGTAAAACCACTTTGGAAAACTGTTGGTGTTTCTTATAAAATTAAATATACACCAATATTTGATTGGCCAGAATTGTGTCTCAAGTCACAATTATGTAATTAATATAATTAGTTATTATTATAAAATAATTAATATTAATTCTCTAGCATACCATATATTAGAGAATTTGTACTATATATAATTAACAAATGATTATTATCAGAATATGTGAAGGATATATATTGACTTGTAGGACAAATCAGTAAGAAAAATATAAGAGTAATCTAATAGAAATAGTCATTTCTCTAGAATGGAAATTTAAATGGCTAATAAACATGAAATGGAAGTCATCCTCACTATTAGGAAAATGTCAATTAAAACAATCTTCACCATATTATCAACGGTCAGTCAGAAAAGTGGGGATAGACCATTCCAGCCAGAAGGACCAGCATGTGCAAACTACATGATATATAATATATATTATTTACATGTCATAACATATATTATATATACTACATATATTGCTGTATATAATGCCTAATATAATATTACATATAAAATACTATATATAATATATAAACTATGTAAATATATTCATACCTCTATTTGTGTTTCTGTCTAAAGAGAGCAGCAAAAATTTTACTTCATTCTCTAACACAAAGCCATGTAAAAGTCCAGTGGCTCAGCAAAGAGAGGCTCACCTTTCTCAGGCATTCCTAGGATTCTGGGGTTCCCTCTTTCTCCTGGGGTATGGTTACCTCTTCTTAAATAAACACGTTCCAAATTGTTCATCCATTTATCCTGTAGCATGAAAGGACTCCATTGGTTATCCAGAAAGCACAAAACCAGCAGGTGGGATTACTTCCTGCCTTCCTCTTGCAAAAGCTCCCCTTGCTGGCCTAGTTTCAGAAGCATGTGACCTTTGAAGGATCCTGTGCCATGTCCTGAGTGCTGATCTTCTCTGGCATAATAGAGCTGAGGTTGTATTACCTTGGAAGTTCAGGGCACAGACAAAAATAACTTGTAAGGAAAGTAGAAAGCATCAAGGGAAAAGTAAGATCATTACAGACTCAATGTGTTCCTAAATTTAAAAATTCTTCAATTGTCGACTTCTTCATTATGATTTTATATTACTGTCTCTATTTGGTAATTTCAGATTTTCTAAAGTTTAGTGAAATTTTACTAGTTAAAGAAAGAAGTACAGGTAATCATGGAAATGGAAATGCTTGGGCCCAAAAGGAGATTTGGGGCCATGTGTGATTTTTCACATCACTTTCGTATAGTAAGGTAAGCACAAAATCATTAGAGGTCGAAATAAAATCTTGAGGTGAAAGGAAGGAAGCAGGATTGGTTCTGCCTGACTGGGGAGGGAAGGAACACCCAGCACCACCCCCAGAGCTGGCAAGCAGCTCCCTTGCCTGCAGAGTGCAAGTCCCGTGTGGAGTTGGTTGTATGAATGGAAGAAACAGCTTACAATGTGAATTAACACAATAATTCATCTACCCAACTAATTATATATTGTCTGAAAGTTAAGGGTTATAGGATCAGGGTAAAACTGCAATTTCATCGTCAGTGGGACTTTCTCGCTCCTATTTTAGAAGTAAATAGCAATAGCAGGAAAAATACAAAAAGGATAGATTTTGAAGGCCAAGTTGAAGAGCAGGAAAAAAAAACAAGGTAAGGCCTCTATTGTAAGCAAGCTCATTAAGATAATGTGTTCATAGAAGTATAAAATCTGCTGGAGGATTTTCATTCCATGCCCCTCTAAGCAGAATGCCTGGGAGAGGAGTTGAGCACATTTGGGGGGCTCCAAAACCTGAGGAAGGCTGAGAGTGATTGTTTGGGCCTCACAAGTTCGTCACTTGACCAAAATCCAGAATTAGCTCAGATGAACCATATGAAGTGAGGCAGTATTTCTCAGTTTTTTTTTCCTATAACCATTCCCCTAAAGAGCCATTCCAGGTAATTGCTCCCCTATTAGCTTTTAATGTCACAGATATGCTGTATATCTGTTATGTAATGCATGCAGATCTATGCTGCATACATAAAAAGAGATTTTTCTTTCTTTCTTCTTTTTTTTTTTTTTTTTTTTTTTTTTTGCCTCCCAAGAACCAATTTTCACCCCCTTGGGAGAGATATCATGTTCTTTGAGAATGCATAGCCTAGCTCAATTAACTCTTTTCCTCCATCTTGCCTCAGATGGCATTTCTTATAATCACAATCAATAGATTAAATTCAATTATATTTTTATAAAACCAGTACAACAAGCAAATTAGTCAGGAATAGATTTATTATCCTGATCTAATGGTTGTAGCTTTAAAGGCACTCACACACACATCTAGTGGCAGGCAACACAATTGCAGGAACAGATGAAATGGAGAATGAGTCAGCTATAAAGATGTTTTGTGTTTATCACATGTTTACACGTACATGTCTCTTCTCATCTTGAAGATCACTCTTAAAATCTATATTCTGCATAGTCTTACCAGCTGAGATTTTATCATACTTTCTGACCCAGAGTTAGTAGCATGAAATAAAAATAATTTTTTTAATAAAGTTTTTCAAATCTAAACCATAATATTTAAAGTGATTTTTTTTCAAGCCAATTGTCTCACAATGCTGATATAGCATCCAAGAGGTGAGGGCAGAATACTCATTTGATATCATTCTTCTGGGAAAATTGATTTAACGATCATAAGCAAATATCTCAGTGTTATCTTGAAAACAAATGCTTAAAATCATCTACACAACCAACTATTCCCAAAACATCCACTTGTTTGATTCAACCAAATCTTTCCAAATTGGTTTACTTTGTACTAATAGTTGTAACAATAGTTACCATTACTCCAGGAAGCTAGAGGTAAGTGCCTCTGTTGTACCCATTTTACAGTTGTGGAAAATTTGCCCAAGTCCACGGGGCTAATAAGAGCAGTGGAGTTGCAATTCAAATCTAGCTCTGCCTAACCACGAAGCCCATGTTTTTACCACAGCATAGTCCTTCCCTTTGTGTAGACAAAACCTTGTTAGAGAGGAGTATTAAATGTCAAGTAGTAATATTCCTACTAAAATATAAGCTGCATCACTCAACTCTGTGGGTGTTTGAAAAATCTGGACAACAACAGCTCCATCCTTCTAAAACCAAGCAGGTTAGAAAAGTCACTGAAGATTTGTTTCGAATTTGAGACTCCCTCCAGGAGGGTATGTATGCTCAGAGTTCAGCAGACAATGAAAAATCATCCCTCGCTCTACCCACTAACAATTGGTGCACAGAACTCCTGCTCTCTATCAACCTCCTGGCTCCAGCCAGCTAAGAGGGCTCTCTGCTTTGCATGCGGCTGCACAGAGGCAATTTATTTTCTCATTGGAAATGGTGATGCCGAGAGGGCAGAGCCGTGTCGCACATGGGGGAGCCACCACTATAGGGAACAGAAACTCCTTCCAGCTTGGCTTAGCTGCCATCTTTTAGGCTGCTGTGATAGCAGCGAGAATGGTGCATACCCAATCCCTGTCTCAAGCAGGATTGAGAGTGTCTCAAATCCCTGCCTTCTTACAGAGAATAATGGCCTGGGTTCGTGGGGGAGAAAGGGAGGGGAACCTATCTCTTGAAACTCTGACTATTGGGCTCCTTAAAGATGGATTAGCATTTCAGAGATTTATGCAGTTTCTCTGGTAGGGAAGCTGACTCACAGATACTATAAGTTTGGTCATGATGGCTTAGAGCTAAATCTGTGTCCTTAAGCAGAATCTCAAACCAATAATTTTGAGAAGGCATAATGAGTGCTGTGATAACCCCCAAAACTCCATAAATAATGAAGTCACACCCCTCTTATCAGATAGCCAAGCATCAAACATTCTTGCCATCCAGAGCATCTGAAAACACTTAAATGTCCTTAGCAGTCATCCTGCACAGGCAGAAATTAAAAAGCCAAGAAGAGCTTAAGAGGGAAGTTTACAGAAAGCACATGATTGGTGGGTTTGCAATGAAAGGTGCTCCTTCATAGGTAAGCACTGGCTCTAAAAATCAAGTGCCATTAAGAGCAAAAAGAAGGAATGGTGGGAAAAAATAAGAAAAATACACAAAACCCAAATCCTAGAGAATCACATTAATAGCAGCACTGTCCAATAGATATATGTGAGCCACACATGTAAGCCACATGTATAATTTCAAATTTTCTAGTAGCCACACTTGAAAGAAATAAATAAAATTAATTTTAAGGATTTATACTTAACCTAATATATCCAAGTAACCATTTCCTCATATAATCAATATTTTTTAGTTATTGATGTTTTTACATATTTTATACCAAGTCTCCAAACTCCAATATGTATTTTATACTTACAGCACAGTCCTATTTGGACTAGCCACAGCTCAAGTGCTCTATAGCCAAATGAGGCTAGTGGCTAATGTATTGGTAGAAAATTCTTAGCTATATGCTCAAGGGAATTACAAAGAGTAATATAAAGACATTCATTATAACATTGCTGATAAGTAGCACAACTTTTTAAACAATTGTGTTCATCAAAAGGTGACTAAATTATTTAATTTTATTATGTTAAATAATGAAATACAAAGCAGCAATTAAAATAAATAAATTGAATCTAAATATATCACCATATTACTCCAAAACATGATGTTGAATGACAAAAGTCATCTGCAGAATCATACATATAGTATACCATTTAGGTAAAGTTTTAGAAAAACTCACCCCCAAAAGTCATGTATTGCTTTTTAAAACAAACATATGTAATGCAGTAAAAATATAATTTTAGACAGAAGAAATATACGATAACTTTGAAAACATGGTTAGTACTAGAAAAAAAGAAAGGAAGGAAGGAGGGGAAAAGAGAAAAGAATTTTGACAAAGGTACAAGGAGTCCTCAATTGAATATGTAATGTTTTATGTATTTAAAAAATAATCTGGCACAAACAACAAAATGTTAATATGTTAAATCTCAGTGGTAGGTACAGAAATTTCCATTAAATTACTCTGTTTGATATATTTTGTGAAAGAAGAAGAGGAGACACAAAATCAAGATAGGGAAAAATAGAGATGAAATAGTTTGAACAACCTAGCACAAGATTCAGGGTCTCACTGTACCTGCCTGTTGCAAAAAGTGAGGCCCATTTGACACTCACTAGTGATCCAAATGCAAATGCTGTGGGACTTTCAGAGATGCTCAGAGCTGTGAACCTTGTAAAAAAGAAAATATTTTTTTGTTTTTCATACACTCTATCAAGGCAAAAGAGCATTTGTTTTTATTTAAAGGAATCTATTTTAAAAGGTTTACACAGAACTTTTAGCACATAAATAGGTTTAACCTTCAGTCTTCTGGAACCCAGGCTGAGCAGATTCCCTACTTGGCAATAATGGACAATTGATGACAAGTTTTCTCACAGCTCATGTAGCCAAGCCCTGACTTTTGTCACACCCTTTACTTTCTCACCTGTAACTTTGAACTTGGCACATCTACTCCTGGTCCACAATCTCCCACCCTTCCACACAGGTCTGTAAATCAGTCAGTGTCTCTATCTGTCTCTGTCTATCTATCTGTCTCTCACTCTCTCTCTCTCTCTCCCTCACTCCCTCCCTCCCTTCCTCCCTCCCTCCTTCCCTCCTCATCCCCATTCGACTCTGCCTCCTCTCCTTTCTAAGTGTGTGCATTTGGTGTCCGCCACAAACCTGAAGAGTTTAGTGTCCTTCATCTCATTCTGGTCATTTATTACAAATGCATCAAAACACTGATCCCGTGAGGTTCTCACTTTTCAGCACTTTTCTATCCAAAAGGTACTGATTTATCTCTAAACTTGTTCATTGTCTCTGTATGTCCAGTTCTTCTCTTGGATAAAAATGTCTTCCTCAGTTCCAGGGAAACAGCTTTCAATATTAAAAATAATCAGACATTTATTGTTTAGTGGGGCTTTACTTAAGCTTAAGCAATTACCTGTATCTCACATCCATAACTTTTTTTTTACACTCTTACTAAAAAGTGAAAAAAAATTTAAAAAAAAAAAAAATATATATATATATATATATATATATATATATATATATATATATATAT
>PVKZ01002012.1:0-276113 GCA_004027375.1 Macroglossus sobrinus
GAGTCTGCCAGTGCCATGATCTTGGACTTCCAGCCTCCAAAACTGAGAGAAGTAAGTATGTGTTGTTTGTAAGCCATCCAGTTTATGGTATTTTGTTGTAGCAGCCTGAACAGGCAAGGTAAGGACCGGGGAAAGCTAAGCCTGGCCCTCCTGCTCAACCTGTTCATCCAGAGGCTCACCGCAGTTTCAAAGTGATTCTCATCCTTAAACCTAGACCCACTCCTCCCACAGCATCCTATCTAAAAGAGGAAATATGGGGACGTGTGAGTTTTACCCAGCCTCTCCCACCCCTCCTTCTAACAAGCCCCTGGTGGGGAAGGGGTGGGCCAGGATTCCTGTATGAAAACTCCACAAACTGGCCAGACAGTCCTGCCTCTTGATATTTTAAAGAAGCTTGGTTTTTAGAAATTTCTCAGGCTTGCTTCCCACAGCCTGGTTTTCAAACCCTGTGGGTTACCAAAGAAGTTAAGAAAATCAGCTTTAAGGTTCAAGCCTCTCTAGGCAAACAGTTCTTAATGAAGGGAGCACCACCCCCAGGGAGAATTCTGGAAAGTTGTGGGGTTATTTTTGGTTGTCTTGAAAATTGGGGAGCTGCAGGTTACTGACAGTGAGTAGGCGAGGGCCAGAGATGACCAACATCCTCCAATGAACGAGGCAGCTCCACACTGAAAACCAAAACCTGTGCAGGTGAAAATTTGTTTTTATAATTTTCTGAGCTTGAAAACCTAACTCTAACACAGTGTTTCTCCACGGTTTAAATATAAATCATATATTTCAGGTTATATAAAACGATATACAATTTCAGGTAATGTAACTAACACATAAAACTCTTTGCCTTGTTTGAAACATTACTAAGACTTTTTAAAATTATTTCAAAAGGTCATCCAGAGCAGTACTTCTTGTTGCATCTAAGCCACACCGCTGAGTCTGCGTGGTTACCTGTCTTATCCAGAATGATGACAGAGGCACAAGCATCCATGGTGTAGTTGTACCCAAGCATTATATTGAAATGCACGTTATTTCACCCTAAGTCAGCTTCCTCCATCTCTCCTTTATATCTCAACTACAGCACTACCGTACATTGCTATTTCAAGAATGTAGTAGGTACCTTATATTAGCTCTAAAGTTTTATTTGACACAGTAAAGGGGGAATTAAAAAATGCCTGTTACAAAAGGAGGGTTGGAATCAGATAAGGTTGAGAACCACGGCTCTGAGCTGTCCCCATTCCTTCCCTTTCCAGACTGAGTTCTTACAGTGCGCCAGGTGCTAACTGTTTTCCAGACTCGCTCTTCTTTAGTCTTCTCAACCTTTCTGTGAGGTAGGAATTATCATCTCTGTTCTATAGATGATGGAGCTGAAGCTTAGAGAATCTAAGCAAACTGGTAAGGGAAAAAGCCAGTATTCAAATCAAGTCCACCGGGCACAAGTCCTGCCATCTTAACCACTCCAAGTATTTAACAAATGCAAAAAATAAATAAAAGAAAGAAAGAAAGAAAGAAAGAGCAAGAAAAAAGAAAAAAAAAGGTCCTCTTTCTTACTCCCATACTTCTATTTACATAGTTTAATAATCTATTCATTGAAAATATTTATTAGGCAATTAAAAGGAGCAGCAACCAAGAACTGGAGTCTTCTGTCTTAACAAACCTACTGCAGACTCCTCCATAAATTGTGTTACCTAATTGCCTTACTTACTATCTCATGCTGCTGTTTAATTTTCTCGGTGTTTTATGGGAAAACCACCAATCCTTCCAATATAGGTTATTAGCTAACAATTTTATAGTGCAATATTTTTCTAGAGTCTTTCATCCAAGAAACCCAAAGTACTTTAGCAACATTAGTTCCTATAAGGAAAACAGTCCTACCCTCTAATTATAAAAAGTGACAGTGAGTACATTTCCATCCATACAGTCACCTGAGAGAGGACTCAAATCACAGAGTTCTTAAAAACTACTTATCTAGTTTCAGAAAAGAGATTTTCTCAGAAATTGTCTTGCACCTAGATTGACAGAGAACCTCAGCTGATAAAAACAAAGATGACAGTGACTGCTTTTTACAGAGTGCCTAAGACAGGCAACTAACCCACCACTGTAGGCACATGATTTCATTAGAACCTCAAGGCAACCTACAAGTTAGGCATCATCAGCCTCACTGTACAGATGAAAGCATAGCGCTTCAAGGGGCCATACGTGCCCAGGAGTGTCCAGCAACAGAGTGTACAAGCTGGGATTTGAACGCAGCCGTGTTCTATCATACTGGCTTCTACTCGGCTTCACGAGTGTATGGATCTGGGGCCCCTGCAGGAATTCAGGCTTTACCCCCGCCATTATTATTATGTCATAAAGGAGTGTCGGGGGACTTTGGATTGAACCTCCAGTTAAGTTTGACTTAACACCAGGAAGTTTAATTGCTAGGGAACCTTCCCATCAGCCTCTAAATAGATCAGAATTCAGCAAACTTTGGGCAGCGGAATGCTACTTCACTGATGGGAACGTTTCTTGGGAAATCCAACAGTGACAGGAACGTTTGTGCGTACTCTTTACCAAAATGCAAAATGACGGGATGGGAAGTTCCCAGAGTCATTTTCCCCACCTTCCAGTTCCCTCCCCGTGTTTGCTTTCGCTATTAGCTTGGTCCTTTTTTCCTAGGAGAGTCATATCACTGCTGAGAAAAGCGTCAGAAGCATCCATGATGTCTACATTCTCATCACCTTCTTAATTTGTTCCGGAGTAGCACCTTACAAAGTTAAACTGAAAACTAAAGAGGTAACTGTGAAAGCAGCAGCCACTGGGTGTCACTGATTTACCACGTGAATTAGACCTCATCCCCTGCTTCTACAGCAGGAGAAATCCTGGCCTTTTTCCTGAACTATTTCAAAACCCCTCATACTCTTGAGTACTAGAGATAAAATCAGAAGAGTTTTAAATGTTTAAAATGTGAATCTTGTGCAATGGAGAAGCATGGTGATAATTATGCTCCTGTGCTGTTATAAATTATTCATAACTGTCATCACAGTCCCATTTTAGAGACGGACACACTGAAGCAAAGCAAACTAACACCAAGGAGAGCAGAGAACACCCTGCTGAATTTTTTAAAATCAGGACTTTTTTCATTTTTATTTTAAGATAATTCTCTAAAGCCAGGGACAGAGTACCCATTACTTTTTCCTTGCCCCTACCTCCTAAATCTATACCAAGAAGAGAAAAAAAAAATCATTTCAGAACATTTGAGAACTTTAGGATTCAGATCATGTCCCAAGCCCTTAAAACATGATGTTAGGAGCTATCACCTATCAGCTGTCTATTTTGAGCCCAGGACATCCAAAGCTGTATCTCATTTAATTTTCACCACAAAACAGTATGTAGATTATCATTATCCCAAGGTGAAACAAACTGAAGATCAGGGAGGGTAAGTAACTTGTGTAAGATGACAAAGGAAACAAAGTAACAATGAAGATTTAAACCCACATTTTTGGCCCCCAAAGATATGCCCCAGACTGTTATCCCAAACTGTATCTCTATAGAAATGCTATCTTCTGGATACCTCCCTTTCAAAACCATTTCATGTTGGATAAAACCTTTGGTTAACTAAAGGGTAGGTGATGAAAATATTAAATCCATGACAATTGTCATCTTTTGTGTTTTAGGATCATTTCCCAGACAAATTCCATTTGCCAAGAAAACTGATTACAGTCTCTAATCCCACAAAGATTAGGAATTTCCTCCAAACTCCTCAAGATGACATTCTAGTTGGGATTTGTTTTCTCCAGATCTTCCACTCTCTAAGCAGATCAACTGTCATTCTTTCCATAGTGGATGTGTTTCTGCTCTCATTTTTTGGCTTAAAAAACACTCATCCTTCTGGAGAAATATAATCCTTATTTAAGATGAAGAGTGATAGCTCTGGGATTATTTATCTTCCAAATTGGTGAACAATTGTCCAGAAAAGCTATAAACTATAGCTTCCTGATTTGTCCTTGCCAACCCAATTTAAGCTCAGAGATAGAGGCTTTCTGTAGGGGAGACAAACTGGTGCCTACATTAGCTCCTGCCAAGTTCCTGCTTTACCAAGAGGTCAGCTTTCTAGTTGGTGACCTTCTGGCTTCTGGCTTCTTGCCTCCCTGAATCACATCTTGGCTGTGTATTTTTCCTTCCTTTAATCCAAAGTCAAAACACTGTGATTCCTTTGCTTTCCACTTTTTCATTCCAGACCCTTAGGTTTCTTTTCATTCCTGGTTATGGTGGTTATGGTGGTAATTTCTCAACTGACACCATGTAGTCGGGCAAATAAACTCATTATTTCATGTTTTAAAGAAGAATTCAATTCTGTTTCTCTTTCTAGTCTTCATTTTAAGAAAAATATTTTTCTTGTCATGCTCAGCAAATCTCAGAGATCTGGGATGAAAGGAATTTCTCTTCCTCTCTTCTCCACCTAGTTATTGCTTCTTCTCCTACTCTTTCAACATCATTTTCTGGAAAATAACATCAAAATACACTTGGAAAACTCACAGAAAACTCAAGCTTCCTCCCTTGATGTCCATTTCCAAAAGAGAGATGAAATTTTTAAAATGTAAACTACATGCAATCTCATTGAAACTTGATTCCCTTTCTTTATTAAAAATAATATTCCAAAATTTTATCTTAACAACTAGATTACTTACAGCAAAAAAAAAAAAAAATCCCACAAATAATATAAATTTTTAAATACGGTCTTCTCCACTGCCCACCGAACACTGCTGCTGGTTGCAGTACAGGTACGGATGGTTAGGAAGTGTGGAAAAGGATTGTTACACAGCTGTGCCATATCACACACTACATCATCTGTATAAATGCAGAGACGCATTTGGTCTAATTTTGCCCAGACGTTTTAATAGGAGCATCTCCCACCCTGATCTGTCTTCAAGTTACCTGGCCTGGCCTAAGCGCCTGCTGCTCCCACCCCATCACACCATCTCCACTTCATTAACCTTTGCAAAGCACTGTCCTTACTCCAGACTTAGATGCTCTACACTATTTGTCATTTTGTTCATCTGGCACAGTTGTACTAAATGCACTCTACTGCAGGTACTGATTTCATATTTTTACTACTGTGGAATGCAACACCTTCTTCAGTCACTGCTTCTCACAGCACAACTAGTTAAGGAACTGGTCCAAAGTGGCATAACCAAGAATGGACCAAGAAAGAATTCAGAGGAAAACTGAAGCTTTGAACCAACACAGGATATTAGCTCTGAGGTTAGAAGGGTTTTTCCTCTCCCATTGCTGTTCTTTCATTTCTTCATCTAATAGGTTTCCTAAAGGACAGCTATGTAGAAAATAAACTAGAAAAAAAGTATGCTAAGCTAG
This sequence comes from Macroglossus sobrinus, assembly GCA_004027375.1. NCBI lineage: Eukaryota > Metazoa > Chordata > Mammalia > Chiroptera > Pteropodidae > Macroglossus > Macroglossus sobrinus. Next base: position 5,344 of record PVKZ01002012.1, read on the forward strand.
TTGATATTCTAAAAGATAAGGCATTAATACAGATAAAATGGCTGTTTTGTATTCTTAAAATTAATGAATGCTGCTTAAAATCTGACTTGCTATCTCTGCATTTGTAACTACATGATTTTTCCTTCCTTTGACAATGTATTTTAGCTGTTGGTCATTACAAAGATCAGAGCAATTAGTTTATCCAGGAAAACTCATTTTAGAAAAATGTGTTAATTTGGAGAACACGCCTCCTGAAAATAGGCAGCAGGCCTCCTCAGCCTTCTAGGGTGAGGCCAGGATTAGAACAGTACGGTAAATAACTAGATACTAGTTTTGACGAGTGCTACCATCAAAATTCTCTCACTTTCACAATCCACATTAACAATTTAGAAGGTGAAAGTTTCTCAATGCTGCAGATGCAATAAGACATTGTCTGTAGAGGAAAAATTCCAAACTCTGTCTACGTAAAGAGAATTAATGAAAAGCAGAATATATAATTTAAAGAACATATTAGAAAAACATGGCAGAGGCGAAAAGCATCCTCTGTCCCTTATTACAGTGTTATTGCCATCATCTCACGTTCCGATAATCTGTAGGGAAACATTTCCTGCTGACAGTACACGCTGCTCTCCGAGAGCAGCTTGTGTCCTCATGACACGGTAGCTATGATGATGGAATCAAGGTGTTCAGTCTGTGGGTGGTTCACATCGGATCATAACCCTGCTCAGCTCCTCCAGCATAGTGCGTCACTGTCTCACGCAGGTGTAGAGCATGAGGCCAGAACGAGACTACCACCAGCTACTTCCCACCATCCAGGTAACCTCTCCTTGCATCCTTACCACTGCTCAAGAGTTTAAGCAGTCCAGGTAGTCCATCCCCATCCCACCAGACCTCCCAGTCCCAGCATCACTTTTGCTCAGGGAGCAGAGAAATTGCAGACGTTACTGGTTCTAGCTGAGGGCTGTTGTTCCCAAAAATACCATACTCTCGTAAGAGCAGAGCCACGGTAGCGTCTGCAGCTGGTGTGCATCCATTCTTCCTGACTGAAGCTTGTACAGCCCGCCGCAGAAGCCTCGACCCCTGCTGATGGAACAAGGCCTTTTTCTCTCCGTAAAGCACGAAGTCAAACAAATTGATTATAACTTCACTAACTAGAGGAATAATACAGAGGTACTGTCAACTAGTAAATCTCAGACTTATTGAACTGATCACTTTGTAAGTAATGTAAATGTCTAATCACCATGCTATACATCTGAAACTAATATAAAATTATATGTCAACTATAACTGAACATTTTTTAAATTAAATAACTACTCCACAGATGTACAGTCAATCCCAGATGTACGTAATACACTCAATATTTGACTGTGCTTTAGAAATTACAATCTCACAAAGAAGGTGACTTAGCCACTCATGAGACTGATTTCATAAAATGGCCAAACTACTGTTGTCCAGATGTATTTTGTCTTCTTCCATCTCTACTGTGAATTATTTAAAACAGCATATTCCACAGAATATGGTCCACATTTAAATTGGGTTCACCAGAATAACATGCTCAATGTACCAATTTCCATTGAATAGAAATATTTTTATAACTATGAAGCTATGCACAAGAATATTTCTAAAAACTCATTTTATCCCAGGAGAAATTAATCTTTGCACAAAAATGCCATGCAAATATTTATTTGCAAAGAATCCTAAGCATGTCTCTAGAAAACCACATTCAGAAACAAACTAGTTGGGCTGTTTAAAAAAGACTCTCTAACAGATTGGTGGTTCTTCCATGTTGTTTTTATTACTTTTGTAGGACTGTATCGTGTATGAAAGATCAACATGATTTTTGATTGAATAGGAAAGAGTAAAGATGTGTTACAATATTATTATAATTTAGTGAGATCAGTTCTTCCAATAGCTAAACTACCTTCTACAGGGACAAATTTTCTAGAAAAATAAATGGAGCAAATAGGGAAAGCAGGCAATTCAGATCATAGTATCTAAAACGCAGATGTTCACCTCTGCCCTCTGTGAATTAGTAGTCAAAACAGTCATTTATGTGCCCTCCTAGAGGTCTTTGATTTCACGATACTGGCTTATAAGTCTCCGAGTCCTCTCCGGGGTAATTCTAAGCAAGATTTAGAAGTATGCCCTAGGTATTTGAGACTGCACATGTCACTTTGCTTGGCTCCACCCCAATCTCTATTTGTTCAATGACCTTGTAAATATTATAAAAGCCACCTATCCAACCAACACATCCACCCGTACCCAACCCATTTACATATAAATCTGTACTTTTGTTCATATGTTAGACTTTGTTCTATTTTGATAGTGCTGTATTGTGATATCATATAGATTGATGTCTCCACTAAACAGTGTGAATATTTCTGTGACAATTATCTAGGGAAGAGGAAAGTCCTTAGACCTTGGAAGATAAACTTTAAGTTCATTCATTCTTTTATCCAATGAATATTTACTGAGTGCTTACTACACACCTGGCAGCGTTCTCCACTGCCCAAAACAGAGGCTGTAGGAAGGCAAACTTTCACCTTTACCCTCATAGGGTTCTTCTGGCTGGGTCTGAGAAGTAAATTAACAAGATACATAAATAGCAGAAAGCATACGGATTTATTTAATACAAGTTTTATGTGACACAGGAGCTTTCATAAGGAATAAAGACCCAAAGAAATGGCAAAACCTATTACTTTTTAATTTTAGGTTGAACAAAGATGCTATTGTGGAAAAGAGACTAACCTGTGTGGGGAGGCTAAAGGAAGATAAGAATTATTTTAACAAAGTCTGTTTTTATTGAATTCTCTCGGCCTCAACTTTATCCTTGATGCCAAGAATATTAGCTTCCTTCTGGCATAGACAGGACATCTTTCGTACAGGAATTTCATGTTCTAGTTTTAAGAAAGAGAATGAAGGTCGGAGTGATTTTTGTGTATTTGTTGCTTTTCAAGTGTCTTTACCTCAAATTATTCAATATGCCAGAGTGGTGTGTTTGGGAGTGGCCTGTTCTGAACTCTTTCAAAATTATATATCCAGCACCCACTCAGTGTCTCCATTGGGCCATGTAAAAGGCATCTCCAGTTCAATGTGTTCATAACCAAACGCCTCACCTGCTGATGCCCCAACACACCCCACTACCTGCTCCCCCATGTCAGCTAACGGCAACTCTGCTTCTAGATGCTCAAACCAAAAGACCCAATTCATCTCTTTTTCTCATACTCTGTATTTCATCCATCAGGAAATCCTGTTGGCTCTGCCTTCACTCTATATCCAGAGTCTGGCCCTTTCCCACCACTTCCACTGCTCATCGCCCTGGTAGAATCCACGCATGCTGCGACTGCAATATTGCAACACCCTCCCCACTAGTTCCTCGGATTTCATCTTGCCTCCCTGTAGTCTGTTCTCAGAACAACAATCCAAAAGGTTCTGCTAAAATTTAAGTTCAAGTGATGCCACATCTCTGCTCAAAAGCCTCCATGGACTTGCATTTCACTCAGGAAAAGCCAAAGTTCTTACTCTGGCTTCTAAGGCTCCTCTGCCCATAACTGCTTGCTTCTCATTGCCTTTCTGACACCATCCATATCCTCTCCTCCCCAGCTCACTCTTCTCCAGTCACACTGGCTTCTGCACGCATCCTCTCATCAGTTGGGCATGTACCAACGTAAGCTCTGAGTGCTGGTTCTTCCCTCTGCCTGGAAAACTGTCCCTACCTCGAATATTTACATGGTTATTTCCTACCTTGTTCAAATCTTATCTCAGATTTCACCTTATCTCCAAGGCCTCCCCACGATACTTTGTACTGTAAGGACAGCTCACCCCAAACACACCAACTCCCTGCTGGCATTTCCAATCTCACTTAACCTGTTCTGTTTTTTGTTTTTTGTTTTTTCATGTCACTTATTTCAACCCAACCAAACTTATTCATGATGTCTTATCACTGTCTGTCTGCTGCTCGATGGCAGCGTTTTATTTTATTTTTGTCCCTTTGGTTTCTGATGTGTTCCAAGCATCTGCCATAGGGTGGGTGCTCAGTGAATAATTGTTCAATGAAGAAATGTGAGCAAAACAGATGTGATCTCTGCTGTCAAGGTTACAGTCAACAGGAGCAGCAACTCTTATCTCTCTAGTTCAGGAACCGGGCCGCACAGCAGGAGGTGAGTGGAGGTCCAGAGGGTAAAGCTTCATCTGTATTTGCAGCCACTCCCCAGTGCTAGCATCACCACCCCAGCTCCACCTCAGATCATCAGACATTACATTGTAATAGGAGCACTGGTCTCTGGTACCGCTGCTCTAGGTAGGCTTCCTTTTGTGATAAGGACCCCGATGAGTCTAGATGGGTCTGAAGGTGCCATGGATATTTTACTTGAAGGACATGTCCTAATTCCAAATTTCATGAAAAGATAGTATGTATAGCTCATATTTAGGCATTTGTGCACACTATGCTTATTAAGCACCCACTCTTTATCAGACGTCAGATAAACTATTCCTGAACTGTTAAGTTTGTCTTCTTGCCCTGGGAACCCTGGAACCCCCTTGAATTTAAAATGTTAAAATTACGTTGATTTCAACCCAACTTATAAAATTATGTGTTAAAATTATGTCTTCCACCCCAGCTTAGCTTCTGACACCTTTCAGCTCCAATTCTATTCAAGCAAAAAAATTCTAGTTATGAACAGTGGCTATTTTCAATTGGCTTTCAACATGGGGCAAGGACACTTTCAGAGCTCAATAGCCAAAATCTCACCCTTAGAAAATTGTAAAAAGTATGAAAAATATCAGCCCAAAGGCAAAATCATTCAACAATTTAAAAATGAAAGCAGAAATCTGCTAGAGAAAGTAATCTTTTATCTTAAGCCCTAGTTTTCCTTCTGAAGAGAGGAGTATATGTGGTTCATTTTTCTGAAAGGACTTTTCTATTTTGTTTTACAAATAAATGATGAGCTAATTAAGCCTAGAAGTCAAGGATTTCACCAAAAGGGATATGATGAGGCCATTCCCCATTAGAAATTTATTTCATTGCTATCACAGCTTCAAGCTGTGAGAAAAAGCAAAGCCCCAGGTGAATACACACCTTCCGAAGACATTCACAGTATCGCTGGGCACAGGGATAAAGCCAAACACCCCTCTACCCCAGATACGTGAATTCACAAGAGGGACCTCCACAGAGCAAAAATGAGTCAGTTCTAATTAAACCAAAGCCAGATTCTCACTTTCTGGGAAGTCAGCTGAACCAAATAGCTTTTTGTCAGTGGAAATTACTTTAAATTATTTTAGAAAACATCAAAAATAAATTATATTTTTCTCCTTGCATGTATTCTTTCCAGTTCCTTTTAAAAACAAAATGTTCATTTGGGTCCATGACAGCTAAAATAGAAATGTCTTTGGCATAAACTCAGCTTTCTAGCCTGCAGGCAAAATATAAAAATTTTTTAAATTGGAGTGGAACAAAAAATGGATGATAAAACTTGTCCATGAAACTTCTACTAATAACAAACATTTGTCCCATGACATGTACTGTAAGTAATAACGCCTGACAGGGGATGGATGTGTCACTGTCCCTGAACAGCAGGTTTTGGTGTCTGTAAGGCAGTAGGCCAAGTTCACCTAGCCCTTCAGTTGTGGCCTCATATGGAATTGATAACGTTGGAAACGAGCTTTTCAAACTAAGAATTACTTGGGAAGTTAATCATCTGGTGTTTTGGTCTCAGCTGGTCTTCCTTTAAAATTTTAAGTTGTGATATTTAACATGGTCAAACACAAATTTCAGATATTTTCTTCTTCGGTAGCACTTATTATTTCCTAAAAGTTATGCCATTAATGTATTTTTGCCTCCATTTCTCTTTCACTCAGTAGTCAGAGAAAGAAGCAATTTTAAAAGAAGCAAATAGCTAGAAGCTGAAGGGACCTTATCCATGGCTAGAACAGGTCCTTCCTTTTCTTCTGGCTTCGTTTTACAATAATCTATTGAAGCTAAGACACCATTGATTGTGAGATGCATCATTTTACGTACCAATATGGCAATATGGAAAACAAAGCAAAACACTTCCGTTCAATCTATAATACAACCCCTTACTGATAGTCCTCCTGGAAGCCTGGGTGGACCACGCAGACTTCATTGCCCAAAAATTTCTTTTATCTATTCCAAATTATCTGGCATTTTCTCTTGCGTTCTACTGCATGGCTTGGCCTATAATAGGAATTCTTTTGCACTTATCTCAGTAACAAAATGTAACAAAGCCTCACAGACCTGCAGGATTTTCCGTTTTAGGTCCTCTAAAGCACTTGCTTACTCCTTCCAAGAAAAGAAGGAATTGCAGTCATTTCCCCAACAAAGAACATTCGCTTCGCTAGCATCAAAGTCAGGGCCAGCTGCTGTCTTTCTGAAGTACAGTCACTTCTCATGCCAAGGCTGCTTAGAGCAGCGATTACACTCAACGTCCGTCCACCTTTCCAACACAGCACATAAACTCACCCAACAGGACCACAACATGAGCAGTTCTAGCCAAGTCAACATGACACTGGGCACCTCACCACGACTACTGCCTGGCTGACAGCAATTCTGCCTTGTCTGTCTCTCAGTCTCAGAGATGCTAAAATATGAGGGGAAAAATGTGCATCTTAGAATTAGCAGAATGCAATATGATCTTTTCACAAACTGTTCAGGGATGGCAAACTCAAATGCCCGTGGGGCCTATTAAATCATGTACATTAAGTCCAGCCGTACATAAGAAACGTGTGCCCTCTATGTCAACTATTTCCTGTCTCACTTTTAATAGAGATGTGGATAGGGAGGAATATTGTACATCATAAGGAAAGAACATGACTGGGAATGGGTAGCAAACTAAAGAACACATGTCTTATCTAGAAGGGGCAAGTCCCACCCAGCTCAGGTCAAATGTTACCTTGTCAGAAATCCATACGATTCTGAAAACAGTATTGCCCAATCTTCTAGGGTTTTTTTTTTTTCTTTTTCTTTTTTAAGAAAAGCTGGGAATCTGTATTTTTATGTGTAATTTCTTAAATTTTAAGTTTTGGCAAAAATTCAAAAATTTCAAAACATCAGGCATGCCACACAAAGTGTGGCACGTTTGGTTTATAGCTCACCAATTGGTGGACTATGCAAGATACACTCAACATAGGTCAGCCATGTTATAAACATGGCCATCTGTCTTAGAGGTAGATATCACTTTAAAAACAAAACAAAACAAAACAAAACAGAAAAGAAAATGATCAGCATGACCAGAAAGGTAATGCTATCATCTTAACATCTTTGCCCATGAAGTATCAGGGCATATAGGTACCAGAAGAAAAACTAAACCAGAAAGGTTTTTCAGGCAGTTCATTTTGAATATTTTTCTTATAACTATACGTGTAATAGAAACAACTCACTAGAAAGATTTCAAGGCTTGGAACTGGGAACGAGGAGTTTTTCAGAAAGTAAAAATGATTGTTCTTTTGGCCCCAAAGATTTCTTTAAGGACAAGAATTACTGTTCTGGGTCCTAGCCTTGCTTGGTGCTCCTTGACCCACAGTGTCTCACTGAACTAGCAGACGTGCTGTTCCGAGCCTCTCAGCTCTCTTCCCTCCCGCCCCTCAGAGAAGGGTGATGGGAGAATGAAGAGTAGAAACCCTAAGCATGGCTCAGCCCATTTCATCATCTCCGGTTTACGGTTCGGAATCAGCCAAGATGCTGAATCCTAAGAAAACCTACTCTCATTAAAGGAATTCAAGGCAATAGGCCTTTCATGAGTACTTGATTTTCTGAGTCTCAATTCTCCCATCTGTAAAATGGGCAGGCAGATTAAACAAGTATTTTCAAACTGTGTCCTGAGAAACTTTAGGAACTAAGACACTGCTTAAGGAGAAGGGCCTGGTGTTATACAATTTGTATTTGATCTTAGAGGTAAGACTTCCATTTAGGTGAGATAAATGATCTTCAATGAGACCTTTTCAGCTTCAACACTTTGATTATAAAACTTCCCCAACTTGCATGTATGTTTCAATACTGTTCTTGTGAAATAAAATGCAAAGACATATTTGGATTAAATAATAATACCAGCTTTTACTCAAAATATGAGTTGATATGAAAATTCTGGTAAGATCGAGTATGCAAAGGTGCAACTACCTATGATTTTTCTCTTTTAAATAAAGCTTTCTTACCCACCCCCCACATTTTACAAGAAATGCCAGAAAAGAGCATGAGTTTGGGAAAAGCGTCTCACACTAGGACAAAGGAGACCTTGTGTCTGTTCACTGTCAAACATGAGTTTCCTGATCAGGTTTGTGCCCAAGGTAGCTCCCCTTATCTTTGGGAGTAAATTATGGGCTCCCTGATTGGGACAGTATTCCCCCCTCTTCCTTGTTAGATATATTCCAAGACCCCCAGTGGACACCTGAAACCTCAGAAAGTACTGAACCCTACGTATATTGGTTTTTCCTACCCATGCATAGCTATGATAAAGTTTAATTTATAAATTAGTCACAGTAGGAGATTAACAATAATAATAAAATAGAACAATTTTAACAACATACTGTACTGAAATTATATGAATGTGATCTCTCTTTCAAAATATCTTATTGTACAGTACTCACCTTTTCATTAAAGGAAGTATTTTATGGCTTCTCTTTGACTCATCCGATTTGCCAGCATCACTATTCTTGGACTTTGGGGCCATTATTAAGTAAAATAAGGGTTACTTGAACACAAGCACTGTGATACTGCAATACTGAGTCTGATAACCACGATCGCTACCGGTGACCACCTAACGAAGCATCTACAGCACGGAGACGCTGGACAACGGGATGAGTCACGTCAGTGGTGGGATACAGCAGACATCGCAAGATTTCATCACATTACTCAGGACCATGTGTCATTTAAAATATACGATTGTTTAGTTCTGGAATTTTCCATTTAATATTTTCAAACCACAGTTGACTATGGGTAACTGAAACCTCAGATAAGCGAGGATTACAGGACACATGAAGAGAGCTGAGGACATTTTTAGCCTATAAAGGCTCTGGACCATTTTCTTCAGGAAATGCAGGAAATAGGTTAAAATAAACTCCACTACACAGACCAGGCGTAAATCTAACTATTCCTCAAACACACTCAGTGGTTGTCCACCTTCTCCTGCCCGTGTCTGGAACGCCCTCTGCCCGTTCGGCTGCACCTTTAAGTCCAGGTCATACACAGGCTGGACCATTATTCCATTTCCAGCCTCTGTTCTTCCAGCTCCTTTCCACCCCGCACAGCACCCATTATCTTTTACAATGACCACAAATGGCTAGTCTGTGAACTCCATTAAGACATACATATGTATAACCTATCCTACAGTCCTGAAGTTAGGGACCTGTTGCTCTTTTGTATCCCCTGGTTTCTTGCACAATATGTAAGTAGGTAATCAATATATCCATTGAGGGATTAAGTATATTAACTGCATAACTTTTATTTCTATGGGCAAGAACACTACTACTATATGAGGAATGTAATACGGATTCAAAAGCACTTTTGAGAAAAAAATAGGAATGGCCTAATTGATCATATAGTAGTAGGAGACTGGGTTGTATCAAGGAAACAGTACAGCAGCGAGGGAAGAAAAGAAGGTGCTGTATGATACTACAAGTTCAATGTTACAGAAAAATATAAAAAGAGAAGAAAGATTTCACAATAATATTTAGAACTATTAAATACATAGTACTATTTTTCTCTACTTCAAAATGTTCATAATAAGACTTATATTGTTACTTTAATAATGAAAAAAATTGAGACATACGCCCTGAGTTTCTATGCTCAAAGGAATTTTGTTATAACATGAATTTGAGGTCTATGTAATTACCATCTTTTAGAAGAAGCCATTTTTGAGCAAACATTCCTTTTCAGTGGGAACGGACTACAAGTGGAGGGCCTCTCCTGGGGGCTCCATGATGGGCCCTCCTTTTAATAGATCCCACTCCCTGGAGAACGCTGTTGCAGCGACACGCCTGTGTCCTGCTACCAAAGAAAATTTCGTAAGTAAATTGAACCAATTTGTTTCCTAGTATATACTTATCCCATTAAGAGCCCAGAAAGTAAAAAAAAAAAACATGGTAATTATCCTAGAGGTCTCTAAATATTTTCATGTTTTAAGTCATGGGCCGAATTAGGTCCCCGAAAGTTCCAAACTCATAATAGCAACAAAGTCAACTCCTAACCTGATGAAAACACAGAACATTTTGTCCTCCGGCAAGTGATGCACCTGGAGTTGGATGACAAGACACTAGACAGTATTTCCAGGGATGGAGAAGCAGGTCTGCTCCCAGCCCAGCTTTAAAGCTCGGGGGGTGGGGGCGCGGGGGTAGAGGGGTGTGTGTGTGTGTGTGTGTGTGTGTCTCAAGAGCAGATACTATTCTAAAAACAGAAAAAAAAGGTGGGACATTTTATGTTTTTGTTTCCATAAGGACCTGGATACTTCAAAAAGACTTGCCTAAAGGAATGTGTATAAATAACATATTCCACCACCATATGTCTGTAGTTTGAAATAGTCACAAATCATTCCAAATCCTCTTCTTACCTTAATTCTGTTATTGCCTAGGTAACTAAAAAAAAGCCTAATTAATCAATATGAAATTCCAATTGAATATTTCCCACTGCTCTTCGATGTGTGATATAGTCTCATACAATTAGATATTCCTATGACAGTGCTCTGATATTCCCACAAACAATTTCATCCTCCTGATTAAAAGAACAGCCTTTTCCAAATCTTTCTTTTTTCCTACTTTTTCCTGGCTATGATGCTGATGTGAAGGGCAGAGCCACAGCAACCACATTGCAAATATGACGGAATAGCCAAGAGAGATGCAGAAATCTTTGAACTAACATTGTTAAGGTGCTGAAATATAACCCAAAACCACCTACCTTCAGATTCTTATTATTTAAGTCAATGTGGTTGGATCTTTCTGTAGGTAACATTTTTATCTCTTATAACCTGTTTACAGCCAACCCCTGCATTATTCCTTCATTTGTTTTTCTCTTTGTCCAATTCTCTTTCCATTATTCTTAGATCCATATGTGAAAATATGAAAATATGTTTATTTTGCAGATATCTCTATGGTATATATTCTACTAAACCAGTGTTTGCTAGTTTATGTGCCTCAGAGCACATGTCAGATGATATACTCTGCCAAAAAGGAAAAAAGAAAAAGAGGATGGGGGCAAAGAATAGGGAGATTTTGTTACCAAATATATTTGGAAAATATTGGATACTGTGTTCCTTTCTAGAACATCACAATACACATGAAACTATTACAGACTTTGAAAAGAACAAAAGTAATAGATAAATTGGCATAATATTCAGCTGCTTGCCAATCTTCCTGACCACTGAATGATTTTTCAAACAGTCCTTTTGTTTATGTCCACCTCTCAGAATTAGGCTTCTGAGGGCCAAATGTGAAAAACACTATATTATATTTATCCACAATTAGTTTAATAATTTTTTATATTTTCTTATTTGCAAGTGACCATGTGTTCTGACAAATTTTAGAGAAACTCTAGGGAATTCAAATCAATAGATATGTTGACACATACCAAACAAAGATGGGTAGTAAGCAAAGTTATGATTACTTCTGGTCAGTTATAAATTCCCCATTTTCTTTGGCTAGTAGACACAGCCCTTGATACCAGCAGCAATGGTAACTTGTATGTATATTTCTGGATAGAAGAATTCTTTCCAGATAAAATGCTTGCAATATGATACCTCGATTCATTTTTCTGCTACTGTCTGTAAGGACGATTGTTGTGATTCTATGAAACAAACAATTCTTGCTAATCTATGATATATTTGGATTGTCACGTCTTCTTAAGATCCTTCTCTACCTTTAAGGTCAAACTTGCTTTCCCTCTGGGGTCTGTTTTCTCAGCAGAGGCATCTGATGTACCTCCAAGGAATCGTAGGTTGTAATCACCACCCCCAGCATCCGTTTCCAAATTACTTATTCTGTGCCATGAACTCAGCTGTAGCTATCAGGGTGGGTGCATTTTTTTCCTTTGCTCTCTTCATATTGTCTCAACTTTTGAGCCAGAGTAATTTAAGCTCTGGGGTCTTGTCGGGTTTTGCAACCATGAGCAGTCTAGGCGTTTTGCCAGAAAACTAAACTTTGCTGAACTATGTTAAAAGGTTAAGCATTTCACAGAGTTTGGGTTCCCCCGCCCCCACGGCACTCCCAGATTCTGCCTTGTTCTTAAATGTCGGTTTTATCAAGAAATGAAATAACTAATAATGTGCTGGATAGAACATTTTCAACCATCACCCTGTAACCATAGTAGAGCTGAAAAACCCCAAACAAATGTTATTCACACTTCTCTCAATCAAAAGAGCTGAGGACATAGAGTCAATTTAGACTGTTTTAAGATGAAATGCTAGAAGCTTTCCATAAAATAAAACTTTTAAAATAAAGCTCTGATCCATTGCTTGAAATAATAAAATTTCTATTTTAACAACAACAAAAAAATGCTCTCCTAAAATGAACATCAGCAAATAAAAACAAATCACAACCTCCCCAGTCTGGAGGGAAATATAAAATACTAACTTCTAGGTCCTTAGTTCTGAAAGCTTCTTTGTGGTGACTTCCTGGGACACAGATGCCTGTTTACTCTTGGCCAGGATGCTTTCGGCCATGCCCGTAGTCAACAGAAACATTCAAGAAAAAGGAATTAAAAATTTAGGAATCATCCTTGTTTCACCCCAGTTTCCCATCCGAGAGGAAGTGCTGTCAGCATCTCTGTCAAAAATGTTTCCCAACTTTGCTATTTTCTCCATCTCCACTCCCACCACCCAGGCCCAGGGACCACCCTCTTTCCTGGTCTCTCACAGCGGTCTCCTAACTGGTCTTCTTTCTTCTTCTTGGCCTCCATTCTCCCCAGCAGTCAGGCCACTGGGTCTCCGGAGCCTGAGAATGAAAACACAGCTTCCTATCCTGCTTTAGAAGGCCCTTCTTTAACCTCTTCTCATCTTAAACCACCTCTTCCTTTCCCACCACATTCCTGCCACTGGGGGCGTTCTTTCTCTCCTGCAAACACTCCAGGTTCATACCTGGGCCCTCCCCCATCTGTGTAAGGCTAGATACTCCCTGTCGTCAGTTTTAAGCTTAAGTGTTGTCTGCCTAGGACAGACTTCCACAGCCACACAGTCAAAATACCCTCCTCCCCAAACCATTAGGTATTCTCTATCAGATACCCTTTTTAGGTACACAGCATGGCGCTTTCCCTACCTGGTATTTATTTTCTCTATTAATTATCTATCTGTGTTCTGATTTCCTCTACTGGAAGTCTACTGCTTTACTGCTGTATATCCAGCACCTATAATAGTGCTTGGAACATAGGAAGAACCAACTAAGCTGAATGAGTGCATAAGCAGGACAAGAACTGAAAACTGGTGTTTATCTCAGCCCCCGTGGCCCAGCCACGGGAAGGTGGAACAAGACGAGTTAGCAGGTACTTTTGGGTAAGAGTGTGTCAGGGGTTGAACATCCTGATAGGTGTCCCGGGGTGTGCCATGAGCCTTTATGAATTAACCCAGAGAAAATACAGTTAGTGACATAAATAGAAAATGCTGTTTGTCTTCGCTTGTGGGGACATGAACTTCTCCAGGTGGCTGTTAGTGTATTTGACATGTTCAGTATAGTTGAAGCTACTACTTGTCAAGGCAATCTTCTGATAAGAAATTTCCCTAAGCAAAGAATGAATAATTTTTACTTGATATGTTAAGGTAAATCAGTGAGGATTTTCCGCTAGATAGTTATACTTTATAAGGAATTTATGAATACTATTAAGTAACAATGTCTCCACTTCTCCGCAAACAGCTGACTCAGATGACTCTTCGACAGGTTGAAAGTTATATCTGTGACCACAGATCAGAGCCAAAGTCGGTCACTGGAGAAGTGCTCAACCAGTCTGGTTTCTGAGCTGGCTTTTATGTGGAGCAGGATTAACAAGGGAAAGCACAACCAGAATGGGGTGTGAGGTTTGAGAAGCTGTGGAGAGGCTGTCCCTGGGGCTTTGGCCTGATTTGGTCAGCAGCCCTGGGGACTGGGCTTATTTCAGTCTCAAGCAGTTTTGGGATAGAAAGAAATGGTAGAGGATGCTGGATGAGGAAGCACACCAAAATGTGCCATGAGGATGAAATGTGAGAATCATGATAAGGTCACTTCTGAAAGGCTGCAGAGAATGGCAAATTTATTGATAGGCCAAAAAAGCGAGAAAGTCAATTGGCCTTAATTTCATAAATAGTAGTGCTTACAGAATGCCAATTCTGGGTATTTATCCAAAGAAAATGGAAACAGGATATTGAAGAAATGTCTACACACCATGTTCACTACTGCAGCATCATTCACAATAGCCAAGATACAGAAATAACCTAAGTGCTCATCAAGGGATGAACAGGTAAAGAAGATGTGGTACATACATATACAGTGAAATATCATTCAACCATGAGAAAGAAGGAAACCCTGTCGTTTATGACAGTGTGGATGGATCTTGAAGGCCTTATGCTAAGTGGGGTAAGTCAGACAGAGAAAGACAAATACTGTATACCGTATGTTCTCATTGGTATGTGGAGTGTAAAAAAAAAGCCAAACTTGTAAAAACAAAGAGTAAAATGGTCATCAGGAGCTGGGAAGTGGGGAAGTAGGAGAAATGCTGTTTAAAGGCACAAATTTGCAGTAGATAAATAAGCCTGGAGATCTAATGCACAGAATAGTGAATACAAACAATATTGTGTTATAATCATCAAACTTGCTAAGAGACTACATCTTAATTATACAAGCAGACAGTGATCAAAGCAGTGGTATCAAGTAAAGTCAAGGAAAGAAACTTCTAGAGAGAACTTTAAAATAGTATCTAAGCAATGTCTTCTCCCAATTCCCTATCCTCATTGTCTCTATAACATTCCCTCCAAAAGGAGATTGTTTCCCTTAATTACCACTATTAGTGTGTTAAATAAGACATCCTGCTCACCAACTTTGATGCATTTTAGCTGCATTTGAATCACTCAGTGTCTTAAATATGTGCTAAATATTTTTACCTTTAAAATTTCTTTGCCGGCATTATATAATCATTTTTTTTTGACAGAGTTCCATTCAATCATTCATTCAATCGACAAATGTTTACTGAGCACATCCACTTTGTGCAGCTAGTGGACCAGGCAATAGGAAGAGAAAGAACAGCAAGGACAAGTGACCCTGCTCTGAGGAGCTGATGTCCTAGTGAGCACAAGTAAACAGGGAATCCCTGGGGTGTGCTAAGGGCTAACAGAGGACACATCCTAGGAACTGCGAAGGTTCATTATCGGACAGAATCTTGGGGTGTCAGGAAAACTTCTCAAGGAAATCGATGATAAGAATTTATCCAAGTAAATAACAGGGAAGAATGCTGTGATCATTGCTAGACAGATTTTCAAAACCTCCAAGATGAGCGACACATTCCAGAAATGACAAGTCTGTGACTGTGTATATTGGTGAAGGGGTCGTGGGGGAGAATGAGACTGGAGGGGTGATGAGGGCAGAGGACATGGCGGCTGCCCAGGTCCTCAAGGAGGAAAACAAAAGAGAAGTTGTAAAGGATCTCACAAGACACATGAAATATTTTGAATTTTATCCTGAGGGTAATGGGAACCTTTGCAAGGTTTTAAGCAGGGGAGCCGTAAAGATCTCTGTTTTAGAACGCTAACACTGACTACAGACTAAAAAACTAGATTTCAGGGAAAGGTGATTATTGTAGCCCTTAAATAAGTTGCAGGTGGTTAGAGAAGTGGTGTCATAAGCCAAGGGAGGGACTGTTTGGCAGAAAGAGAGAAAATCGAGCATGCCAAATACTGATGTTAATAAATCTGTATAGAAGACTGAAGATCCAGAGGAGACAATCAGTAAAGTAGACCTTGAGGACATAAGACAAAATGTGATCCGGGGTACAGACTGAGGAAGCAGCCTTTGAGAAAAGACTCACCTTCCACTAGAGCTGAGAAAAGAGGACATCGTAGTATGGATGAAGATCAAGTTTTAAATTTAGTGGCAGGAATTGAGAAAATTCTCTTTTAGCTACTATGTTCTCTAAGATCTGCTGGCAAGATTTGTTGCTAAGAGTGACAGAGGAAGAGGTAGGGTAAGGAGTTAGAAAAGAATGGGGAATCTGAAATACCCACATTAGAAAATGACACCGAGAGAGGACTGAGGACACACAGAGCATCTTGGTACTGACAAGTGTTCACTTAGCATCACAGCCATGCATGTCCAGTGGCAGGAATCTGGCCGACTGTGTGAACTAGATTCAGAATATGCATTTTTACAAGAATTTTTCAGAAGTAACAACATGTTCTTCTCACTTAATTCTATCAGACGACAAGTGATGTCTATGAATGTTTATTTCTAATGATGTTTATTTTGAGCTCTTGAGTGAAGTGGTCTGCAAGCCTTCACCACTGGAAAATTCCTCCTTGCCTCTTGGACATTAATTATTTTGTAGGGAGATACTTTGCAACTATATAAATATCCTCGTCATCTTCAAATTTCAACTTATTCATAAATTTATTTATGTCTAAGTGGATTTCCAATTTTATCCAATGGCTTTTAATTTATTACTATCATTATTTTTATGCTCAAACTGTTCCAAATTTGGCTAGAAGGAGCCCATTCAAGCTTGCTTCTGTTTCCTTTTGACATGTCCCCAACATCCTTCTAGCACATCCTTGTTTTCTGACACAAGATGTCCTGTCTTGTCTTTTCCTTGCCTATCCCTAGAATCACCCACTGGTGCCTCTTCATGGAAGATAGTATTTTAAAGCTAAGAATGGAGTGCCAAATGTTATTGGGGTGTCACTGCTGCAAGCCCCTCTCAGTGCAAAGATCTAGGACATATAAGTATGTTGATATATATCCAAGTCTTTTCCATATATATACATTTGGACCTTTAATTACTTCTCTATCTATCGATCAATCTACCTGTCTATCTTAGACTGTGAGTTCACATGGAGTCTTCCAAGTCCAATCCAACACAACAGGGTTCATTTTAGTCTGCTCCTTTTATTTTTATTTTTTTAAATATGTAACTCTCTTCTCCAAAAGGAAGAAAGCTGTCGTCAATATATTTACGTAGCTGACCAATCCCCCTGGATGTAACCTGCCATCAGTGTTCCCCTGTAGGTGGCCTCCTCTTCTGCCACAGCTCTGATCCCACACTCCAAGCTGTGCCTCCATGTGGACGGCTCACCCTAGTTGGGCTCGGACACTTCATATCACTCTTCTGCAGGGATGCCCTCCTTATCCCACTTGAGCTCTGATACCTGTGAGACCTGTCACCAAGTCCCTCTTCTCCACCCTCCTTGGTCTCCGACATCCCACCCCACCCCAGGCCACCCCTCAGCATGGACACGGTCCTCTCCCTGCTTGAGCTCTGCCACCCTGAGCCAGGCGAGCACTCCTTGGAGATGGTCTTCCTCTCCCACTTGAGCTCTGACCCTCCCCCCACCGCCCACTGACTGGGCTGTCCCTCTTGGTGGAATTGCCCCTTACCCACTTGAATCCCAACACTCCATACCTGCTTCCCTTGCCCTCTGTATAGACGCCCTCCTCACCCAGCGAGGGCTCTGACACCTGATGCCCTAGTGTGAACCATCTCTATCCTGCCTGAGTTCTCGGTCACTGCCATCCTCCCTGACATACACATACCTAGGATGCCTGCTTTGCTCCAACGCATCCAATGAATTTAGGACTGAATTTTTCACGGAAGGAAGAGAACGGCTCTGAAATGCTTTCTAACACAGACAATGAAGGGCTTCAAGGTGTCTATAGTTGTGATTAATCATTTTTAATCTTAATGCTTATAACTGACTAGTTTTTATCACTTATGAATTACTAATTTACATGAGATGAATACAATTCTGTGAGTTCATTGGTATCACATAAAATATAAAGCTTTCCAATCTCAAATATTTCAAAAATAGACTTTCCATTCTGAGGAAAGATTTATTTTATCTCATATCTGTCTCCCATGAGCAGATGGAGTGGGCCACCCACAACGTCTTCGCCATTTTCAAGAAGGCTGTGACCTGAAGAATTGCAGGTTCATAGCAACAGCTTCACAATTAGTAACAAACAATGAGAAGTTCCCGCTCCCCACTTTGCAACCACCATGGTTTCAAAGAAAGTCAGGCTTCAGTCACAATGGAACCAGCTCTCTGAACTACAGTTACTGCCTGGCGAATGTCTCTTTTTGAAGTCTTCATTTTTCATGTACATTGTCAGCTGTTGATGTAGACTAAGAAAATGGATGGCATTTTTATTATTTTGAATGAAATCAAAAAATTGATTTACAAAGGTTAACTTTAAATAAGAACTCATTTTTCTCATTGTGTTCACTGTCAGATTTTGTTTACAAATTTGGTGTGTGTGTGTGTGTGTGTGTGTGTGTGTGTGTGTGTGTGTCTATCATGATTTTGCAATTAAGTTTTCCCTACATAGTTTTCTTTTAGTGCATTTTATGATAAACCTCTTATTAATGTTTCACATTTATGGAAATGTATTTATTCTTGTCATCTAAAAACATTCACTATTTAGAAACAAACGCACTACCAAGTTCTGCACTTTACTTTTTATCCACAATATGATAAATTTGTCTAAATAATAATCAGTTAAAAAACGAAACTGATTATTTACCTTTGTGTAGCATTAAAAAAGAATGTTAGATATTACTGAATTTCATATTTTTCTATTGGAGTTTTTTCTTTTTGTAACATATATATATATATGTCGTTTCTTAAAACTAGCATATTCTAGTCCTATTTCTGCATAAAGCTTGATTTTAAATATGCTATTTTGAAATTCAACAATGGCCAGACTAGAATGTCACTTTCCTCTAGAATAGAGACAACATAATTTCTCTTTCCAAATATGAATATGAAAAAAATTTCATTACTTTTTTCAATAATAACATATGTAAATGGTATAGGCTTCTCCTTTTTCCAAAAAAGATGAAACTGCTGTATTTTAACAGCATAATTTGTTTGGATCTATTTTTTCAGAAGTCCATTATTTAAAAAAACATATGACAATACACCAAAGATTTTGCATTATAATGTACAATACAGATTTCAATAAAGAGTATAATACTGTAGGTGTTATATAATTTATTAGTTTACTAATGAGTTCACCTTTAAACAAGGTAGTTGATTGTGTGAAAGATGCTATATGTGTCAATTTCCAATCTTGTTAGAAGGTCTCTTGATCACTTTTTCTATTCTATCTTTTTTCCTTCTTATCTTGAAACAATACACATTTTATTAAACATGTGGGATTCGGGAGTGATTTTTTACTTTCTGCTTGCAGTACAAAATAAAAATGAGTGTGTGCTCCTCCAACTGTGGCTTATGACTTAATAATGTGACAGCTCCTGGTCTTGTCAGTTTTCTTACCTCGGCAAACATAACTTAAGGCCACCAGTCTCAGGCACACCTCATAGCATGTGGGCATCAGGGATAAATAGCAAATCTCGTAAGCGGTCCCACTTTAAGCACCATGTTAGTTGCAAGGAGAAATGAAGATTTGCCACGTAGATTTTTAGTCCACTGAAGCTTTTCCTTTAGCTAACTCATAAAAATTTATATTTTCACTAAGAATGTTTTAACACTTTTACCAATCTAATCACTGAATATATACTTGCTTTTAATGAACTGACCTGAAATTTTGCTTTTCATTTATAGTACAAAATGTCTAAACATTGTTGCATCCTAAAATAGGATTAAATTATATGTGTAGTTTTTATAATAAAAGGTTTCTGTAGCCTGTAATAGTCTATGAAAAGAAATGATTGAAAACAAGTGCTATCCTATTTATAAGTCTAGAAAATGTTTTGTAATATTTGGTATAAAGCAGATGAAATATAGTATTGTTACCAAAATAATATCTATTATATACTCTCCTACTTCTTCTGAAACTTTATTCCCTAAACTCAAATGAATAAATTTCCCATGGGAAAAAAATGCCCCTCATCTACAATTAAATTCTTGATTGATCAACACTTGGAGTTTGCTGGAATCGATTCGACATCCCTACTCCCCAATGTTACTATAAGTGGCTTAAAGTTTTCAGAAGACATATGCTATCTAGGAGCTCAACCTAATTTTTAAAATTTGCAGAATACACACGTCCAGTTGGTTGAACTGCTGATTTAATTCCATCTTTTAAAGATAGAGAAAGGCTCTGCTCAAATGCAGAAAGGCCAAGCTATGCTAATGAGAACCATTTAGTCAGCCACTGACACTTATTGGACATGATGATCAAATTGCAGTCTAGGCAGTAAACTCTACTGCATGGTATGGCTTTTAAATTCACAAGGTATGCAAGAATTGTTCTGAGACAACTGCATTCGGCTCTGCGATATGTTAAACCCAAGATGTGTGAATGAGGCAGCCTGGGGAGGACCGAGGGAAAGGGACAGCTGGGTCCTCAGCAGTAACCTGTGTGTGGGACAAAAAAAGAGTGTACGTAAGAAAGCAGCCAACCTGTAAAGAGTTGGTCATGGCAGGTGAGAAGAAAGAAAGAAGGGGGTGGGGGAGGATAAGTTATGAAAAGGCAGGAAAGGATTAAGTTTCAACAGTGAAAATAAAATATCAGAGGAGAAAAAGGTGTTTTCCAGTTGTCAAAAAGCCACATACAAACATGGGGACAGGTGGAGGTGGGTGGGACATAGGTCTGGGAAATTTTTCATTCACACTAAGAATAATTCAGTATTGCACCACTAAATTAGAAAACTGACTTCATTGGTCTCTGGTATTATTTTATAGTCTAAATAAAATTTGAAAAACAACAAATAAGTAAACTCATAGGTCTGGTCAAAACTTCATATTGATTTAATAAATCCCTAAGAGTCCTATAGTCATGGCCCCACAGCTAGAGGATCTGAAAACTCACAGCCTTGTTATAAGGCAATGAACCATGCCTATTCAGAATGAAGTAACCAAGTTGGGCCTAAGGAGAAGGTTAATTTTATTTATATATATAATTATATATATCTATTATGTGTGTGTGTGTATATATATATATATATATAATTATATATTTATATATATGAATATCTCTTATGTACTTCTAGTGCTATTTAAACATATTATATTAGCTAACAATCAAAAATAATAAGATCTAAATAGTGACTGCTGCCATGTAGTCTCTCCCAGTATGATCAAATAGCAGCATAAAGGAGAAGCTGGGTATTCTTACAGCAGCATTAACCAAGAGCTATAGAAAGGTTGTCATTTTGGACTAAGGAAAATATGTAGACGTTAGCAGGGGCCGCTCAGTAAAGAGATAAACTTACTGAATGTATTGCGAGGCCAGGAGGCTTTATATAATTTAGCAAATATCTTCTGTTTCTTAATTATTTTTGACAGTTTTTTGCAAAGGGTGTTTGAAGAAATAATGTTTCCAACAATGTTCTGGTTAAAAAAATGTTTCATGTTTACATGAGTGTGAGAATGTAGCATATTAAATCTTCTTCTTGGAGATTCACAATATATGTGAGCAAAATAAAGTTTATGTAATATTACAGCTTTTACAAACTTGTTTAAAACAGTTTTATTTTTTGACCCTAATAATGTCCTGTAACAATGCTACTGTTCTGAAATATACAATTTTTAAAACCTGATATATTTTTCTATTCATCTGTTTAGCCATTTTGGTAATGTAAAATCTTCCCAGCCATTACTTTTCTTCTTCAAAATATTTTAGCTCCTTCTCCCTTGTTTGGTTTTATAAATTAATGCTAGATTTTTTTTCCAAATTAAAACAGCACTTTGTTTTTAATTAGAATTCATTAATACTTTAAATTAATAAGGAAGAATTGGTTTATTTGAATAAACCTACTCTTTAAGAACTCAGATCATGCATTCACTTGTTCAAGTCACTACTTATGGAAGGGAAAATTACTCAGTAAATATTTAAAGTTTTTTTCACAAATGAATTATTTTATTTTGCTGTTGTTAAAACTGTTAGTGAGATATTTAGTCTTAGCTATAGAGTATTTGAGAATAATTTAGAGAATAAATTCCCCCCCACACACATTTATTTTATATCAGCCTATTATCTGAACTATTGGAATTTTGGGGATGATTTCCTTTGATTTTTCTAGATTAATTCAAATTATATTAAAAAATAAATAATTTGTGCCTTTATTATTGATGGGCCTCCTATTTCTGCTTTGTATCTTGTATTGATTTGCAATGTAAATGTTAGTGGTAATAACAGACAGCCTATGCACCATTAAGTAAAATGTTGGCAATTGATTTGATGTAGAAACTAATTATTTTGTTAAAAAGTTATAATTTTATATAGAAATGGGCATTTTATTTTACAATAGGTTTTCAAAATCTTTCTCAGTGGTCATAGGGTTTATCATTATTAGCCTTTTGAAATAATTATTTTAATACATAGCCTAATAAATAAACTACCCTTACGTTCCTGGTGAAGAGTGGTTATTTACACTGGATTGTTCTTAAATATACCAAGGAATATGATTAACTATTATTAATTAAGCTTTTATTCATATCGGTTTCTAGAAACAATTGTTAAGATGTTTTCTTCATCTAGAGGGGAAAGGCAGAGAGATCTTTTCTAGGTATTTGTAGCAAGGATATTGTCCATCATTGTATATGCTCCAAAATGTTTTATTATTTTAATATATAGTTATAAGAAATATGAACTCTTTAAAGATCTGGCAAATTAACCACTAAAATGTCTAACCTATAAATTTTTGATAAGTTAAAATTTTTATTCCATAATTATTCTTCTGTTAAGGCTTCATTTAAAAATTTATGTTTAAAATCTCTTTTTGTACATCAATTGGGGTAAAATTTAGCTCCCCATCAAAACAAATTTGTTTGTTCCTTGCAATTGCTCAAAAAGAAGAATGCAAAGCAGATATTATGATTAAAAAAGGAAGGGTTGAAAAAGTAAATTTGGAAAACACTGGATTGAATAAAGTTTAATAGGTTTGCTTACTACAGAATTTCTCATAATTCTCTGACTAGGCAGTCCCTTGAATCTCTCAATGAGAAAGACAGATAGCAAGCAATGATTGTCCAACTTATTTATTAGGGAACTGTTTGCCCAGAGCATCCTGCAGATGGAATATACTTTGAGGAATGTAGATTTACATCACACCCATCACAGAGGAACTAATGGACACCTAGGTAGGTAGATAAGGATGTAAAGGTAATCACAGAGCAATTTTTGAAATTTGCCTTTGTTTTTAGCAGTCTTTTAAAATTAATCATAATTTGTCTGGATTTAAACTTTTCTTATAGTTAAAAAAGCACTGTGCTTTCTTGACTGAATTTCCTTGTTCTCAATGGTTGTGAGTTATATAATGGTCACCTCTGGTCAGATCTTCTTGAGAGTTAAACATAAGCAGAATTATTTCCTCTTTCACCTTGTACACTGATCAATATTTTCCCTTAGGCATTACTTGAATATTTTCTTTTTAAAAAGCGTTATAAGTACTGTTGATTGTCATGTGGAAAAGAAATTCTGAATGAAGACTGACTAAAAATAGTCACAACATTACCAGGGTTGAGGATTCCTAAAAAATATGACCTAAGTGAGGGAAAACATAGACACGTTTCTTATACAAAACTACACTGCCCACGCATATGTTAAAATGCTTAATGAATGATATTCTGAAGGTAAAAGCTGAATTATCATCATTTTTGGAAGACTAGGACTAACCCTATTGGCAGACACACACAAATTCACACATATGTTCACACGGATATGCACAGGGCACACTCTTAAAGCTTACTGGGCCAAGCAAGTGAAAGACACACAAAAGAGAAAAAGATAAATTTAACTCTTTCCTAATTTTGTCCAGACCCAACCTGTATAAATCTGATTTTTTTTAATATCACACACCCTTATCCCTGTAGTTCAGTAAGATTCACCTTAATGCTGAGTCGTGGCTGCAGCTTACTTAATCTGCTCACGTACCGCAGTGTGTCATCAGCTAGGAAAGGTCATCTGCTCAACATGTCTGTGTGGCTTTCCAGCAGCACAGGGTCTTCAGACCCCATTAGGCCTAATCAGCTGGGTCACACAGGGCCCAGAATGAGGAGCTTTCTGCTACTCAGAAGAGAGAACCACCTCCAAAATTTAAATAGCCTCACTTAGTTTTGTTACTTTTCAAGAAAAATGGGCCCAGACTTTCTATCATTCTTAGTATGCTCACAAAGCCAACATTTCTGAAATAACAATTACAGATTAAAGCATTAAGACCAAAACAGGCAGGAAGCTGAGTAGCCTGAGAGAGTTTTCTGTGATCCATATATTCAAAGCAGGAACTGCATTGGGCATCTGATAAAAGACCCATCCATGTCACAGGCCTAGCTCTTGGATGTAATTTTTGTGGCCCTAGATTCTCCAGACATTTGAGCACTGGGCCATTCAGGCAGAAAGGACAGAAGCTCCAACAGCTCATCAGAGGCTGGGAGGGAAAAGGCCCAGCATGCCAGGAGCTCTGCCCTTGTGCTTCAGCAGACATGGTCCTTGTTATTGTTGACCCCAGTTTTAAACTTCCAGGAATAGCCTCTTGGTCTGGAGGACTCCAGTTCCTATATTTCCCTTGGTGATAACAAAATAGAGCAAAAAAAGTCTATCCAAATTCTCATTTTCATGGTTTCAGTCAAGGTAATTTCCTATGACCTCTCCATACCATGAAATAAAATTGATGAATTATCTAAGTGACCCTGACGTGCACGATTGTGCTGGCAGGAGTAGTGATTCCAGTCTGCCTAACTGGTTTGCTCTTGAAAGAGCAAGAAGTACAGGAAGCGGTCGCCATCCCCTTGTGTTAGGAAAAGGCCAGGGGCTGCGGCCAGCCAGAGATATTTTTAGGGACAATGATCTACCTTGGAACTAGCTCTGCAACCAAAACACTTGCAAGTGTGATGCATTTTAAGGGACAGAGTGGTTTACATTTTAATGGACAAATAACAAGGTGAAGCAGTTTGTATGGAAATTAGAACTGCCCAACCCAAATCATTCACACACCTCCACCCCAAATCATTCACACACCTCCACCCCAAATCATTCACAGACCTCCGCGGATAGATTCTGGAATCCTGTTCCTGTCCACGTTCTCTGGGACGGAACACAGCACAGCCATGAGACTACCACAAGAGGCCCTTCCTCATCCATCAGTGTCCTCAGCCACTGTCTACAATTGCTGCACTCACCTCTATTCACCCTCAACTACTTGCTGGGCATTTCAAATACAAGTCCTTCTCACTTCACCAGAGACCTCTCTGTCTTTTCGGAGCTGGCAATCAGCAACCCGAGCATCCATCAAGTTCTACAGACAGCTCTAAGCAGCTGAACGGAGAGGCTTACCTAAAACACTTGAGTGAGAAGTCACTGGAAGGCCGAGGGAGCAGCTACGTGCAGGGAAGATCCACTTCAGCACTGCTGTAAATCTGGAAAGAGTGAAATGCCTGATTCACCAGGTTGATCACTTGACCTCTGGTCAATACCCTCTTATCTTCTGTGGCTCCTCTCTGCTCTGGCACTTTTCACTACTTTATTTCCATGAACGTGACCAACTGTATCTATAGTATGAACGAGGCCTCAGGCTGGCTGTGAATGGCACCGGGGGAACAAGATGGATATCCTGGTACCTGAAGACTATCATGCCCATTGCAACTAGAACAGTTCTTGATCAGTATTATATCCCCAGCATCCAGAACAGTATGTGTATATAATAAGCATCAAAATAAGTATTCACTGAATCAGTGAAATAACCATAACAACTGCCTTACCTCACACTCACATGGAGCAACTTTATACTTTATGTCGTGCCTGAGACTAGGAGTTGCAGATCTGAGTTAGCAAACAGGAACAGAACTCTGCTCTGCTCTGCTCTGTTATCATCAAGGGAGAGATTTGTGTCATCAAAGATGAGAAGCTGCATTACCAGTATTATATTTGCCCCATCTGTCACAGTGGAACTCTACAAACTGAACCCTATAAGCCATGATTCCTCTTCTTCCTTGCCCCACATCCCCTTCCTACTTTGGGGCTCTTGAAGCTGTGGCCAGAGGCTGGCTGTCTGGAAGCTGCTGCAGGACACTCCAGAGGCAGGCAAGCAGCGGGATCAGGGGGGAGTCGGGGCTCCCTGGGCCTGTCACTCAGGAAAACTGATCTGGGCTCAGTGACAGCCTCTTGACCCTAGGGGATATATGCATCTGTGTCTCTCTGCCTCACACCAGATCAGAGGGAGCAGGGTCTGCTCCTTATGCTTCTCCTGGCATCTAATCTTCCCCGCTTCCCTGGAATGCCCAGACTGCTTGCTGTGGCTCCTGCTTCCTCTTGCTTATCCACACAGGACTGGTTGGATGGGGATGAGAGTTTGGATGTGGGTTCAGCTAGGAATAAGGCAAGCAGAAAGTAAAAGACAAAGAAACTACTTTTGAGAAGTCAGTGAATTAGAATGATTGGAACTAGAATAAGGTTTAAGTAAAATTAAGAAATTCCTTCTCTAAATCAATTCCTGGTTGCTCAAACTACCCAGGACAGATTACAGTATGAAAGAAATGATGTTGACCATATGCTGTCAAAATATGTTTTAAATAAATGATACGCTAGTAAAATTTGTTTAATGGTATAAAATAACTTCCAATTATCTCAACAACATATAGCTGTTCGATATGTCTAGGTGGTGAGTATATTAAGGCCGATTACTAGTCCATATGTAGATCTCATAACTTTAAATTTGTATTTTGTGTAGAGGGCTGGCTTTGCAGTCAGGAAACCTAGACTCAAAGTCTCACGCAGCCACTTAACCGTGTCATCTTAGGCAGCCTTCCTGCAGTTTTTCATCTGTAAAATTGGGGATGATAACAGAACCTACCTTAAAGGATTGTTGTGAGCATGACATGAGGTAATACATGCAAAGATTAAAAACTATCAGGCACAGAATCGCATGCAGTAGATATTAGCTATTTATTGTTGTTAATTAATTCTGCTCACGTGCTAAGAAAACCAAGGACCATTTCAAATCAACTATAATGTCAAAATACTTTTACAACGGGACATTTTTGTTGTCATTATATATTTAGGTATTTTCTAAGCTCTGTAATGAGCATACAAATATAAAAATGACTATAACTATAAATTGTCATTAAAATATATGCATTCAAGTAACAGAAATCATCAGTAAGTGTTTAGAAAATTAATCAGGCTTTAAAAATTCTGTATTGAAGAGATTGTGAGGCACATTTAAATTTAGAGCCTATTTAGCAGGAAGGCGCTAACCCCGTTCATTTGAAGTCAAGGTCAATCATACAAAGGCTGGGGAGGGCTGATGCACCAATTTGCTAAGAATATGTCATTACTAATAGTCCCTTTCCTGATTGCAGACAATGACATAGACTCCCGCACCTACCTTAAAGCTGTGGCCAAAGGAGAATGCATCTAGAAGTTGTAGAAGAACTTATCATTTTCAGTTTTTACTACCTTGAATCCTATATTTTTATTTGAACCAAAAAAGTAGCTAGGATCCTTCATTTTTAATGTGTTTTTTTTTTTGCAGGAATACATACCAATTATTAACTGTTAGTTGTGCCCTGTCAATTCATTCAATTACCTTAAAAACTGAGATTTATATAAAAGCAAAATAACTAAAATTTAACATAAACATTTATTCAAGCGTAAGTTTTAAACAACAATTAAACACATAAAAATATCCCATGTGTATTCTCACAAACTCTTTGTGACTTCCTAGGTCTAATTTTATTTTCTCCATTCGTATTATACTCTTTTAATTACATGATACATAATAACATCTGAAAATCATTTTTGAGACTTTTAGTTTACTTTTTATTATAAAACTAAATCTTAGAAGGTAAAAGATTAAAAACATTTGATTAAGAGATAAGATATATCTCCATTTAAAGATGTTCTCAAGACAAAAAAAAATAGAATTTTATCCCTTTGATGCTCCCTTTTGCTAAGAGTTAGCAATTCATTTTCTCCCCTGAAATTTCTACATATATATCATCAGGTGGTGGTAGTGGCGATGTTGGTGGTTGGTGGTTTAAAAAAATAATTTTTGTAGATGACAATCCTTGGAACACTTATTTAAAGCCCTGTATTCTGAGGAACTGAGTTATAAGATAATAAGGAAGAGAGCAAGGTGTCTCCATTGGCATAAGAAGCAACCTTCACAAGGAATACAAAAGAGCTTTAAAGGCCAATCAGCCCTGCACCAGCTTAGCTACCGCTGGGGGATACCTTTTTCTGGGATCCCATTTCAGACTTGGCACATCGGATTTACAGCTGTGGCTCACAGCCACCAGATGTCAGACTTTTACATCTGTCCCATTGTAACAGATGGCTAAAGGAGTCGGAGACAATGGTGTACTTTTCAGTACCCCATTTTCTTCTTCAATTTAGCTTTATCACCAACAAATATAAGATTATGTATAAATATAAGAAACACATATTTTACTTTCACAGGTGAAAACAGCTTCATGAAAGGAAGAGAAAAAGAAAAGGTGAAAATGAAGAAGACAGTCTTTTAAGGACAGAGCTCTGGTACCAAGGAGGAAGGGCCGAAATCACATGGGCTACTAATCGTGTTGAGGATAACGGAGAACGCGCAGCCCCTGGTTCCACTGGGCAGCGAACTACAAATCGTTCTGAAAAGACAAGGAGAAACCAAAAACCCTATGTGAGCAATCTGATGATCAAAATTATGTTAGAATATCTGATTTCATTCAGGAAAATAAAGCTGAACTTCACCAAAATAATAATAGCAGTTGTAACAATAGCGGCAGTGATAACGGTGATGGTGGTGGTGATGGTGGAGGTAGCAGGGGGAGCCAACATCTACTGTACATATTATTATAATCTCATCTTAGGGATAAGGAAACCAGACACAATGGATTTTCTAATAGTTATAGGGAGCCTGTAAAATGGTCCTATCTTTGACAACTATAATCTTACATTTGAAAGTCTGAACAAAGAAAAAAATTCGAATAGGAAAGAAGTCAGCAGTTTCCCACTGTTGACATGAAGGTATCATATTAATTCCATGGTTATTTTTAACAGCAGAATTTGGAAACAACCCAACTAATAATAATTAAATAACTAAATAAAATAGTAAATATTATCTAGTCATTACAATTTTAATTATGAATATTAGGAGCAGCAAAAAAAAAAATGACGAGTGAAAAGAAAAAGCAATTAAGAAAATTGTGTCTGTACCATGAATAAAAATATGTAAACTATGGGCATATATGGAAAAGGATAAAGAAATCTAATAGAAAAATAATGTATTTGATAAGACATAGTTTTATAGGATTATACACACATTTTAAAAGTAAAAGTCCTGGAAAACATTTTTTAAAACATTGCCAAAGGATTTAATGTGAAAAATTTTCCTCATGGGACTTCAGAGCCTAGGCAAACCCCATTTGCTCCACATAGCTGGCACTCACCCAAGGCTCATCCGACAGCCACATCCGGGTCTTTCTCCTACCATGTCCAGGCCGCCCAACTACATCCCTTGAAGCACCCACGAAATTCAGCAATAATAGTTACATTTTTCATTAGTAGTAATAATACACAAAATGTGTACAGAATTTAACAGTTTTAAAACTATTTTTGTTTAGTTTATTTCAAATCTAACTCCTTATGAACAAACATTGCCAGTTAGAATCCCAGGGTGCTCCCAGCAAAATGACACCCCAGAAGTGAGCAACCAGAAAAATTCAGATGGTGATGGATGCACTTTGGACAACAGAGAAGAAACTTGTACAGTAAACAGGACACAGCCTCACTTAACACTTCTAACAAACCCCACTGCACCCCTAAGTCACAAAGATATGACACGCTGGAAATATGAACCACCTCACAGGAACATTCTTACAAAGAAGCAGACTTTCATAAGATACAATGAGTGTCCCCTTCCCTCTTCAAAATGCTGTTTGCGGTTTCTAAACCTCCCTGTCATCATAATCCAGACCAACTGAATGAGTGCAGCGTCTGAAAAACTGTATTTTCTAAAAAGCTCCCCAGCTTCTAAAAGTCAAAGCAATATCTTTTTTAGAGAGCAAAATCAAAGACGAAGGGGTAGAAAACTGTACTCAACTTTTAAAGTTTTACCCTGTTTCCCATGTCTGGATAGGCCCTCCCCTGGACACAAGCATTCCTTTTAAGGTATCACCTACCATTTAGGAAATAAGACGCCTACTTAGTCCACTCAACCTCCAGCAGTTAATCAAAACCCACAGCTGCTCTTTTTTATACCTCCCTATACACTGTCCACATTTAACACATGCAAGTTAAAGACAGTCTAAAATGCCTCTTTCTTTAGAGCATTACAACAGAGAATAATAAATCCAGAAATGCAGCTACAACACTACGATCAGAGACAACAGAAAATGCAGCCATAGACATTCCCATGTGGTCACTAAAGCACGCAGCTGGTTTTGTTCAGAGCAGATTAGTGGAAGCAGATAACTCTAGCAAAACAGTGATAAAGACTCTGAGCTTAAAAAGAAGTACAGGGCAACATCTCTGATGAATATAGGTGTGAAAATCCTCAACAATACACCGGCAAACTGAATTCAACAGCACATTGAAGGGAGCATACAGCATGATGAGTGGGATTTATTTCTGGGATGCTAGGATGGTTCAACATACGCAAATCAATAAATGTGATATAACACACTAATAGAATGAAAGACCACAATCATATGATCATCTCAATAGATACAGAAAAAGCATTTGACAAAATTCAATATACTTTTAGGATAAAAACTCTCAACAAAGTGGATATAGAAGGAACATACCTCAGCTAGTAAAGGCCATATGTGACAAACCCTCAGCTACCATTGTATTCAATGGTGAAGGTTGATAGCTATTTCCCTGGATGGATCAGAAACAAGACAAGGATGCCTACTTCTACCACTTTTATTCAACACACAACTGAGAGTCTCAGCCAGAGCCATTTAGGTAAGAAAAAGAAATAAAAGGAATCCAAATCAGAACAGAAGAAGTAAAATTGTCTCTTTGCAGAGGATGTGATCTTATATACAGAAAATCTTACAGATTTCATCAAAAAACTACTAGAACTGATTAATTCAGTAAAGTTGTAGGATACAAAATCATTATATAAATTCAGTTGCATTTCTACAAATTAAAAATGAACTATTTGAAAAAGAAATAAAGAAAATGATCACATTTACAAGAGCAACAAAAAAATCAAATGCTTAGGAATATATTTAACCAAGGTGGTGAAGATCTATACATTGAAAACTATAAGACTTTGATGGAAGAATTAGAAGACACAAATAAATGGAAAGATAGCCTGTGTCATGAATCCCAAGAATTCATAGTGTGAAATGTCCATAGTGAAAGCAATCTATAGATTCAGTATAATCCCTGTAAAAACCCAATGGCATTTTTTCACAGAAATTGAAAAATAATCATAAATTTGTACGAAACCACAATAGACCCAGAATAGCCAAAGCAATTATAAGAAAGAAGAACAAAGCTGAAGGCTTCACAGTTTCTGATTTCAATCTGTATTACAAGCTAGAATAATCAAAGCACTAAAATAGACACATTGACCAATGGAAAAGGATCAAGAAATAAATATACACATATATGGCCAACGAATATTGACAATGGTGTGAAGAATACTCAATGGGGAAAAGATAGTCTTTAATAAATGGTCCTGGGAAAACTGAATAACTACATGGAAAAGCGAATTTCCTCTTCCTTTTTCTGGATATACTACATTGTTGATTCATTCACATTGAGCTCACAGCCAACAGCACTATAACTTAGGCTTAAATGAAGCTTACTTAACATGTATTTCCTCTACAAGTCACATCAATATTGAGCTTTGGGGACCTTTTAAACAGCAAAATCACCAACAAAAGGCACAAAGATTAAAAAATAACGTGACACTAAATAGAGAAGGGACACCTGTTGACAGTAGGAGAGCTGACACGAGAAGGCAGAGAGCATCGCCTTGTTCATCCTCAGTTGGGCATGTGCGCATTGTGTGCACTCAACATTTTCACCATTCTCCTCACATCTGCAAATGGCTGTGAAAGCTCTCTGAGTACTGACTGGGGTTTACAAATAAATTTTAGTGAGTAAGTTAATTTGCAAATATGCAATTGGTGAGTACCGAGGATTAATTGTACGCTGGAGTGAAGATGTTCTTTCATATGTCAAAAGGAAGAGTTCTATGAACATTTAATGCTGAGCACACCTTTAGGTGTCATTTAAGGTGAGACTGATATGATGGGAATGAAAGGGGTCAGTCGACATTTCATCACCATACGCCCTGGTACCCTGGATGCTGACATGAGAACAAAAGACACAGACACAAATGAAATCAAAATCCTGACTCCAAAGCATGCCCTCTGCCTTCCAGGAGCAAATGAAACTATTCTTAAAAATTCAAATCTTTTGGTTAGTGTTAATGAGACTTATTTCATTTGGAGAAAAATATATGAACATTCTAGTCCCTCTTAACTTATTCTGAACTTTCTTCTTTCCTTTCCCCTTTACATGTCTCTTTGGATACTTGAAACAAGAATCTAAGGGCCCTGTCTCAGAACCAGATTCAGAACAGAGACCACAGCTCCTATCAAAAATGTTCATGAAACTTTGAGAGAAAATTGCTGTTTTGCTCTTTAAAAGTGTGTTGCTATGCTCTATATGCTTAAAATATGATTAACAGTTTTCTGCGAAAGAGGTTTTGTCTCTTTTTAGTTCTTTTCAGTGCTTTCAATGTTAAGGTATGTGATATCAGAAATATAGAAGTTTCTATGACAAGCACCTCATGGGCAACACAGTCAAGAGTGGGGTCCTCAGCCTTTCAGACTTAGAAACTTGGGAGTTAACACCGTCTCAGTATAGACTCAATACGTAGAGACTGAGAAGCTAGAATGCCAATTTATTCACCAACAGTGAACAAAATATTTGTCAATCAAGTAGAAATGCTTGAATCAACAATGAGTCCTCTCTCTCTCTCTCTCTCTTTTTAAGGAAGAACATGGGATGTCAGATTATAATAAGAAAGTTAGTAAATGATGAACCTAAGAGAATGAGTTAGAGATTAGCCAACAGTGTGTGCGTGCGTGCGTGTGTGTGTGTGTGCATGTGCGTGTGTGTGCGTCTGCCAACCACGGAGACCTGAGTGTCTATGTTCAAAAGCTGGGAAAGCCTCCTCCCCATGTCCTCGTCCTGACTGTGAACCCCTGGCTCTATAGGTTAACATTCTATGTTCTAAGTTAATTTATCCTTCCAGCTCACCCGGTCTATCTCAAAATAATACAAAAGATCAGACTTTTGCTTATAAGATTACAATTGTGTTTTAGACTCCCTATAATTATTCCCAGAACACCCAAATTAGAATTCAGGGAAACATGGTCCAAATGAGTAAAAATAACTTTGTGCTAGTTGAAGCTGTGTTTATTTATTCATTCTAGAAATATTTATCTGCAGGCATTTAATGAACACTTACTTGTTACTTGGCACCATACACCAGCATTGAGCTTCATGTTGGAGGAGTTACCGTAAAATAGAAATAATGAAATAAAGATCAAACAAATTCTTAACTATACTCTAATACACAGAGTTCATAGAAAGGAGAGAACACTGTGCGCAATCCATGGCTGGAAAGCTTTCCTGTAAGGGGTGGGATATGAGCAAGACCTAGTATGATGCATCGTATTTCAAAAGAGAAAGAAATAAGCAGCCTGAGAAAATCTATATGGAACAAAATGAACACATTCAAAATAGCTTTAGTCAACACAGGCAAAAAATGATCTGAACCTAGGAGAAGAAAGAAAATTCTACTTTCACAGAAAAAGATATAATTTCCATCAACTATCTGTAGGCCATCTTTCATTACCTATTGTACTTTATTTATTTGTGAGCCAATTTATAACTTAAGACAAATACATGTTTTTAACTTTCACACTAGTAATGAAAGGAAATTCATACTCCTGAATATGTAAAGGAGAACAACACGCCTCACCCAATGGCTAAATAACAGTGACTTGATTTCGCAGAGATGTATTATTGTGGCATTTTTTGCAGTCTGGTACTTTGTTGCTGCAACTCTAGATCTAGTAGGATCCTCTGAAAAAAATGTGGCCTTTTTTACAACCCACATTATACTAATTAGAAAACTATTGATTATTTGATAAGAGCAGATGCATTCCTGTGCACTGCAAATTTAACTCTTTAAAAAATGCTGTTGAGTCTTTGTAAAATAATGGCCTTACATTTTATAAGTGCTTGAACCTCCTGAAATCTAAGAGAACACACAAACATTTCAGTAGGGAAAAAGGAATAATTATCTTCTTATAGTCAATGGAATATTACCCAGCCACAAGGAAACTCATGAGGCTAAGGACTCGTGGGAATGTGGTCAGTTAGTCTCACTGTGGTGACATAGATCTTCACAGGCTTTCCAGACCTCAGAGTGACTAGTCACTGAGGCTAGAAGCAAACCATTACATTTTATACTATTTAAAACACTCGTAAAAGCGAAGGTAAATGAATGATATTACATCAAACTAAAAAGCTTCTGCTCAGAAAAAAAAAAAAACATCAACAAGGTTCATAAAGAGGCAACCATTGAATGTGAAAATATATTTGTAAGCAATGCCTCCAATAAGGGTCTCATATCCAAAATATACAAAGAACTCATACAACTCAATAACAACAACAACAACAACAAAAAACGATCCAATCAAAAAAATGGGCAGAGGACCTGAAAAAACACTTCTCCCTAGAAGACGTGCAAATGGCCAACAAATTTTTGAAAAGATGCTCAACATTGATAGCTATTAGGAAAATATGAATCGAAACCACAATGAGATACCATCTCATATCTGTTAGAATAGCTATAATCAACAGGACAAGTAATAAATGCTGGAGAGGATGCAGAGAAAAAGGAACCCTCATACACTGCTGGTGGGACTGCAAATTGGTACAGACACTATGGAAAACAGTATGAAGGTCCCTCAAAAAACTAAGACTAGACCTACCATATGATCCAGCAAGCCATGTACTGGGTATTTACCCCAAAGACTTGAAAACCCATATCTGAAAAGATATTTGCACACCAATGTTCATAGCAGCATTATTCATGGTGGCCAGGACATGGAAGCAATCAAAGTGTCCTATAGAAGATGACTGGCTAAAGAAGCAATGGAATATTACCCAGCCATAAGAAGAGATGAAATTCTGCTATTTGTAACAATGTTGATGGACCTTGAGATAATCATGCTAAGTGAAATAAGCCAGACAGAAAGTTAAAAATCAAATAATATCACTTATATGTATGATATAAACCTAAAATCAACAAATTAATAGGACAAACAGAGACTCATGGACCTTGACTATAGACAAGTGGTTACCAAAGGGTAGGGGAATGGGGGAGGGGTAAAGGGGGCCAAATATGTGGTGACAGAGAGAAATCTAACTATGGGAGGTGAACATACAGTGTAAAATATATATATGCCTTACTTTTAAAGTGTACAGTTGAAACTTATTGGCTTTCATTAACCAATGTCACCATAAAAAAATAAAAAAATAATTAATTAGTTAATTAATTAATTAAAAGGAAAAAAAACACTCAGGTAGAGCCTTTTATGTAAACATGTCCACACTTTCTTTCTTCCTCACCTAAGCTCAAAGAGAATAATTCTTTGGAGAATATTACCAGTTATAGGTAGTTTGACTATGAGTAAGAAAAAGTCTTAAAACTTTCTGAGCTCATTCAGTAGAAGGCCAAGTGAAGCTGTTCCCCAAATGGCCATCTGTCCTTTAAATACACACAAAGAAGTGACTTCACCCTCACAGAGCATCTGAGAAGATATTTAGTTGATTCCTAGGATAACTCCAGTAGATATTGACAAGTAATATATGTTAAATCCCCATCCTATAGCCAGTGAGTGATGAGAAGAGACGGCATATTTTCTGGTTCTCCATCACATCCCATTTTCAGGCATCAGATCCCATTCAAATATAGGGATACTCAACACTCATAAATTGATGACTGATTTCATCCCAACTCTGAAGTAATCACCTATAGTAATAACATGGGACTGAAAAACCACCCCTCCATAACAAAGCAAATTGCAAAAGCTAATTGCAATCCTGTAGAGTAGGTAAGCCCTTAAAAATAATTCTCAAACATTAATATATCTATTAAAATAAAGTTTGGAATAGCCCCACCCATTTTAACAAGGGGTTCCATGCCTCTCTCATCTATATGAGTCCTTATCGGTGTTTTGCTTCGGACGTTATCAAAAAACTAAATAGCTTGCAAAAACAGATAAAATGTTAATTGATCAAAAAGGTGAGAATGGCTCAGAGGCACCCCTACTTCTCCCTTCCCTGGACCTTCCACTGCCATTGCCAGGCTCTGTAGTTCCCTGCGGTCTGCAACCTGACAACCATTAATTTTAGACCAATTCTTTGAGTTTACACAGGAAAAAACGGAGGCCCACAGACACAAATTAATTACAAAGCAGAAGGGGAAGACAAATAATTTGATTCCTAATCCAGTGTTTTATAATATTGTCCCATCTTGCCTTTACTAGGTTAAGAGATTATTGTTACTCAATTATACTATAGTCTCAACTTTTCCTTCTCCTGTCTTCTGTATAATAACACAAAACAAAATAAATAAACAAAAAAAAATAAGAGTTGAATTTCAGAAATTTTAATCCTGACTTTTTGTATGTCCTGGAAACAACACTAAAAGGTATTTCCATGGCTATCATAGAGCATAGCATGACTTCAAGCACATACTCACAGCTCAGAATCCCATACTGGTGAGTTCAGCTCTCTGTTTATTTGGTACTTTTAGTCAAAGGCAAATGAACAAGGAGTTTAGTCACTGGCAATGATGGTGCTACAGTGTGAATTGACTAAAAATAGAAATTAAAAAATACCTGTTGAGTACTTAACAGGTGCTGAGTATGTGAAAGAACCAAATTTCCATAATCACCTTTATATTTTTCAGCTAAAAAATATAAAATAAAAACTTTTTATGTACTTTTGGATTTTGAAAATTATTATTAGTTTCATGTTCACTTTAACTTGGCCTTTGAAATGATAAAATAAGAATTAAGTTCTACTAAAAATATATTCAACACTTTACCTGTCCAATATGGTCCAAATTTTAGGATTAAATATTCTCCATAGGACTCTAAACCGTACTCAACAGAATTTAGAACTGGTAGAGTCAGACCTAAAATATTTACTTTAAACCTTTTCCTTTCTTTGTTAAAAACTGTATTTTTCTATTATAATAAGAGTGTGTAATTATAGAATATTCAGGAAATATAAGAAAGCAGAAAAAGAAACATTTTAAATTTACTATAATACTAACATTTAAAATATTTTACTGCCACATTTTAATAACTTTCTTGTGTCTTATTGCCTCTCCTCCTTCAGTGTGAATGTTTTACCATGTTGTTAGAGATTCTTAGAAAATGTGATGTTGAATGGTTGCCTCCTAATCTATTTCATTACAAGCCATTTAATTTCATCAATTACTAATGCTGGGTACTGAAGGGACCTTCTTTTTCAGAGAGATCTAAAGACCACTAGTGGAAATAAGGCCACTGCCACATCTGACACGACCAACACACCTGTGTCAATCAGTGACAGAGTCACAGCCTGGAATCCTCTCTCAACCCCAACAGGTTTAGGAACATGGCGAGGTCAACTACTCCAAGTTAGATTTTGATGGAGGCAATCTCTCTGGTTCAGTAGTCTTATATTCCATCTAGAAGGCCATAGTTTACGTGTTTTGTGTGTGTGTGTGTGTGTGTGTGTGTGTGTGTGTGTGTGTTTTGATTTTGCACATTAAAGCAGACACTTGCCGAGTCTATTTTCAAATTCTTTACTGCAGGGTTGCCATTCCCTCCAACAGTTGGTTCCTTTGAAACTCCAAAACTAAGGGTTTATGAAAGCTTTAAGTACATATAACTGTCTTGACTCCTATTCATTATTAATTTCTCTTGAGCAATATGTCTGGATGAAAGCAATTAGTATATGAGCAATCCAACAACCACTAGATATAACGACTGTCCTACTTTGGTACAGCAGACACCTTTCATTTTGTTCCCAAGACCATGTATGCACTGATTAAAAGCAGGAATGCCTATTTAAGTCCTGTGAAGGGAGGTGATGAATGGTATGTCTGAACAGCCTGGTCTCTGGCTTGGTGTCACTGAAATGCCACACTCCTCACTGAAGTCCGTTGATAAGCCTGACAGTGCTGAGCAACTTTTATCAGCAGACTTTATATTGAGGGACCCAAGCTGAAAGTTAGCACATGGGTTGTTCTGTCAGCACAGAAGGCTTATACTATTAGCAGATCTAAACAGAGTTTAGATTGTGGAGCCAAACAAATATCTAGGTCATTAAGTACATATAAAAAAAGGTTTCAATGACTCCAATCTAAATAAGATACTGTTTTGAGGGATCCAAAGAAATTACTCTTACAGTCCATTGGTAATAAACAGTGGTTCATATATTGTTTTACATATATTAATTTGGGACAGCTTATTCTTCAGGTTATTTGAACTAAAGCATGTTGGGAGGGACCTGGGGTATCACCATGAGTCAGCTAAGATACATATATATAAAACTTCTCTGATTTCTCCAGAGAGTTCCTCCCTGGAGAATAATTAAACATTACGATGCCATATGACCATAAAAAATGTAAAACTGTGAAAGAAAATGAGATGCTCATGGGAATCCTAATTCATAGACAAAATTCAAAGTTGTTCCTAGAAATGTATACTCTTGATATTTATAATACACAATGTAAAGTAGAATAAAACATAGTTTTCACACAATAAAATGGCTGCAAAATGAACTGGAGAAAATTCAATAGTTTTCTTTGGGGACTATCAAAAGCCACGATATCTTCCAAATATTCACCAGAGTTCAAGGCTAATGGAAAACATGTGTGAAAAGCATTTGATAAATGGATTTTAGTGCTCAATAAAGGAGAAATGTAACAAATTAGCCTTGAGCACGCTTGATTATGAGCAGAGAAGCTTTGGACCTATTCCCCAATCCACTTTTTTTTTTTTTTAATGAGAATCAAAGCTGACTAAATTTAGTCCCTTAACTTGTTGTTGTCCATCATGTGCTGGAAATGCCCATGAGAAAGGGGATTCTTGGAAAATTAAGCTTCAGGAGATATTCCTGAAACAACAAGAGAAAGCCATGAAGCAAGAGAAATAGAGACAGTATCCCTTGAAAAACTACAAATGTAATCACCAAGATGTAAATGTAATCATGAGAAAATCTCCCTAAGAAAGTCACATTAGGAATATTTTCTGCCCTTCCAGGAAAAACGGTGACATGACATCATGTAGGCAACTCTCCCACTGAACATAAAATAGAGGGAGAAATGGCATCCGTGATAGAATGTAGAGAAGAATATCAAGACCATGCCAGAAATATTAAGGAAGTGTTACTAGATGTCATGTAAATATAACACAGTGAAGAAGATATGGAGGCTGAGGGAGACAGAATAATGTACCCACCCCACAAGATGTCCTAATTCCTAGAACCTGTGACTATGCTACATCACATGAAAAGGGAAATTGAATCTGAAGGTAGAATTAAGGTGATATACATATACATTTAATTAAATAATACCTCCAAGCTTATACTCAGGAGATTGCAAAGTCTCCTCATGAGATGATGACTACAAAACTTCCCTGACTCATCTCCCCTTACTTCTGTCCTTTTTCTACATGCTCCAGACTTGACGAAGCAGGGTGTTTCCCTGCTACTCCTGTGAGGTCTCCTATTTCCATCTTCAGAGTCACGGAGCTGCTCTGAATGCTCTCCCCTCCCCACCACCCCCTCATCTGACAGCTGAACGACTTTTCTATCAAGATTAATCATACACAACACTGTCTCTGTGCAGAGATCTCTCTTTGTCCCCCGCTGCACTGTTGCAGAGACAGCGAGAGGTTCTCACAGATGGGCTGCTCCATTTCCTTGGGGTGATTTTTCAGCTGCCTTGCATCAAGGTGGCGCCATATAACTGGTTCTAGCCAAAGGAAAGTGGACATAAATAGCATATCATTTCTGGATAAAAATAAATCTGAGTATCAGGGGTAGTATCCTCCATAAATCTGTCTTCCATCAA
Organism: Macroglossus sobrinus; assembly: GCA_004027375.1. Taxonomy (NCBI): domain Eukaryota; kingdom Metazoa; phylum Chordata; class Mammalia; order Chiroptera; family Pteropodidae; genus Macroglossus; species Macroglossus sobrinus. Next base: position 45,560 of record PVKZ01002012.1, read on the forward strand.
CCAGCTGAGTGACCTTAAAAATATAAGATGGTGGAGACACAAGGTCGAAACAGTCCCAGTTTCTGAGTTGCTGCTTAGAGAAAATAGAGCCAGGAGAGCTGCTTATTCAGGGCCATCAGCACTGGCTTTTGCCTCAGCAAGAAATAAATCTTCTTTGTGTTAAGCCACCGGGATATGGAGTTATTTTTGACAGTAGTTACTCTATACTAAAATATAAGCCTTGCCCTTTTCTCCATTTGATACCTTTTTTACAGAATGTTTATTTCTATACGTCTGCCTCCTCACTTGTGGATTACTTGTATTCTGAGTTGCAAGTCAAGCATAGACTTGGCACTTTTAATTAAAGTTTGTTGAATTAAATGCAATAAAAATTACTAACGCACATTGGTAGAGCCAGAGCTGCAACACAACTCCAAAAGACTTTGGGTCTATGGTGCCTGGGTTGTCCTTCCTGTATGTGATACAACTGTCCTAACTCCACGCTCAGGACACCCTGACCTGAACACTCCTCCCTACCAGAGTCAGGTTGTTTCTTTCCCACCTCTACCCTGTGTGTCAGACCTGTAGTTATCTAAGTTTGTGTGGATACCATTCTAGATCAATAAATCCAAGTAGTTAAACATTACTCATTCTGCAGCAAATTCCCAGCAAAATGAGTCCCCAGGGCCCATGAACACGGCATGAACAAAGTATTTTATTAACATTATAAGTAGAGAACTTTTAGCTCTTTATGTGTCCATTTCCCCTGTTAGATTCTGTGCCTACTAAGGGGAAGAGTCCTCTGTGTCTTTGTATCTTTAGCAGCTATTCCATGCCTTGCTCGGGACAAGTTTAATAAATGTGTTTTGTAATTGAACAGAATGGAGCAAGTTAAGAAGTAGAATTTAAATATAGGATTTTCTCATGGCTCTCTAACAAAGAGGCTCTTCTATGGCAAATACTTATAACCCTCTCTAACCAGGTTGAAGAGCTGTTAAAACATAATTATTTACTTATACGCATAATTGCATCCTTCCAGAAAAGTGCCAGAGACTGTTTTTGATCAGTAAGGGACCTTCGATTTCCCGGGCTATAAAGTGTGTGGGTGTGTATGTGAGTAGGTATTTAAGAGAAGGTGCTGTCTGTAGCTTAGCTTTCTTTCTCATTAAAGAGACTTGAGCTACCTACTATGGCTTTCCCAAGGCCTCAGAATCAATTGACTTAGCAGCCCATTCCCAAAGCAATGCTCATCTTCTTTGAAAATTACCCACCGAATGAGAAAGGGAGAATAATAGGAAAGTGGAAAAAATGTTCTCAGAAACATTGATAGTTTAATAAACTTTATTCTCATTATGTGCTTGGCAAACTTGTAGATGTAGGTTTGGGAAGCTATTACAATAGAGTAGGTTTTCACAGAATTGCTTTTCCTATTTTTCAACCTATGTGAAAACCATATGACAATGTTAGAACCAACAGGTTGTTTTCAAAACTGTACATCTTCAATATTTACTCTTACTGGAAATACTTAACTTAGGAATATTTACTGTACTGCTCCAAAATTCTTTGCATTCTAGAAAGGCTGGGAGGTCCCGGAAACTGTTTCCCTCTGTTTCCATCACAAGATACAAGGTAAGTGTCCATTCCATGTACTTATGTTGCCTTTTCATTGTTAAAAATTAAATTATTAAAGATGTGAATCTGACGTCCTCATCTGTATCAAGGCATTCCTCCCTAGTTTTCAAACCCCATAGTCATTGCTCATTTTCATAGCCAGATTCAGAGCATGTGTGTCAGACTGAGCTGTCAGAAACTGGACCTGTTCTTAACTTCAATCCATACAACTCCCTGGATTTTTAAAAGCCATTCATTAAAACTACACCAGCTTTCTTAATTCCTTGGTCTCCACATTTTAAATAGAGAACCTGTGTGTTTGGAGGCCAAATTTAGAATTATTAAAAGAAAAAAAATAAGCACCACACATATTTGCCAAGTTGTCCTGACTTTGGTTCAGTTGGATCCACAACCCTCCATCAGCAAATCAAGCTTATGAAGAGTCTGGGCCATATTTCCGGGGGAGATCTGGCTTGAGTTTAGTCTGTCAAAATGATTGGGAGATTTCCAGCAGTTATAAAAAAAATTTTTGTTGAAAGATAGTGTTCCTTTAATTTATGGTCTCCCAAAGTCAGAGTTATGGGAAAACTTCCTTATTAGGAACAAAATCAAAATCCCAAAATTCACAGAGAAAGAAGCATCCCACAAAGAAGCATATTACCTCTGCAGATATTTAAGAAAATGTGTAGGAAACAAAAGATATTATTTAAGTGTGACACTGAATTCCACACATAATCAAAAGAGGGGCAGAATCAAACTAGATGTAGGATCTTGTCCTGGCTTTGGCCCTCAGGTTCTGACAGACGAATGTGAGGGCTGCCAGGCCTTGCCTCGGTTCCTGCCTCTGCAGCTGGCACCCCCAGATGCTCAAGTGCATCGACTCTCAAATGGATAAACCCTAGCAGAATATATGATAGGCTGGGGCCATGTAAATGCATATTCTTAGTACCAACTGCATATCCCCTGGACCAGAATCTTTAGGAATGGTGTCTGATTTTTACAAATATGCCAGGTGATTCCTATTCACCATAAAGAACAAGAATTATCACTTTGATGCCAAACCTAATGTTAGGCAAGAATTAAGATTCAAAGAACAAATCCTAAGATTCTGTGACTCAGCATCATCACCCTTTTTGATATTCTTACCCTGACTTAGTGCCCCAAGCCTAATCAGTGGGTGTTGCCTTATCATTAATATTCAGTCTCTATCTTGTGTTCCAGTTCAAATAATTGGAATTTTTGTCTTACTCCTTCATGACTTCCTGCCTGCAACCTGCCTAAAACTCTGGTCCCCTTAGGAAGGTCAGTTTTATGGCCACTGTGTGAAAGTCTATCCCTGAATTGTTCTGTGGCTGCAGTCTGGCCCCAGAACAACTGGCCTGCCTGCCTTGCCTGAAATTGAGACTCACTGCCCTGCATTTCCTTCTCCATCTGCCACTCACTTTTCAGAATCACTGGTGCCGGTGTTTCTGTCCCACCCCTCCCCCACCCAATCAAGACTACCACCTGTTGCCCATCACAGAGGCTTCAGATACCATAATCTGTATGAACATTTTTGGGGGGCCTGATTTTACGTGCCCAGGACCTGCATAACTCTAATGCATGGGTAAGTTTTTTACTCCTCATCCAATGGCAGTTACCTGGGCCATGTCTAACCATGTCTCAAAATATGGTAAGAGACTTTTTAAGGGAACTTTCAGTTACAAAGTTCCATAATACTCTGACTTAATGTCTTCAAAAATACATGGAGATGTGTAACAGGAAAGAGATGTCTGAGTGAATGAGTTTCCCCCCATTCTTCCATGATGGCAGAGACAAGGCTACTGGAAATGTAACGATGAACAAAGAGACAGATGGCCATTCAGCTGGTTCAGTTGGATCAGTTGGATTCACAACCCTCCATCAGCACATCAAGCTTATGAAGAGTCTGGGCCATATTTCCAGGGGAGATCTGGCTTGAGTTTAGTCTGTCAAAATGATTGGAAGCTTTCCAGCAGTTATAAAGAAAATTTTGTTTCTGGAACCTCAGGAAGTTGGCCTAGAGAGTTAAAAGTAGGATGAACTGTTCCAGTGTTCCCAGGACTGAGTCGTGGGGCTTTCAGAGAGCAAACTGGACATCCCTGACAAAATGGGATGATTGGCCACCCTAGCATTTGGAATTGTTTGGTCTTTGGCTGAATCTAAGATTCAGGATATGAAAAAGTTGTACCAAAAGGAAAGAAAATTCAATTTATTTAATGTATTTTGAGAGAATATGTAAATATTAAGATTCCTTTGAATTACTCTGATCTGTTAAACTATACTTCTTTGAATGTAATTTTATTCAGAGACTAGCTCCCATGGTCCCCAGCTTTTGTGTTACTGAACAATTAACCAAAAAAAAATGTAATCATTATTAATAATATTGTCAGGCACTTTTTGAGGACTTAATATGACAGCCACAAATATTATCACAATGACCTTAGTACGTACTACTTTAGCCAAATTTCATCAATAAGAAAATAAAGGCACAGGTTCAGGCAATTTTTCAAAGAAATTTTGACCCTGACTTGCCATATTATAGACAATTAAAGTAGCTTCAACTCTATGCCAACAACATACAACTTGTCAGAGTACAGAGGATTAGCTGGACGTAGTCTCACTGAAATATACGCACAGATGCACGTCCCTGGGTGTACATATTCTGACATACCTTAGAGTCAAAGTCACAAAGGCCACCGCAAAAGAATTATTTAAAATATTGAGGCATATGCATGTTTTTTTTTTTTTCAGCTAAATATTCCTGGTCAGTGGAAATGCTAAGGAATTTGGGGTGTAGGAAATTACTGCAGACATTCCAGGGGCTCATGCGTAGGTTGATACTAAGGGTGAACAGAGAGGGGAGGGTCCCCTTGTCATTAAGGGATGATGCTGTGAAACTTTTGCTCTCAATTTGACTCCCATTTACACCATTAGCATTTAGTGAGCACTTCTTCTGTGTCTAGCACTGTATGTATCTCTTTCAGTCTTCACAACAATCTTCTGAAGCAGTTATTGCAGGCTTTATTTTACAGAATCACAGAGAGATTAAGTAACTAGGCAAGATCACAAGACTAACAAGTTGTAAAGCCAAGCTAAAAACCCAGGCGTTCTGGTTTTATCCATTTAATTACTTCAATTTTCTACTGTAATGCACTGCAAAACTTTTAAAGTTACAGAAAACTACAGTGATTATTTAGTTAGCCTAATCTCCTCATTTTATTAATAGTAAACCAAAGACCCAGAGATTATAAGAGATTTAGAAGATAAGTGTGTAAATCACAAAGAACAGGGCTTTAGAGATAACCTGGGTTTGATCCCTACCTCTGCCACCTATTAAGTGTGCCATGTGAACATTACTTAATCTCTTTAAACCTCAGTTCCCTCATATAAAATGAGAATAATGATATCTTCTTATCAGGAAGATTTCAGGATTAAATAAAACAATGCATGTAAAGTATTTAGTAGAGTTCCTTGCATATAGTAAAAGATAAGTAGAAGAAAGGCCTATTAGATTATTGCTGTTGTTATTTTTGTTATATTGTAAGGACCCAGTAGGCACTACCATTACCACCTACTACTATTATCACTACTACTAAGGCTATTGCTATTACATCATCATCATGCCACATCATACAGTAGTCATGTGCAGAAACAGGTTTAAAATCGGGTTGTCTAACTTACCATGATGACATACTTCTTCCTTATTATAGGAATGACATTAACACTCCACATGAAAGAAAGCATTTAATAAAGACTTTTGGAATCTGATAGGTTATTTGTAATGTGGCCACTAAGTTGCCGATGAGAATATATAAAAATTTAAATGGCACAGAGCTTGAAGAAGCAAATGCAGTGCCATGGAATCTTGGACACTAATATTTTTTTTAGATTATCTTCCAAGTTAAATATAGATCCAGTACATATATTGGATTTGGGTTTATTTTTTATTTCTTTTGGCTTCTGTATGCACCGTGAACAAATGGAAGACAGTCAATCTTGGATCTGTAGGGCAGATCTGAGAGTATGATAACAGGGTCCACAAGCTAACCCAGCAGAGATTTAATTTTATGGAGCTACATTTCTATAAAAGTTGACATAATAATAGACCAAATAAATGCAACTTCAGCAATGATTAATGACAGCCATTCCAAAAAGCCATAATTCCTCTGTCTTCTCCTCCATTTGATATACGAAATATTACTGACATATGCTCACATGCATAAACTTTTCTAAACAGGAGTATAATGAAGACTAGTTTGTAATACTCTCTGTCTCACATACAAACCATTTCATGTGGTCATTTTTTATTACACAATAAGATACTCAATTAGTGAGAAAAAAATAAATAAATGAATAAGTTAAAATTAAAAACTTAAAATCACCAATCTCCCACAACATGAGATAACTGTTGGTAATACTTTGTTGTTTACATTTTCTGACTTTTTATAAGTATATAAAAATTCATACATAGGTAAATATGGACAAACTTTGAAATATATTTTCCTGTGGCAGAACAGAATAACTGCTTTCCCACATATAATATAAATTAATTATATTCTATATGATGCTTTTAAATAGTTGCCTGACATTCCATTATCTCAATTCACCATGAGTTACTAGTCAATCACTGTTATGGATGGTTGGATTATTTACAATTTTCTTACTGTTGTGAACAACTTGTTTTTATAAACCTCCTTGTTTGTACACCTTGGCACATGTGTCTAAGTATTTCCTTAGATATCAAAAATTCTAGAAATAGAATTTCCTACTTAAAGACTGCATATTTTTAAGGCTTAATACATACTTTGTAATAAGTACCATGCATGTGTTTGTAATATGTATACATATCTATTGCCATATTTATCTGCAGAACCAATGCACTTATTTGCACTTCCAGCAGCAAGTACAGGGAGCCTTCTCCACTGCCTTTCACAGCTGAGTGAGCCAGTACCTTGCCTGGGTGGTCGTGGCTTCCAACAGAAAACAATCTATGAAAACCCTCTCATCAGTGCTACCTCTGTGACACAAGGACAGAACAAGATACAACACTCAGCTGCCGTGAGGACTCCCTGCCCTACCAGCTGGCAATGCCCAGTGTACTGTGATGTCATAAGTTATCAAAGAAAAACATCATTCAAAAATAACAAGGCAATTGAGAATTGTTAGGCACTACTGGAGAAAAAAGTTCTGATTGTAAAATGTGTATCTGTTTTGCTTTACCAAATGGAAGAGAAAAAAAGGGCTGGTCACATTTGGCAAAGAACAATAGCTTTTCCTCTGAAAAATCTGAAGAGAGAGAGAGAGGGAGAAAGAGAGGGAAGAGGAGAAAAAGAGGGGAGGGAGGGAGGATAAGAGGGAGAAAGAAAGGAGGGAATCATTACAGATCTGCAAAATCTGCTACAAATTTCCTGGCCAGTTGGAGTAGAATATTAGAATGTCCAATCAGGGGTGGAGAGATCTTTCTCCTCTCCCTGGGTATTATTTTCAATCATTTCCTACTGGAAGATTTAAAAGCTAAAAGTGGACTGTCTCACTGTATTGTAAACAAGGGCAGAGCAACAGAATGAGACGGACACCTCTTCCTCAGGTCACTGGCTTTGCAATGACGGGAGCTACTTAACTAGGCTGCTTTGCTCTCACCTGGAATCCACAAAGCAGAACGGGAAGATTCCAACAAGTCAGAGCTGGAGGACACCAGTTACATTACGGTGGATGAGGAGGCCTGTTGGGAGCGGGCAATGAAGTGCAATCCACACTTGGAGCAAACTAGTAAGGAAAGCCTAAAACTCCCTACAGGCTTTCCCAGTAGTAACTAATTTGATCCTATGACAAATTATCCCCATTTGCTAATGGGAAAACTGAGGCATGCCGAGATTAAATATTTGCCCAAGGTAGTACAACTAATAAATGGGAGAGGTGGGCTCTAAAAACTACATTCTTGGCCACATCAGCAGGCCATCTCTTAGGGCACAGTTTCAGAGACAGGGTAGTATGGAAGGCTTGAAGACTAAGCTTTAAGCCCCACCGCCACATACTATTAGCAGTTCTAAGAGACCAAAGGGTGTTTAATTCCTCTAAGTCTCAGGTTGCTAAAATGGGTAAAATCCAGATCTCAGCTCTGTCCTTATTCTGTCCCTCCAACCTTTGACCCGCGCCTACCTGGATGCAGAGCTCAGCACACCTTCGAGTTCCCCATCCCACCCTGTTTGTGCTGAACTTGAATCTGCATTTTTACGCACTATGCAACTGATTTTTATTCACACTAAAGTATGATCATTATTCCCTTAGAAAATTCTTTCATATAAAAACATTAAACAATAAATCTTGTGATTCTGAAAATTTTCTAGGGGACTCAAAGGAGGGAGGTGAAATATATGCAGACTTCAGAGAATTTTCTTGAACATTCCCCATGAATGTCCCCATTGGTCCCATTCCACACTGCCAAGCAGGGGAAGGCACTTTCAATGTCATTTCCTTCTTTCAGTTCCCAGAATTGCCAACTGTCTCTTCTAAATGTTCACCTGGGCATCTTTAAGATTTCGCTTCTTTCTTGTAAGTTGTAAACAGCATTTATTTGTAAATAATTTCATAACTATGATGCTCCAATGAGATGATGGATATGAAAGTGATACATTAATTAATATTCCCCTGAAAGATGGTACAAGCTGAATAACTTGAAACACTGACTGAACTAATGATTGCAAGTGTACAATAAGTAATTAGAGAGAACATCTCTACACATCAGTGATTGATGCCGGGTGAACACTTTCCCACAAACCTTGGCAGTTACATATGAGACAACATAGAGCTGGTTAGACAAATCCCAATACTGACTTCAAGCAACTCTCTCTTAAAACTGCAAGCAGCCCCCTCCCTTCCCAGTTTGTTCTTCAACCTTACTGGTCTTGTTCTTACCGTCTAACTTTCTGTACCTTACAAGTCTCAGATGTATATTTTATATACACAGTTTCCTTTTTTATCTCAATACCTAGTTCTTCCTTCTCATCTTGGAATCTGGACTCTCTCTCTCCAGTGCTGCAACGAAATGGATGCTTGTAAGTTCACAAAGACTTCTCTGTTGGAAAATACAATGGCCGTGTCACCTTCCTCACTCTCCTGGCTTACCCGACTGCATTGACTTTGCCAAGTTAACCTAGGGAAGAGTTTCAAGCAAAAAGACTCTTCCTCAAAGGCAGATAATATTAATCAACTTGTCTAATGGTCTGTTCTTTTTTAAATTATTAAAGATATATTTTAACTACCTGCTTTACCAACACATGCAACATCGTACCATGAAAGTGCAGCTAGTGTTTAAAGAATTCTTCTACATCACACAGCTTATATACGAAAGAAAACTCAGTAGAGGTCTTCTCAAATTTGACAGCAATCCCAACAAATCACATGACATTACAGGAAGAAGGTATGAAGCTGAAACAAATTTTTCTATGTTATGAATAATAAAAAATAAATTTCAGTCAACTAGAGAAAAGACTGAAAAATATTACAATATTATTGTTTTATGCAGAAGTAGTAAAAAAGTATACAGTCAAAAAAAAAAAACAAGAGAAAACACCAATATGAAAGTGTACATTGCAGTGTATTAAGAAAAACGTTATGCTATTTTTCTGAATTTATGTTACACGTGTAATTTCTCAGTTTTATTAACTTATAACTTCTCATGATTTATTTGTAATATTTACTTTTTAATATAATTTTGTATTTATAATTTTGTGTTATTTTTTAAGGAAGGTGTCCCAAAATTATATAAGCTTCAGGTCTACCTAAACTAATACTTATTAATTATATATTAGCTCTTCTATCACAGGAATACAAACCATTAACTCAAGAGCTTTTCTGGATAATAAAAATGAGGTACCACTATTAATATCTCATTAAATGACAGCAATCCCTCTCATTTCTCCCATCTTCCTGGGCCCCTTGCTGTTCCTCTGTCTGTGATGTACTCACAACTGTGCTACATGCTGATATTGTAAGATAAATAGAAAACACCCCTGCTTCGAGTAGATTTAAGCCTAATGAGAGGGAGAAGACAAACACTAATAATTATGCAATAACTTGATAACTGCTCTAAAGGGATTAAGAGCAAAAGGTCCTCAGAGCACAGAGTGGGGAGAGACTGAATCCACCTTGGAAATTCAGGAAAAGCATCACAATAAAGGTAATAGTAGCTGAACTGGGCAAGAAAGATGAGAGGAAGGAAGCCTGACAGAGAAGGGAGACAGCATCCCCATAGGGAAAATGGCAGGTTAATTTATGTGAGCAGACCATCAAAATCACTCTAAAGAACATCGTCAGATATGCTGTGCTGGCATACAGGGATCAAAACAAAACAAAACAAAACAAAAAAACAAAAAACAACAACAAAAAACAAAAAACAAAACAAAACAAAAAAAACAGCCAAAAAGAGAAGCATCCCTAGCTTTTCAGAAGAATTAATAAATGATAGGCATATATGTGGCATACTCCAATATACCAAAGGTTTATAAACCTTAAAAACTGCCCCTAGAGTACGGCAGCAAGATGGCCCTGGATGGAAAAAAGAGACAGAAAGGAAAGAGGAGAAAGAAAGGTAGTATAAGTTATTGAAGAATGATCCTTCTGGGCAAATTTTCACTTATAAAATATTTGATCATTAGGGGGTGTTAGAAAACAAAGAAAATATGTTTACAATGAAAACTGTTGACTCTTCAATTTTAAAAAACAAAAGTCCAGAGAGAGAGAGAGAGCAAGAGAGAGAGAGAGAGAGAGAGAGAGAGAGAGAGAGAGAGAGAGAGAGAGAGAGAGAATAGGAGGAAGGGAGGGGGGAACTAGAATGGGAACTAGAAGTAGAAACAGACATTAGAGCTGCCAAGTATCATTGTAGGTTCCTCAATTAATTCGAATAGTAAAAGCTCCTATTATCCCTAATGCTCTAAATCAGAGTTGGCAAAAGACAAAGTTCTAATTAAATAACACCAAAACTATCAACAAAATGGCCAGGAACTGAAGGGAGAAGAAACAGAAGTACTGGCCAGAGGAGGAAAAAGAGATCAGTACAAAAATATACTGACTAGAGTTTTATGTTGAAAAAAGCAGAAAAGGTTAAGAGACTTGGAAAAAGGATGGAGGAAAACAAAAGTAGACAAGTTTTTTGAGGAAGCAGAGGAAGGGAGCCCATTCTACACACAGCACCTCACCATGCCTCTCTACAGCCAAAGAAAAGCACGTGCTTGACCTGCCTGACTCGGTGCTGCCAGCAGCAGTCATCATTATCATCATTATTATCATCATCAGCAGCAGCAGCAGGATATTTGTCCCCTTTGTGCTACTATACTAAACACTGCACACAGATCATTTTGCTTCATCATTCAAGTGCCCTTATGAATGACATCCTATTACTATCCCCATTTTTACAGATGAAAAAACCAAGTCTCAGAAAGCTGGGGTGATATTTACAACTTTTCATTGTTTACATTTGATAAGATTCTGCACCCAAACACAAACTTTTAAAGATTAAAACCAGTGTATTGTGCCTGATTTAAGTTGATGGAATTCTGCACTCCCCAACTGTCTCATAATAGTAACTAACATACAGCATGCACAAGAAGATGCATTTTCTTATCTAATTAACCATCATTTGATCATTATTATATTGCAACTCCCCTTTTCAATAATCTTACTAACCAAAAATTTTAATTTTAATGAAAGTCTCAATGACAATAAAATATCTAGGTGGATAATAGGACTTTAGTAGGACACCATTAGAATACATCCATTGAATGCTGTAGCCATTTTATATTAGAAGTTGACTGAAAAAGCAGATGTGTGGTTGGGATAGAGAAATATTATAACTTGGTAATAGTCACCCTTATATATTCAGATGCACTAGACAAGTTGATTGTTGCTTGTTGGAACACAGATTTTGAGCAAGTTGACATACATTAAAATACTTTTGTCTTCCTGTTTTGATGTGCCTGGCACAAACACATGATATTTGATATTAATCCTTCTGAACACACAGTTTCTCCTTGGGTCATTTTATGTGCTTGGTCAAATCATAAAGTTGAATTACAGAGCTCCAAAGCCTATATCAGAAGGTCAGAGGTACTTGTTTTTTTAAAAAAATGAAAGAACTATTCACAGTTTAAAGTGATGGTGCATTCATATCCATGTTATGGGTAGATATTTACCAATTTTATTTTACTTAGAGAGGGAAGGATAAAGCTCTCAGTGTTCCCTATAGTTAGGTTAGGTACAGGTGACTGGGTTTTGGCCAATGACATGTAGAAAAACAATATTCCACTTTTATGCAAATTTCATAAAACCCAATGCATAATCACCTGTGAGGCAACCAGGGAGACCATGTGCTGAAGATGACAGCATTACAAGATAAAGTAAAGCAACCTCAACTGCATTGGACAGTGATGTGAGAAACAAACTTTTACTTACTAAGCCACCGAGATTCCAGAGCTTGTTAATGGTTGCACCATAGCTCAGCCCAATCTGACCAACAGAGAAAGTGGTATTGTCAATGGGGTCTACAGTCATGAAACTTTTAAGATGTGGCAGCGCATCAGGCAGCAAAGAAGCTGGAAATATGGAGATCTAAGTTGTGCCATGGGAAAACAGTTTGTAAAATTGTTATCAATGATAACTTGATAGACAAGACTACAGCCTACTAAGTCAGAAACTCTAGAGGAAGACAGAAAACAATCATGCCGTTAGTGCACACAGGGCTGGCTTATGAATTGCATTTGGCAAGGCATTACGTGAAATAGATAAGCTCAGGAAAGAATTGGCTGGTTTGGAACGCTCTGAAATACCACTTATCTCAGGAGTCATAGTTCATTGAAATAGCAGTACTTCCAAGTTTCCACTGGGCCAATATATCTTTAATGTTCAGGATTAACACTGTCTACCATAAATCCAATAGTCAAAGGTCATTGTTGCTCTGTTTTTAAGCCAGGTCTATTCATACTGAGTGGTGGAGGGGTGAGGCAGGAGATGGGGGGCAGTGAAGAGAAAGAAAAGAACTAATGTAGCTGTTTTTTAAAATAGCATTATGACCTCTCCTAAATTTCAAAGGAATACTTTTAAAACGTTAGTGAATTTTCATATCTAGAAGGAATTTAAGAAAGGCTATTCTCTTACAACTTTCTCCTTAAGGCAAAAAGAATACAAATTCAAATTCAATATTCAAATTCTCTTGAAAGAGTAACTATAGATCCTGGGTGGAGGACCTGGGAGAGAATAATCTGGTATTCATTTCAGCGACCTAAACTTAATTTTCTACTTTGGGATGCAATGCATGAGAGTCATTGTTTAACATCATTCCACTTAGGCCTCAAAAATCTCCATAAAAGAAACCTTATGGGGGATTTATATGCCTCACATTACACCAAAGTTCTGAAAAGAGTGAGCTCGGACTTGGCGGCCAGAAGTTTTCCTTCTTGCTCAAGGAGGAATCACTCTTGTCAACTTCTGGGCCACAAAAAGCAATGGGAATCTCATCAGGAATGGAGCCAAACAAACTGTGCAGGGGGCATCTGGCAACATTAGAAGCTGTGGAAGGTGTGGAAACGCCATGGGCCAGTCCTCAGGAGACCACCGAGCCAGAGAAAAACGAAATGAGTTAACAAGGTAGGAGGCCCCCTGAAACAAGCATCAGAAGACGCAGGCTCAAAAATGGATCCTTCCGCTGACCAGACATGAGACTGGGACAAGTCACCCTTCATTTCGGACTTCAGTCTCCTATAAAATGAAGGAGTTGGGCTTAATTATGAATGGTTCATTCAAAATACCTACAAGGATCCAGCACGTTGTCTAATGGAGAGATCCATGCAGAGTGGGGACCTGGCTAAGTGACGAAAACATGCCCCTCCGAGGGGGCAGCTCCTATTCAACTCCAGCTGAACAATGGCATCCAAGATCACAGGCTAGTGATGCCAAATTTCCATCTTTTTCAAGAGAATCTAGAAATCATGGATTTTTATGAAAAATTTTTCCATTTATAAATATCAATACCTGATTCAATTTTTTAAATCACACTATTGCCCACACAAAAACTATCTATCGGAGTGGTGAGACCTGGGCACCATATTTGCCCCCCAGGCAGATGTCACATAACCATCTCTGAACTAAATAATACCCAAGGCCCCTTCCATTTTTGAGGATTACTTTAAACCAATTCCCTTCCATCTTTGAGGATAACTTAAAACTAACTGGCTGATAAATGACATTTTAGTTCCTCTCTCTATAATGCAATTTCTTTCTTTTCTTTCTTTTTAAAAAATGGTTGGGAATGAACACCAATCCACTCTGCTGGGGCTGGGAAGATCTCCCCCACTTCACTGAAACTGTGTTCCTATTGTTCATGATCTCCTGACCACAAATGCAAAAGGCAATTGCCTTGCCTTCATTCCTTACAATCTGCAGCAACTCAAACTGTTACCACCTCTTCTTGAAAGCCGGCCTCTTCTGGTTTTCCACATGTTTCTAATAAACTTGTCCTAGATTTTTTTGCTGTCTCCTTTTTTTCTTTCCACTTCCTAAATATGGGTGTTCCCAGAGACTCAGTCCCCAGCCCTCCATTATTCTCATTAAACTCTTATCCTAAGATCGCATCTATAACTTCGGCTTCCAACATCACCAGATTCGTTTGCCTACACAAACACCTCTCTGAGAAGCTACAATTCTCCATTCCCAATGGCCGCTTGACTATTTCCACGTGGATTATACTGCTCATTACTTACATTTCACATGTTCTAAGTTTATTATCTTCTCCAAAACGTCTCCCTTATGTTCCTCTTATGTACTAAAGATCTTATGTACTAACGCTCTCCCACCATTTATCCAGTTACTGAGTTAAAATCTTAGTTATCTTAGACATGTCTCACTCACCTCCACATTCAATCATCCATTCACAAGATTGAGAACATTCATCTCTGCCTTTCTGAGGCAGGCTCCCACACTTACCTCTTCATGGAGTGACAATGCTCACACCCTTCCTACTGCCTCACTCCCATCTGTATTAGGCACTGCCTCTACGTTATCACCTCCATCACATTATATCCTCACTTCCATTGCCCCATGTAAAAACCAACTGCCTGAGTCTAGCATTTGAAGTCCATTGTTCGGTCTTTAGTCATCCTCCCCATCCATTCAATATGGAAAATCTTCTGTTCTAGCCAAACCAGTCTAATCATAGTTCCCCGAAGTCTACATGTTGTTTATGCTTAGAATGTCCTCACCTATAACATCTACGTGTTCAAATCCTACTCATCCTTCGAGGCCCAGATCAAGTTGCATCTTCAAAAACTTTCTAACTTACCTGAGTCAAACTGACCACTTTCTTAAAGTATCTTGCCTATTCTAGGCCCTTCCATATAAATTTCATATAGATTCGAGTGTCAGCCTTTCAAGTAGCTATCTCCCTCCCTTCTAAAAAAAAAAAGAAAAAAAACCAATTCAGTTAGGGTTTTTATTGTTATTTATTTGAATTTTAGGTCAATTTACCTTATTCACTGTTCTGCATTTTTCATTTTTTTTAATCTGACCAGGCTTCATTCTATATGCCTTAAGTTTAATTTGCTATTTTTTTTCTAGTTTCAAAGATGAAAATTTGAATATTGATGAAAAACTTCTTATTTTTAATATAAGAATTTAATGCTATAAATTTCCTTTTATTATTTTATGCATTCACATGCATCCCCAATTTTTAATGTTATATTTTCTTATTCATTCTATTCCAGATATTTTCTAATTTCCCTTGTGACTTTCCCTTTGACTCATGAGCTATTTAGAAATACAAGTATACCTTGCTTTATTGTGTTTCACTTTATTGCACTTCAATGATACTGCATTTTTTACAAATCGAAGGTCTGTGGCAACTCTGTTGAACAAGTCTCAGTGTCACTTTTCTAAGAGCATGTGCTCACTTCATGTATCTATGTCACATTTTGGTAATTCTCACAATATTTCAAAACTTTTTACTATTATTACATTTGCTATGGTGACCTATGATCAATGATCTTTGATGTTACTATTGTAATTGTTGTCTTATTTTAAGAAATTGCCACAGCCACTCCAACCTTCAGCAACCACCACCCTAATCTGTCAGTGGCCATCAACATCAAAAGAAAACCCTCCACCACAAAAAAAAATCACGACTCACTGGAGGCTGAGATGATAGTTAACACTTATTAGTAATAAAGTATTTTTTAAATTAAGGTACATATAATTTGTTAGACACAATGTATTACACCTAATAGACTACAGCATTGTGTAAACATAACTTTTACATGCACTGGGAAACCAAAAAAATCATGACTTGCTTTATTGAGATACTTTATTGTGGTGGTCTGGAACTGAACCCACGACATCTCCGAGGTATGCCTGTGTGTTGTTTAATCACATATTTAGTAATTTTCCAATTTCTTTGTTGTTGATTTCTAGTTTAATTTTTGAGTGGCCAGAGAATGTACTTTCTATCAGATTTAAATTTTCAAAAACTTGTTAAGATTTGTTTTGCAGCCCAGAATATGGTCTATTTTGATGAATGTTAAATGTCAATTAGAGCATATTGGTTAATAGTGTTGTTTACATCTTCTACATGCTCAGCTATTTTTCTCTCTACTTGCATCACTGAGAGAAGAATGTTGATATCCCAACTATAATAGTGGAGTTTTTTATTTCTATGTTTTGCTTTATATTTTGTAGTCCTGCTACGCTTCACATTGTTATATCTGCTTCATGAACTGACATCTTTATCAATATGTAATATCTCTCCTAATTCTCGAGAATATTTCTTGAGTAAAGTCTATTTTGTCTGATTTTAAAGTGGTCCCTTCATTTTATTTTGATTTATATTTGTACAGTATATCTTTTTCCATCCTTACTTTTAACAGATCTATATTTTTATATGAAAGTAGTTTCTTGTAGAGAGTATATAGCTGGGTCTTATTATCTAACTTAACAATCTCTGTCTTTTAATCAACATATTTAATTTTTAAGGTACTTATTGATATGGTGGGTTTAAATCTACCAACCTTTTACTTGTTTTCTATTTTCAAGATGTTCTTTTTTCTCTTTCCTAAAGTCACTTAAATTGTGTATTTTTTAATTATTTAGTTTTTTCTCCTAAACTGACTGATTACTTATACTTCCATCTTAAAAATTTAATGGTTGCCCTAAAGTTGACACTATACATTTTTAACATCATAGTCTGTTTTAAAATAATATTGTTACTTCATTTACTGTAGAGGAGCCTTCTAACAATATATTTCCAGTTCCTATCTCCTATAATTTGTACTTTTGTTTCCTTACATTTATATATATATATATATATATATATATATATATATATATATATATATGTATGTATACACACACACACACACACACACACACACACACACACACTGTATTGTAATTTACCCTACAACACATTTTCACTTTAAACTGTCGATTGTCTTTTAGAGTGTTTAAAAAATAAGTAAAAAATGTTATATTTACCATTATTTTTATCATTATTGGCACTTTTCATTATTTGTTAAATCTAAATTCCCAGCTGGTATTATACCCTTTCTGCATGAAGAAATTTTTTTAAAACATTTCTTATATGGAAGCTTTACTGGCAATAAACTCTCTTATTTTTGTTTGAAACTTTTGTTTGAAACATTTTTATTTTCACTTGGCATTAAATTCTGATTTGATGTATTTTTTCCTTAAATACTTCAAAAATATCACTCTATTGTCTTTTGGCTGTCATTATTTCTAACAAGAAACCTACTACAATGTTTTTTTGATTGTTTGAATATCTTTTTCTCTGGCTGTCATCATGATTGTCTCTTTATCGTTGATTACAATGATGTTTCAAATTTTCTGTTTAATTGGTTGTTTTTGTTTTAGGTATTTATCCTGCTTGCAGTTACATGAGCTTCTTGGATTTGTGGTTTTATATCTTTCATTGCTTTTGGAGAGTTATCAACCTTTATCTCTTCAAATAGTTTTTGGATTCATTCTCTCTTTATTCTCTTCTAGGACTCTAATTTATGTATATATTAGACAATTTAATATTGTCTCACAACTCTTGGATGTTATATTTTGGTTTTCATTTATTTTAAACTTTTTTTTTCACTTTATGTTTCAGTTTAAACAATTTCTATTATTCAGTTTGCATAATTTCTATGATTTTTCTTGACTTATCTTCAAGTTCACTCATTCTTTCCTCAGCTGTATCAAGCCTACTGATGAATCTGTCAAAGGAATTTTTCAACTCTAATATCCACTTAAACATTTTTTGATAAATAGCTTATTCTTATAATTTCATCTTTCTTTTTAAATTTCCCATTTGTACATGCATGTTGTCCAACTTTCTCAGACCCTTTAAAATAATTGTTATAATTATTTAAAGTCCTTGACTGATTGTCCTAATATCTGGGTCATCTCTGTATCTGGATCTTTTGTTTCCCTTATCTCTTGACAATGGGTTATATTTTTTTGCTGTTTTGATTGCCTTATAATTTTTTTAAATTAAATGTCAGTCATTAAATGTGGAACAACAGAGGCTGAGGTAACTAATATTTATGCCCCTCTCCTATCAGGCAATTTGAATGAGAGAGTGAGTTAATCTAGTCAAATAATGAGCTGTGCTTGGTTTCACTTCAGCGTATCACACACAGGCTTCGAATACCTCTAGTGATGGGCTGCAATTACATTGTGCTTCATTTGGGACTAACAAGCCAGGAAGTCTCAGTGTTCATGCTCCACCCTCAGCTTTCAGCCATTGCTACATCCCTACTCCACAGAAGAAGTCTACTATCTCCATGCTCTTGCCATACTGCCCTAGTTGTAAACAGTTGTTGCTTGATATTCATTCAATACTAGGCTTCATGAAGAGAGTTCCCTCTTTTCCTGGGTTAGCCTCGGGCTTAGGCACATTCCTGTGTTCCTGGAATGTGAGGTGGAGCTTTTTCAGCACGTCTGCCTCCCTTCCATGGCAGCCAAACTCTGCATTGCATCTGTGGTTTATTTTGGAAGCAGAGGTGTCCTGCCCTTCACTAGTGGTAATGAATCAGAGCTCAGAATCCAGGCTGCTTTCTTATTCTTCTACAGGAATAAAGTTGTTTTCTTCTACTCTTTCCTAGCCACAATGGTTCTTTTTATTCCGTGTGTGACAGTGTCTCTTTCCTGTCCTGAGGGGCTTAAGACTTTTTATTCATACAAGAGAAGAGACCGAAAGAGGAGAGGCTTTGAATTTTAATTCAGAAGTCCCAGATCTTCTGCATGCCTGTGCCCCAAGGAAGATCTTCTGCATGCCTGTGCCACTCATGAGGGCAGCCTCCTGTCCTGCCCTCATGAGCGCCCAGTGAAGGTAAATAGAAAAAGTCTTGCTAGTGAGTGAGAACCCATTTACCTTGGTCTGAAATGCTAACCCACATTTGTCTTGAACAACTGGTTAAAATTTTAGCTAATTTATTCTGACCTACTTGTTATGACACTTGTCTCTTTCTCTAGAAGTTGAGATAGTTAATATTTAATGGACTTGTCCTTTTTTTGAATTTAGGTTATCTTATAACCTCAGTTCTCTAATGGGATCAAAAGTTTTAATTTTGGAGTGTGTCTGACTTTTTCTTCTTGTTAGGGTAGGTGGGAATGGCATTCTTTTCAGCTTTCTACAACCTAGGTGAAGTAGAAACTGATGACTTACTTCACTTTTTAACACCTGGATCTTTTTTAGTTCTTTAGGCCCTGAGAAAACATGGGTAACTTTGTAAATACATTTAAAAAGTATTTTTGATGTCCTATATAACAGAAAAATTAATTCTGTCACAACAATTAAGTCTAGATCCTCATAATCCAGAAATTAACTTTCCTAATGAGGCTTTAACAACAACAACAACAACAACAAAACAATAACAATGTTTCCTAACAATCAGAATGTTTACCAAGAAAAAATATAAAATGTATTTTCATTGAATGGAATTCTACGAGGACCTTGTTATAATACTAGCTAATATGCAAGAGAAACAATATTTAGTAAAATGTGGCTTAGCTTTGAACTTAAACAAAGAGAGTATATTTAATATAATTTAATATAATATAATGGGTTTAAATTAGTCTCATTGATAGTCCCATAATATGAAAACTGAGGGTTCACAATAGCATGATTTCAAACCAGGTTTGTTAAGCATGTCCTTCTTGAAAGCAAGACAAGACCAGTTTGTTTTCAATGTTCCACCAAAAGTATAAATTTTATACTTGAATACCTCTCATATTTAAAAATAAAATCATATATATATAATAGTCTTCTTCATATTTTTCTGTTGATTCTATGGCTTAACCAACAAATACCATCATGCCACATTTTCATTTTATTTGTTTATTCAACAAAAATATATACTGAGTGCCTACTGTAAGCCGTATGCTAGAAATACAAATTTGAAAAGGCATGCTCCATATCTTCAAGAAATTCATAATCTCTGTTTCTGAGACATATACCAGGATAACACAGAGTGATCATTGCTAATATGGAGACATACCTAACAGAGCAATGGAAACATGGAATAAAAAGAGAATGGAAAGAATAATGATTAAATGTCAAAACTAGCAATCCTAATGACTCTGGTCAGAATACATTAAAATTAGTAATTAACATGAATAAACTATTTAAGGAGAAAGAAATAGATGCCAGGGCATAGAACACAATATAAATGTATTAAATTAACAGTGTTATTCCACTGAGCCACAAATGAAAACTTGACTTTAAAACAGGCACAGTAATTGGTAAATGTGTAACAGAAGAACTAAACATAAGGGATTATAAAAAGTCAAATGAAATAAATCCAGGATTTATTTAGAACACTAAATAAATCCAAAAATCCTTAGACTTTAAAGTCAGTGCAAATCTCAAGAGTGACTAGAATTTGGAAACCTTTGAAAAAGCTGGAATTAAAAAATATTATCTAACTAAACTATATTCTGCTGAAATGCACCGCAAAGGAAAGAGAAGATTTGTACTTTTATGAGCAAGCCATATTAGCGTTGCTCTCCTCTCAAGATTCAACATGTTAATTCCTGAGGGGCTACAAGAAAGTATACACTATATGAACCAGAACAGTGTTTTTATCTTTAATGGCAAAACAAATCTATCCTGAAATGACTTTTTTGTTTCTCTTCATTTGCCGTAATTAAAAGATTAAAGAGCACAGATTTGCCTTGGAATAGATCTCAGATCTCAGATATATTAAATCCTTTAATATTTTGTCATTACATCTGTTTTAACAATCTATTATAAAAATGATAAATTTATAAAAATGAATGAATATATGACTCTCTTTTGTTTACAGTTTCCCCCTAAGGCAATATCTATAATGCAAAGTTCTCAGAAGCAAAGAGCTTTGTAAAATGTAGCCTATAGAAGCCAAATGTAAGGCTTTACTAAAATTCCTATCAGGTATAGAATTTTCATGCTCTCTCTGCACAAAAAGCAAGCTCCTGACCATGAGTTTCAGTTAAATAAACAGGTACCTCTGTCATCATGGCTCCTCTGACCACGTAGAAGAGAGTCAAAAGCATTTTCCTGGAGTAGGTTTGATCATAGTATTTGCAAACCATAGTATTTATTTGCAAACCTAGTGGTATCAAGTTGAGGTATCAAAAGCATTTTCCTGGAGTAGGTCTGATCATAGTATTTGCAAATACCATAGTATTTTCAGATCTAGTGGTATCAAGTTGAGGTCAAAGACTGAGTGGTAGGCCAAGAGCCTGACTGAAACAGTCTAATACTCTTTCATTTAACACATGATTGAGCACCTACTCTCTGCCAGGCCCTCTACTAAATATTTGGGCTAGCTCAGAGAACAAAACCAAGACACTTACCTACATTTGATGTCACTTACATTGTATGATAAGGAAAGTACCCACTAGGGCCATAATAAGCCACAAAATGAAGGAGGTTCAATAATAATAAATAACATGCATAAGGTACTATTATGCACTGAATATTTTTCTTTTTAAGCTTTGTATGTATCAGTGATGGGGTAAATTCAATTACTATCCTTGAGGCACTTTGCTGAATGTTTAAACATAGAGTTTAGCCATGTAGCAATATTAGACAGGGCCTACAACTCATTCACAGTAATCAGCAATTGAACACCAAAGAGCCAAAGAGGTGAGAACCTTTGGTTTTAAAAAATAAAATGAGATATCCAAGTTTTGCCTTTGGCTCACTCAACATGTGAAGTTTCCTCAGATTCCATTGTAATAGGGAAAGCATCTCAATTATAGTAACTAGAAATGCAAATCAAGAAATTCTTAGGACATCTGAAGCATCTTGTGTCATCAAGAGAGAAAAATATTGTACATACAAAAGAGAACTTCAGCTCATGAACTTAAGGCGTGTGGTTCTGCAATAACAAGATCATATGATATTATAACTATGAGAAAACAAAATTACACAAGAGAACCTCCTGGGTAAATATTTTGCATGTCAACCAAAATCCAACCAAAAAGAATGTCATTTCAATTCATAAAGTTTCTGTGGGGCTCTTGAGTCTTCAAGAATTTCCTGCCTATGACTTTGCAATCATCAGGAGTGTCTGGCTGAGTACCTGGCACATACAGTACAAAAGAACAGTTTCTTGACAAATCTGTTGAAGTTATCTGAACCTTCAAATTAAGAAATACTCTGTGGGTCTCACATGTCCAGAAAGGGCAATAGATTAAGGGACAAAACTTCTACTGTCTCATTCCTGATTCTAGGAAGATAAGTTCGGACGACTTTGAGGAAACTTCATATTATTTGTGAGTTTCATATTTTGTAACTGCATCAACTAGGTAAAAGAGAAAGTGTGTCTTGCATAAAGTCCACTCTAAGCCAGGGAACTCAGAGATTTAATTTGTTTGCTCTCAAATTTTTACACACTACAGATAAACTAATTTAGATTAATGAGATCTGTCTCAAAACTCAAACTAAAGACTTGCTTTCCCAAGAATAGGCCTAAATCAAAAGAAAGTTTTAAATTCTATGCAATTGCTCTGAAAATAGGACACTATTCTTTTCAAACATACCTCCAAATCAATGACTGTATAGTCTCTGTTTACTACAAAATTTAGGACATTATCCTGCTGAAACTCTGCCCTTAATAATAACCATTCCATTTCTTGAACCCTACTTAAGTTTCAGTTCAGAGTAAACTAATTGTTTTTTTCTTTCTTTCAGCCAAACGACACATGCTTTGAAGACAGTCCAAGAATAGGTTTGGTTGTTTTCACTGAAATAAAATCTATTCCTTTGTACTAGTTGACCTCATAAGTGGCTTTCAAAAATTATTAGGTATGCATAAATGTTAATTAATATAATTGATTAATAAAATAATACTATCTCATTTCACATCATCATTGCCACTGCCTCTGCCTATTACTTCACATATAATGAAGAAAATGCAAGTCTTAGCTAGCAGTAGACATAATCCAAACAATCACCCCTAGAACACAGATTCCAAAAAAGAAAATAAATATTGATACTAAAATATGGGAAAGGGTGTATTACATTTTTCATAAAACCCACTGTATGATTTGTTTTTGGATAGATACTGCTTAATTTCATGGTTGAAACTAGTACTGACTTATTTTTCATTTTAAAATAAAAAAGTTTGACCTGAGTTATGTTAGAGGACTGCCTTGAAGTAGCTGAATTATTGAAAATAGCCTTAAGATAGTCTTAGTATGCATGCTTTTATAAATTTGAATACATTTATAAGTTAACACTGTAAAAGTCTGTGTGCACAAAATGCACCTATCTCTAAATATTTATGAGTGTACTTCCCCATTAAGTCAGGAGACAGTCAAAAATGGAAAATTGTAAGAAACATTGTCACTACAGTGGAAGTAGACAAGTTCAAGTATCAAAAAAGGAGAAATGAACCCAATATCCTAATTCTTGTGTCTTTTTTTTTTTAGCCATTGTTTGAGGTATAGCTGACTTATGAAAAGCTGTATATATTTAATTAATACAACTTGATGAGTTTGGAGATAAGTATACACCCATGAACCATCACAGCAATCTATGCCATAAATATTTCCATCATCCTTCCCAATTTTTCCCCTACCTCTGATGTTATTTTAGGTGATAAGACCATAACATAAGATCTACCCTCTCAGCAAATTTTTAGGTATACAATACAGTATTGTTGACTGTATGCCACACAGTAGATTTCTAATTCTTGACGAAACTTGAAGAGTCTTTTGGTTTCAGATCATTATTTCCAATTAAAGGAAGCTTCTAACACTAAGTACCTTATGAACTATACCATAGTTTATAGCCTGTTATGAAATCAACCAACATACAAAGGAAAGTAGAGTGAAAGAAGTGGAGGGATCTTATAATCCTTGGCAAGGCTTGATTTAGGCAAATTCTCAGGTCTTAGGTCTAGCTATTTAGGCTTCTTGCAACTATACCTTCATCAGGATTAGGAAAGTTTCCTGGTCCACTCTCTTCACAAAAAGAAACAAAAAAAATGCTCTCACACTTATTTGATTGGAAAGATATCAGAGAAGGAGCAGTTAGAAAAAAGGATTTTTCTGTATATATTTTCTAAGTAAAAAGTGAATATGATAAATCTGGTCTGATACTGTGTTAATTGATGTTCCTTTCTACATTTCTGGTTGTTGGTGGCATCAGGTATCATCCTCCAGATTTTCTGTTTAAGTATGTTACCTTTTGTCTTAGAAAATATACTTTCCTTAAGAGCTGGTGGATATTCCTAAGAAACACATCTTCTGGCATTTTTATTCCACTGTTTTCTGTTTTAATAAATTAGGGGAATCGATCAACACAGTGAAGCAACGCCAAGGTAAATTATATTTTTGGAAACACAGAATAGGGCAGACATGCAAATTTCCCAAAGAAACATTGCATGAAGCATACTGTGTATTTCCAATATCTACAGTTTGTGTTTATACTGTGACAAAAACACAACTGGTTGGTGTTATGGTGAGAACTTTGACTTTTACATGTCTTGAAATTTTTTCTCTACTTTTAATATTAAACTCATGAGAATATATCTAGTTTCCCATTTAATTATAATTTACTTGCAAATAAATCCCATACTTGAAAACTTGAGCTGAAGAGCTGATCATGTTCATAGAAAAATATTGAATTCTCTTCCTTTTTTCATTTCTCAAGACACAATAATATTAAAAAGTTTATCTTTAAAAATTCCACAAAAATAAGTTTTTTGTTTTATTTTTAAATTAACATAAAAATAATATACCCTAAGCATACCACCCAATACATATATTATCATTTTGTATATGCACTTGTTTTAAGCATGTTTTTCATATTGTTACAATTATCATATACAAAAATATTGTAACTTTTTTCCCCACATACATTACATAATATTGGTGAGTATATTTCACATGTATAGTTTTTATTAGAAGCATATATTCTACTAATATTTTGAAGCATTTTCTCATTTGGAGTATGCACATTACTTCAAAATGTTAAAATCTGAACTTCTCTATGTATTTTTGGATACTTTCCAGATCTATTAGTGGCTTGCTGCAGTAAAAGTGTGAACACCCTCTGGATCTAGTGTTCTGATACCTCTACCTATGTCAATTTTTTAAATAACACTTGTCACTCATTATTCCTTTTCAGACTTGCCATTACCTGTTCATTATCACATTGTTCACGTGAAATTCCAATAGTATAAATAATTAATTAAACTCTAGTTAATTAAACTCAATTATAACTTTTTTTTTTTTTTTTTTTTTTGCTAACCACAAATCTGAATAGTACTTGTTCTTTCAAAAGCAGCCAGTGAATTTACTTATCCTTGATACTATTCCAGGACTATGATGTATTTTCCCCCTCAATTAAGAAGTGATTACTCTATTTGCTTAGTTAATTTGAAATTTTTATAAAATCCATAAATTAAAAGTTTTAAACTGAATTCCAACCTTTTAAACTCACAAAACGTTATTTGGGTAAAATGTGTTATTTGGGATCAAAATAGAGAGAGAATTGTATGCTAAAGTCTTTTTCATATATGATCTCATTATTTTCAGGATATCAAATAACTCACAAATAGTATTTTAACAATATCAGCTAAAATAAATTAATCACTCATTTGCTACATGGTATAAAAAGCTCGTGACTACACTCGTCTAGGCACACCTAGTTACATAACATTAGTTTGTTTAGCTTTAAAGAGCAGGAAGCCACGGTGGCTGCAGTTTTAATTAGCAAAGAATTGAAACAGGCAAAGATTAAAATTCCTCATGAAGATAAAAACTGGAAGGGACTCTGTAAATCAAATGCATATACTGGCTTCTCACTCATACTCACTCATGCAAATGCATATATATAAAAAGTTTTCAACTTTACTCAGTAAAAACATACATAGACACTATGAAAATGTTTAGAAATCATTTAATTAATTTAACCAGATTCATAATAGTTATATTAAGATGACTGGTGTTTTCTCACATCATATCTTTAAACTATTACATTGCTTTTGAAATTTTACATTTTTTTTAATCTTAGTTAACTGTCAAGATTCTTCTCAAAGATCATTAGCTTCTTGCATATGCTTCTTTTTGCTTTTCTAATCCTTCACTGTTTCCTGCTTCACATTCCAAAAGAAATAATTTCTCCTTTCTCTGAACTCCTCTCCAAAGCTTGTCAGTATAACTTTTTAAATAATAATTTATTACATTCTACCTAACATTGGAGTTATTTATATACCTATCTCACCTGCTGTGCTACACGGCAACTGTCTTGAGCCTAGTACTCATGCCTCCTGGAAGCCCACATAATTAAATGTATGGTTAAAATAAGGTAGGTTACTAATTTGAAAATTCATGACTTTTTTCAAAATTATAATTTTTACTCAATTGCAGAGGCTGGAGCCAAATATATCCTAATGCTTTCCAAACTTACATTGCCATTTGACTTTTCCCCCCTATACATAAATTTTAAACTGTTATGATTAAATCAACTCTTTTCCCCTTGCTGGTTAAAAACTTTACATTGAAAGCAATAGTAGGAGCAGAGAAATGAACACCAATTCTACTCCTTTTATACATCTGATTTGCTATAATAAGACTAAAATTAGCTTTTACAGAGGAGAGACAGAGAGAGGAGCGGGGAGAGTGATTCTCGCTGCCCGAAGTTATTTCCCTGAGGAACAGGCTCCTTTCCATTAGGTGATCAAATGCCACAAGAGGAGGACAAGGGATTCTGTACACCAGAGGTTTAATTGAAATAGCAAGGCATGACCTAGGGCAAAAGAGCAATTAAAGCCCCAACGTACAGTCCCACCAGTGCCCAGCAGTGAGCCGCTGTTGAGCTTCAGTCCCCTTGATGAAAGCCTGATTTTTTGATGCCATCATCTGGGGAGGTATTGTTACTGTCCCACAGGAGACAACTCCCCAAATTTGCCTTAGTTCTGTTTAATTGCCTAAAATTCAAGAACTTTCTATAATGTAAAGAAGTACAGTGGCATCATTTGAAATCTCATTCTTTAAAATGCCTTTCAGAAAAAAAAAAAAAAACTACTGCTATCTTTTTTTTTTTTTTTTGTATCAAAAAAGTTTCAGGAAAAACATTATCAACAAAAACGGCTTTTTAAAAAATTCAAAACTTTGTAATGTGAACTAAATATACCCAGGGCTAATTCTGCTAGTAGAATACTCTATGTAAAGCTTATTTCCACTTCCAATGCCAAAATATACATATTCATTCTGTTCTCTCATTCTTTGTAGCTTTTTCAAGTGTCAAATTGTATAGAAAGAATTCAAAGAAAGCAAGGCGTTTTACTAGACTTTTTAACCCTTTCTTCTAAATTAGACTGCAAACATATAATAAATCATTACTTTGTAAGCATTTAGCAATAAAATAATTTTGTTTGACTACCTTCTTGTCCAGAGAAAACTAGGTAGAAGTCACTTAATAACATATGGTTTAAACCTTACCATTCTTAATTCAACATAAGAAAACATCTATATATTTTTTTATCAGGCATTTTTTCTTCTTAAGTAAATTAAAATTTAATAAATTGTTACTTTAATGAATATACTTATTCTTTTATTAAAATAGGTGGTAAAGAATAGATCCGTGACTACCTAGAGGAGGAGGACGAAAAGAGGGGAAGACTGGAAGAAAAGAAGGAAATGAAAGGGAAAAAATAATATTTATTAAATTTTTAGCATTATGCTACTAATTGGCACCTAGACTCTTCAAGTCTATATTGATATGAATTCTGTGAAGGAGAATTATGACTTTTTTCATTTTGCAAATAAGAATGAAGAACAGAGATGAAGCACTTGTCGAGAGCCACACAACCAGTAACAGAAGGAGCTGGTTGTGGAACCAGGTCTGTGCAGCCAAGTGCACCCCCTTTCCTGTATGCAGTGCTGGCTTGAACATCACCTAATGAGGCAGCATTCAGTGAGGTGTTTTTAAGTCTAACTGTATGTATTGTTAAATAGAACTTTTGCCAATTTAAAGCTCTCTGATTTTAATTATTAATAACTAATAATAATTGAGTGACATTTGCCTCTGGTCTCTGTGTTTTTATAGTGAATGACAAAAGTAAATGTTTTCTGGACTTCTATATAACATATGATGCAAAATATTCCTGTGATTCAGAATAAAGTTTAATCAATACTGAATGGATACCAAGAGAAAGCTTAAATCATATTTTGTCACATAAGAAAACAGTAGATAGAAGTTGAAAAAGATGACATCGTGTTCTTTGCTTTTGAAAAATACCTAAATATGCTGAAAAATCACTTCCAATTCCACTTTCTATTGTAAAAAGGAACAAAATGGCAATATTAGTAAATGTGAGTGTTAAGCAAAAAAATCAAGGTGCCCATCTTAAATACCTTGGAGAAACACAAAAATTCACCACAATAAATCATTTAAAGAATGAAATAAAAGCATGAGTAAGGCCAAGTTTCTGAATCCTCGGACAGATCAATTTTAAATAAGTTATAGAAAGGTCCTGACATCTGCCTGACGGAATGGTTTAACGAAAAAGTTGAAGTCATTCAACTACTAGTTGTTGTTTGTTTTTGTGTTTGTTTTTTTCCTCCAAGTTTGTTGACAGATTATCTATTTGGCTAAAATTCTTCAATTGTCAAAAAACACATTCAATCTAAAATCTTCTGTTAATCTGTCATTTTGCTATGTCTTTTCAGTGTGTTCGGGGCTCTTCTAATAACAGAATATAACTTTCTTTTGGAGACCCCATTTCTAGTGACTTAGGTGAGTCAACCTTCCTGTGGCCACATGGCGATCCTATGACTAAGAGCTGGCCAATCAGAGTACTCTACCCCTATCCAGAAGGATTGGATGAGTACATGACCTAATGAAAGCCAGAGTTTTAATTAGATTTGATATAATCTTGTTATGAGAGTGTCTTTCTTTTAATCAAAATTCAAAAGAATATATTCTTGGGACTCTCTTTCATACTGAGAACCTGACTGTGTAAGAAATAAACCAATAGAAAAATAGGGCAAAGGGATAGAAAAACAAACCCCCATGGACATCACTTGAAATCCTGAATCTACTTGTACCTGAAGCTGATCCATCCTTTGGTGGATGGCCAGAATTCAAAAAATTCTCCTTATTTTGCTCAAGATAATTTGAGTTAGAGTTCTATCACTTGCAGCCAATAGATTCTTAAATAACAGAAGTATGATGCTATTTTCTAATTTACTGTAAACTGTTGTGAAGTATCTCTTCTTACTTTTAGACAACTAACAGATAATAGGAAGCAAGACCAAATAAAGTGGTCAGAATCATTAAGGATATCTCAAACGTTTTTAAAGGATAATTCTGAGCTTTGAAAAGAAAATTAATGTTCAATTTAATTCAATCATACTGTAAAGGTAACTATGGTTTTCTTCATAGATACTCATGCAAATTCTTCCTATACCATGACATTTTAGAATTAAAAGAAAGTTTAGGGTGCCTCTTCCCCTGTCCTCAATTTAGAGATGATGAATCTGAAGTTTGACTAAATTATGAATTATCCAAAATCATAAAGCTAGTTAGTGACAACAATGAAATGAAACCAAAGTCTGTATCCATAATTTATCAGAAATTATAAAATAATACCCATTACAGTATTCACATTATTCTGAGATGAAGCAACTGCAGACCTAACTATAATATTATCATTAAAAAATTGATAATTAGCTTAGTAAAGCACACAAATGTTTCTACTTATTTATCCATTGGTGTATCCATTAATTTTTCTGAAATGAGGATGTACTAAGTGAGCCAAAATTCCATTAAATACACACAATGATAAATGACCTGAAATGGTATCTTTGTAAGGCTTTTGTGTTTTCTTTATAAATAACTACCAGATAGAAAAGGGTAAAAATAATGATATTCTAATGGGAACTCATAAATTTTGTTAGATGTGAAAGCTGAATTATAATCTGAGTGAAAAAAATGCACATTTAAAAAATGGTTTTCTTTTGGATAAGAATGGCTCATCATTCATTCTTCCTCTGAGTTGATAGGCCAAATCTAATTATAACCAAGTTCCAGAAACCAGAAAATACACTTAAAGAATTTTAACAATCAAATAGCCTTTTGACCTAGTTATTAGATGTCCACTGGTTAGATCAGCATATTTTTTATCCATATCCTTATTTTATACTTTTTAGAAGTAGAGGACTCCTGTTACTGCTCCAACAGGCATAATTACTATAAAGTGTTCAGTATGCATTTGTGAATTTTTTAACCAACTCTCTAATCTTCAGCCAGGAAATCCGATTAAACCCAAAGTGAACTAAGTATTTTCTTTTGAAATTGTTACATAATTACTACAGCAAATTTGTAGCACTGGAGAGTGAAATAACAGAGAAACTACGTCTACCCAAACTGCCCACAAGAAAAGAAAGTCAATGGTATATGGAGAATTTTAAAAGCTAAATTAATATTCTTTTAAAAACCTCTCTTCCAGTAGTTTTTAATTTTTAAACTATTTTAGCTATTTTATAAAAAATATTTAATATTATTAATACTTCGTCATAACTTATTTCCAGTAGGGTAAACTGACTCAAAATGAGTTACTGTTTTTGCTTTATATTTACAAATAAATAAATAAATAAATGCAATTTCATAATAAAACGTTATAATAAATTCTTAACACATCTCCATTAGCAAAACTTTGAAGGAATAAAAAAATGAACATATTGTCCATAGAGCTAAGATGACTAACAGTCTAAATAATGATTTTTTTTTAACCACAATCACACCAGTTTTCTATATCAGCAAGATGTTTACAGCTAAGATGAATAATCAGCATTTGTAAATGTCTAGAACAGGCTCTTTCCAATAACTACTGGCTTAAAATCAGGCTAGACCACTCCTTAGCACACAGGCAGATGGGAATGCCAGCCCCAGAAACCTCTGCCTGCTTTCCTCTTTCTCTGCCCTTCCCTCTCCCTCTCTATTGTCACACTAATGAATCATCTCCTCACTGTAGTTCTGTCTGGTCCTCTTTGCCTCAAATCCTCAGGAAGTTTACAGATACTCTTCATACCCTCAAAATACATGCACAGACTTTCTACACTTTTAAACCATCAGCTTTCTCCTTGCAGAATGATGAAATCACTGAATCCACTGACTGCTCTACTCACCAGGTTGGTCAAGGAAAGTTGGTAAGTTTCTATTTCAATGTGTTCTGTGCACAGGTTCTTCTTACCAGTTATGACCATTTATCTCCACAGACAAAACCTGCAGTCTATAACCCCACTGCTCTTCACAAGCTGCCTCCCAAGTCCCTGCATCTGGGAAAACGGTCCTGCCTCACCCCCACACTAAGAATGTGCTGCTGTGGCCTTCCATGGTTCGGTAGACGTTGGGTGTTTAGGATCAACCAGGCTTTAGGAAAACTGCTTATTGTTACACAAGGCCCTAAACTGCAAGAAACAAAGTCCAAAGCAGGGAGATTTTTACAAAAAGTTTTAAGGATACCACATGCTTTTCTCTCATTGGTAAAACTGCTGCTAGCAATTAGAGGACTAAAATTGAAGGCTTGTTGGGTCGAGCGCTTCCATTTTAATGTCAACATGCTCATGTTACTGTTTTTCTGTTACCCCTCTCTTTTTTTTTCAGGAGTGAGTTTTCCCACAAACTGTGTTTTCGGCGTGCAAATAAATACAAGACCCGGTTGCTGTCTGGATTCCGTGTTTCCACTTGGAAACAGCTTCTTACAGATTATGACACGCGGCACACAGAAAATGGGATTAGAAAAGGAGCTGTGGCCATAGGGTTGTCCTCGGGCTGTAGAAGGCAGGGAGGACCCTTCATTATTCTTCCCCTCAGACCGAGGAAGCTCACGATAGCTATGTGTCACCTCTAATGTCATCGTTTCCCTCTCAGGCTTTGTCTCCCTGTCTCCTTCTTCCCTTCACTGTCTTTCCCCCACCCCCCTCCTCCTCTCTCTCCTTGGCTCCCAGGACTGAAGAAAACAGAAGAGCCTAAGAGTGGATCCACCATTCCCTAATGAATTAATAACTGTGCCCAGCCCCAACGCGAGCCAGAAAGAACTTTTCAATTCCAAAGAGAGTATTTGGAATGTTTAAAAGATGTACATTAAAAGTTAAAGAATTTGGTTTCTATTATTCTTATTGCTGTGAAAGCTGTTAAAATATTTAGGTTTTAAGAGAAGGATTCAATAATTGTTACATAAATCAGTGTTAACGTCAGCTAATATTGTAAAATACACTAAGAAAAGTTAAAATGGAAATAGAAAAAGAAATCACAGTTTCTATCCAATACGTAGAGTGGAGGCTGTGAACACAAGGGTGGTATATCAGAAAGCCTATAAGTTCTTTCTTTCCTTTTTTTTTCTATTTAAAAAATGACTTTGTTTGCAAATTATAAACAAATCTCCTAAATAATGAAATGGCCATTTAGATTTTATCCAAATAGCCATATAATAGATTTTTCAGACCAAGCTAATGTATTTTCTTTTTATAATCATGTTTATTGCAGGTCTTGATATATAAAACACAGATATACTAGGAAAGATGAGAAAGTGAAACATGAAATAAAACAGCACTTAAAGTAATTTCATAAATTTATAAAATTCCCCATAAGAGATTCTCAGTGTAGCTTTCAAGTCACTACTTATCGTATATAAACAGACCCCTCTACCTGGGTAAAAAGGTAACTTGGTACAAGGTCTGTATTTCCAGTAAACAGAAGATGCTCTGCAACACAGCCTAGGACTCACTAAAATGGGGCTCCTCAGGCCACAAAGTTTGACGAAAGTATCCAGCAAATAATATGATTCATCAACTATCACTTTCAATCCTGTTATTTCTCAAGCTGTTCTTGTGGACTGTTTATTGAATTTTGATGACAGAATATACATGCAAAGTAAGGAAGAAATTTGGACTAAGACAAGCTAATCAGAAAATGAAGTGCTCTGGTACTCATACTCATACTCACACACACACATACACACACACGCACAGCACAGCTGTGCACGCTGGACACTCTTGCTCATTGTTTCTACATAAGCAGGCAATATAGTAAAGAAATGTATTTAAATGGTCCATATATAATTGAAATTATTTATTAGTCACCAAAGTAATATAGAATCATCAAAAAATAAACATTCTGCTTATTCCGCTTGTATAGTAACTTACTGATTATAATGCTAGAATAAATATCTTATAATTTATCATAAAGCACCATCAATTTTACTCCTAAGTTTTAAAAAAGTGACAAAACATTGAAGCATATTGGACTGCTAGCTGATGAGCTAAAGTAAAAGGGGGAAATAGGGGCAATTTTTCTTTCCAAGACATTTGTTTACCTGATTTTGAAGCCCAAGCAAGTTGGGGGAAATATTCTAGGTGATTCCAAATGTAAGCTAGGGTTCATTCATTCATTCATTCATTTAGCAGTCAAAATCTAGTTAGAAAATGCTTTGTTTAAAAGAAATGGACATGTGCCCTTTCTTCTGAATATGTATCTTCACAGGTCCACAAAGGAATATGCATAGGAATGTTCAGAGAAACACTTTTTATAGTTACACACAGAGGAATAAACCCAATATCTATCTCTAGAAAATGATAAAATATCAAATGTGCACACAACGGAGTCCAAAATCAGAAGGTGACCTCATGAGGCAGACTTATATTTAGCAACACAGAAATAGCTCAAAACATAGTACTTAATTTTTTTAAAGAAACTGAATTTCTTTTAAATTGAGATTTATAACATAATACCTTTTATATAAAGTTTAAAACATACTCAAAACAATATTATATGTTTGCAAGAGTATATTTCAATGTCTGTGTGTATAATTATATATTATATATAATTTTATGTATGAACATATAAAAACACATACATATAACAAGAATTTCAAGAAAACACATTAAGTACATTAGAGCAGATTCCGGTGGGTGGGGAGATTGGGGTCCATGTGGGAAAACTAAATGAAACAAAAGAGAGGCCTGTGCCAGCCAGCATCTGACACAGTGGGCCATGAATGAAAACCGTGATTGATTCAGTTCTGCATACCTGACCAGAATAAAACAACATAAAAACACATAAAAGACTTTGGATGCATACTTATTGACATTAGGATAAAACAACATTATCTAAACAATCAGTCCTATCTCAAAATAAAATTAATCTAGAGGGAAAGAAAATATTGGAGAAGAAATGAATTGGTGATATCCCTCGGCTATAATATTTACAGTCAAGTACAATTTGGAAATCTTATACCCAAACTTTTTATTTATAAAATTTATTCATGGGTCTCATTATATTTACACATGTGAAGAGAAATCACAGTAAGGAAAGACCATTCGAACAATTCACTGCGGGAGCAGTGCTCACAGGCACTTTTGCACCTAGCTTAAGGAATCAGGGTTATCACTGAGATGGCCTCCATCACCTGGGACAAGGAGATACATCAGGCAGCAATTTCGCAGCTTTTCTAATGTAGTGTGAGTTCAACATCTGAGTAGAAAAGCAAATATGTTATATATATACAATTCTGTCTCAATGATCTAGCTGTTTCAGATAAAATAGTGGAGTGTGATCTGTATAAAGACTATGTCATGTCCCCAATTCACTTTATGTGGGTCAGGCACAGTCACATTGCTCATTGTCTGATAATAGTTTGAAAAATTCTGTGAAAGGCAAACTATCTTGTTAAAGACAACTAATAAAAGCCATTCTGAATGATCCATAACAGTTATCTAACCAGATACTATTATAAAAACTAGAGAGAAAGTCTCTATGGCTTTTATCACTGCAGGATCTTTGAAAATATTTTATTATCTCAATTTCCAATGAAAATATGTACTTTCTGACTATATAATTATAGTTACAAAACTGATACACTATATTACTTAGATAATAGAAGTAATATTTAAGATGTATTAACCTACATCTTCATTGTTAAGAAAGTTGAATTAAATAATATATCAAAATGATAGTACTAATTTGTTTTTTCAGCAAATATATCTTGGGAACATTATTCTGTTTTCAATACATTATTTCTACTCATCTTACTATTACTTATACACTGGTGTTATAAAAATTTCTTAGGAAGTTATTACTAAAACCATAAAATGTCAATAAAATAAATTCTTATTACATAAAAATAATAAATTGAGAAATAATCCAAGTCCACCAACTATATTATCATCTTAACATTATAGAAAATTTACTGAATTGTGAATTTTACACCCCCAAAATTATACATAAGTTATAGAAATTGACCACTATGAAAGTTGGTCAACAAATTATACCACTAAAATTCTCACTTTAGGCTAGTTATGGGACGCTACACAATAAAAAGAATATTCAGCCAAATGCACCAACTAAAAAGTCTCAAAGACATATAAATTTCAAAATGTATATTTTTTTAGGAAATGAAAGCTAAGTTTAGGTAACCATTCACTGACCATACAAAAACAAAAGAGTGGTGACACTCCAAGTTATTCATTCCATCATCTAAAACAGTTTGACAAGAATTATAAATCAAATCACCATATTCATGAGTGGCTATAAAGCCACATTTTACATCTTGGTACTGTGTAGATGAAACCACAGTAAGGTGAATTAAGAAATTTGCTTCCTATTGTCTAATATCTCCCTGTTAGGAGATTGTCAATAAATGGAAAAGGAAAAAAATCTAGACAATGTATTACATATTATTTTTTAGGGCTATAAAATTGTACACAGGCCAAGCAAGTCCTCAGATAGTTAAATGGTCACACCAGAGAGCTTATCTGAAATTTCTACAATAAATGGTCACTTTAAAAGTTTTTTTAAAATACTGTGAACTACTGAAATTTTTTTGTTGGTTTTTTTTTCTTTCCCTTTCCCTTTTGCAACAGAATGAGGGAATGAAGCATTTTCTTGGACACTGAGTATAATTATAACTAATCATCTCCTTCTCCTTGGAGCAACATTCGTTGACGTTCCTTCATTTTAGGGTGGCTGGCTGACACAATTCAAATATAATTACTCTTCTTGCATGATAAACTCCAGCACTGTGAGCAAATACAGTATGTCTCATTGTCAAGTATGGCTAGACAGCAGCAGTGTAATATAGACCTTTCAAGCCCTGGTGTAGCCCCCTGCCTTTGAAATCTGTGCAAGATGACAAAACTGACTTTCATTTCCCTTGGACATTCTCAAGGTATCCTTATTAAGAAAAAAAAAAAAAGCCTAAAACCCATAAATTTAATCTACTGCCTGCCAATCACAATGGTTTCTGCTGTCAGACACTCAAGATATATAACCACAAAATTTAAGTGTTATTGTTTCATACAAGAGAGAATGTTGCTCATGACTACCCCCAACAGTCATGTGGCAATTCAGTGCGTATCTTTTGTTTGCCTCCTCCACTGGCGAACAATAGCAAGAGCAGAAACCTATAACCAATGGACCAAGTGTGGAAGGAGTTACATGATAATAAACGCTAAAGTAGATCAGTTTTCCTAGTTATCTTGTAAGAGACAATTAGATGACTAGAGAAAATTGTTTTCTAATGTGTTTCATTCATATTAATAGTTATGTTTTCTTATTTCATTCTTAAATGACTTCTAATTTTAAAAAAATTAAACTTGTAATTGGATGATCACTGGAATACAACTTTCCCTAACTTTGGAAGAAAATAGTGAAAAAAAATAATAACATCACATAATCATGAATGTTGAGTTTTAGGAAGAAACAACAGCTTGAAACTTAAAATGAAAAATTTTCACATGGCCT
This sequence comes from Macroglossus sobrinus, assembly GCA_004027375.1. NCBI lineage: Eukaryota > Metazoa > Chordata > Mammalia > Chiroptera > Pteropodidae > Macroglossus > Macroglossus sobrinus. The sequence continues at coordinate 82,458 of PVKZ01002012.1, forward strand.
ACTGGCCCCAAAGAGCTATGTTTTTGTTAACATAGTAAACTACATGGATTTCTCTCACGTGTTCTGATTAGTAGTTTTAAAAAAAACATATTTCGTGGATGACCACAAATATCAACTTGACATTTTGTCCCTTCTTGAATTATAGCGAAAAACCAAATGTAATTTTTACCCACTATTTCCTAGGACAGTGTTTCACAATCAGCCTTCAAATTCTAGATGTGTTTTTTTCTGAGTGTACGAAAACTCTTCTTTCTCTGAGTGTGTAGCAATACAAATGGAATTATGTCACATCACTGTGTTTATCTTGGGCTGCTGTAAAGACAATTATATTATAGGCACTTGACTCTTTATTTCTTGACCTAAAAACCATATTAAAGTAACCTCCAAGTGTTTTCGTTAGCAGTAGAGAGACTCCGCAGATAAAGAGTCAGATTTTGACAATAGGGCTATGTTTTTTCAGGACTAAAAACAACTGGGTCCGGTATATCCCCTGGCCTCTTTCCTCCATGTTTGGGAACAGTGAAATCTAAGTAAAGTTATATCAAGTTAGAAACAATATCTTTGTTTGCTCTACATATGTGAGCAAACCTTCATAGTTTCTGTTTCCAAAATAGGCAGAATTCTACTAAATCCAGTTGGAGAAAGAATCCACTCAGAAATGATCAAAGATATGTGGCTAGCAGCAATTGAAGGAAACTTATATATGAAATAAAATGGAACCTTTGGCCACTCCAATGTCATTCTGTCATTACAGAATGACAACTGTAATAAATGAATATATGTTCAAAACAAACAGAAAAGGCACACTACAGGTATTTGGATTTAATGTTTACCAATAACCTGAAAACTCAAATTAAATTCTGCTGCAGATCAGGTCCTTCAAGGAACACAAAGAGAGACCACCCACTTCCTTATAAAACAAGGACATTTTATTAGGGAGAGTTTAATGGTCTGCAAAAGGGCTTTTTGTTTTTCCTATGGGATACTATTCTAGCAATAAACAATGTAGTCACACTAAACTACCTTGAAGGTTTTTGTTATGGGCAATGCTTGCACTTAGTTCATCAGTAGCCCCATTTTTAACTTAACCTTTTCCTTTCCCTAGGAAACAAAATTCTACCACTCCAAAAGCTATAGGATCTTCTGTTCTAATTCAGGACATTCACTTGATCCATACACTTATCTCTTGGATGTGTTTGCACCTAGACTACTTTGGGTATGCTACTCAAATGCAGAAGTCATTTAGAAATCAAAACCCAATAAAAATATAAATCCACCATGAGCATTGCAAAACACACTTGCTTTAATATCTTCTTTAAAGTTTGGTGGAAAAAAACAGAAAAGAGACATGAATCTGTGATCTAACTCCTTTATCTGTTCCTCATTATCACAGGGCACCCAGTCATCCCTCTGCTGCCCACGTGGCTTAGTCATAAACCATAAAATAAAATAAACACTTTACTCGACTGACCTACTATCCATAAAAAGTCTAAAATTCAGCAGTTTGAATTAAAGCAAACTGATTAGATAAGTGCAGCCCAAGCCCCAAAATAAAATAAAACAAACCACAAGAACAGGTGACTGAGAGATTTGCATTTGGTTTGCCATGTTGCTTTTCCTCAAAGGCTGAAAATTCTTCGCCTTGCGTATTTAAATATGCATCAGCTCAGAAGAAGTTACACAGTGTTTCCATCAGCAGAAGATGTGGCACTAAGAGAAAGCATCAGGAAAATAAAAACTACAGACGAAATAGGATGTATTTGCATATTTCACTTGAAATTAGGCTATGTTGCAGCATATTGGGAACTCATATGCATTGGATGTCAGCTGAGTTCCTTTTCTTTCCCCCCAAGGTGACATTGGTGCTTGTCTTACCAAATATGATGCAACTGACAAGTGTTTTCATGTAAGGAAGATATATGCCTCCCATCACCTTGTCAAGCTGAGTGAAGGAAAACTCCAGCACATCCTTTCACAAGTGATTAGGTGGTCGGAGTCATTAAAAGTCATAAAGTTAGACTGCAGCAGTGTGCTATGCATATATATGAACTCATCCAAAGCTGTCCTCCTTGAAGCAGGTGATAGCTCTCAACTTTGCCTCTGACCGAGTCATAAATTCTTGGCTAAGCATTCTTTCTCTTAGCATACCTTTGAAATTATATTAAACAGTAATGCTGCATTGGCCAGTCTCATTGTCTCCTGCTTCTCAGCCAAACCTCTAACAATTGGAGGTCTAAACATCTGATTTTGGTTCTCTAACACAAAGTAAAAAACCAGATTGTCATTATTTATTCTTTCCCAGCACCTTTTTAATTTTTGAGTACTTTAAAAATTCTTGTCAATCAGCCTACTTTAAAATTTTTTTTAAAGGCAACAAGAAAAGTGTGGTATTATTCAACTATTACACAAAACGAGGATATTAAAGCCCAAAGAATTGAAGTCACATTGCCAAGAGTCTGAACAATTATGGCTAATCAGGAGATCACAGCAAAGTCTAAATTCTTATGTTATAAGCCTCTGCACTTTTCCTACTTTCATGCCTATCATTTCCCAACAAATAACTCTAGTTTTTGATAAATCTGATTTTTAAAGTATCTTAGACAATATGAATTTAAAACTTTTTAAATGTGCCATTTGACTCAGAAATTCCACTTCTAAGAATCTGTCCTAAAGCATTAGTTATGTGTATGGGCACAAATGTATGCACAAGATGTTCAATACATCATTATTTATAATAATGAACAACTGCAAACAACCTAAATTTCCAAAAACAAAAGATTCTTGAGATTCTTTGGTTAAATATTATAAATCCGAGATATATTTCTGAATAATTGATTAATGCTAAGAGAAGTAATCATATGATTGTGAAAAAAGTAAAATATAATACTTAAGGATCTCAACTATGCAACATGTAATTATGCTAAGGAAAAACAAGTAGCAAAAATACAACAAAATGCTAACAACATTTACCTCTTTGGTTAGAATTTGCAGGTAATTCTAATTTCCTTTTCTAAAATCTGTATGGATTTTGCAATTTTTCTACACTGAGCATTACTTACTTTGATAGTTAGAAAAAGAAAATAAAATATTAAAGTTCTTGAGTGGATGTATAAGAAAGTACCAACATTCCATAGGTCTCTTGCAAATCATCTCAACATAGATTACTCAGCATTAAGCAATCTAAATACTTTCTAAAATGTATCACAGCAATGTAGGCATAATGCCTGTCCTGAATGCAGAAGTTCTGTCGATTTATAGATCTGACATAATGAGCGATACCTTTTTAAGACGCGGTACCTTAATGGTTCTTGATGGACCAGAGGGCTTTTCCTAGAATAATTTCATTTTCCTGTAAATGCCTAAAAGTTTGTTCATCTAGCATAGAGCGGATGTAATCACAACTAGATTAATGATTTCAATCTCTCCGAATTTAAAAAAACAATTACAGGCTTTGAGATTGTGGCAATTTAAGAACAACTTCTTGGGCTAATCAACTAGACACAAATTAAATCACATCAGTGTTATAAAGGCCATTAAAAGAAAGATTTTTAATCATCAGATATTTAAAAAGATAAAAAAGGCAAGACTGAAATGCATGTGTCTTTGTGTAATCTCTTATACAGTATTTTCCATTGTTCTGGCCTAACAACAAACATAAAAAAGCCCAAGCTACCGACTATGTTAATAAAAACAGAAATGTCTATATGCCTACCAAGTAGAATATACATGTATGAGAGCATGATTCTTTTTACTAAACATATGGATTTAATTTTCAAACCCATCATCATAATTATTATATAGAACAGAGAGCTGAGTTTCTTACTCAGTACTTTACAATTGAACATTTTAAATATTAAAAAATATCATATATGTGGCTGAGAAACTTGCAGAAGAAGAAAAGGTCAGAGAAAAAGGAGGCTAAAGAAAAAAAATACAATCTGAGCCTTTTGCGTCAGGTCAATGGCTCTTCTGAGAGTTGTCCCACAGAAGAAATCTGGTAGCTCCACTTCCCCGAGAAGAAGCAGTTTTCATATTCTGCCCACACACCTTCTGCTGCTATTTTCTTTGAGAGGTGACAAGGAACCAGAATCATTCAGATATTTTGCTGTGGGTTCTCATGTAATCTCAACACTTATGCAATCTCTATAAATAATAATTCTTTATTTACATAAAGCATTTATTAATAAGATCTACATTTTAATCCAGCCCATAAGAAAGACTTACAAGTCTTTTCTTCCTATTTATTCACTTTGAATCATAAGGCTAATAAATAGGGAAATCAACAGAAGCTGAGCTTTAGGAATAAAAAAAAGGAAAAGAAATAAAATTCTTAGATAATCAAAAAAGATGGTCAATCCCCAAAAAATTCAACTTAATACAGTTGATGGTTCTGGTTAAGAATAATAAGAACAAAGATGTTTTCTCATTTTAACTTTACATTATTTTCTCATTTAAAACTCAATAAATACTTAAGGCAGAAAAAATTGTAAAATAAAGAAAAATATAATGAAGAAAATAAAATTTTTCCACATACTACCAAGAAAGACTATTATTAGGAGATGGTTGTTCCATTTATGCTTTTATATATAAATCAGACTTTAAATGTATAAATGTATTTCATCATATATACATGCCATAATTTATTTAAACATTCTCAATTGCTGGACACATAGAGGGTATGTGACGTTTCACTATTATTTACTCTAACATGAAAAATCCAGGAAGATAAATCTTTCCATACATCTATGGTATTTTTTCTCTTTAGAACAAATTTGAAACAGTGAAATTACTGAGTTCAAAGAGTCTAAACTTTTTAAGGGTTCTTAAATACACTGCTGAATGGCCATCCATAAATTTTGCACAATTTACACTCTCAAGAGAAGTATTTGTGAAAATGGCTTTCAAAATAGTCCTGCTAGTCTTCTCTTTGTCCTAAAACAATAGGTTATGGAAAAAGGTCAATAATAAAAGCTAAAACAGCATTCTATCTCTCTAGAAATTATTTATGCCTTCTTACACTCAAAGAGAGTGCATATGTTTATTGTGAGAACTATATCTACCCCAACTGTGTGTACAACACAAGGTCGATAAATATAACTGGTCACATATATCTACTTATTTCTATCTCAATGAAGCACAAGGAAATGCACTTTGGATTTACTGTATCACTGGCCTTCAGAGTTTTAAAACCCCATGAACTGCACTATTCTGAATGACATAAGAGATCTAATAAGATAGAGGAATTAAAAAATTCTGTGTTTATTAACACACCTATAATATAGTTAACCAACCTAGAAAAGGTAAGACATAAAGGGGTAAAAGAATAGGCTCACTGGTCAGGGTGACATCAGACACTAATGTCCCTCAGAGAGAGGCTTGTGTGTATCAAAAAACATCAGAGAATTAGTAAGTTCCAAGATGGAAGGATTTTATTTCACAGAACAAGAAATCTGGAGATAGTAACAAAGGAGAAAGCAGTGAAAAGAAGGGAAGGGCAGGGAGTCAGGGTCACATCATGTGCAACTTCCCAACTTTGACAAGCCTGGAAGAGTAGATGAGATTTCCATGGGCCAGGTTCTCCATCTAAAATAGCCCCAAGTCATTCTCTTGTTCCCAGGAAAGGGTTAAGGTAGAGTTGAGCTGTGTAGTTACTGAGAGAAGGTGACAACTGGTGCTGTTGTCCCTACTCAGTCTCCCCAGAAGGTTAAACACAGACATCATACACAGAGCATCTATTTCTCTCATTAGCTAGATAGTCAGTGCTGTCCCCTAGGTGACATCTCAGGCATTCTCTAAGTTACAAAGCTAAATGGATGCTTCACAGATGTGTGACTGAAATGAACAGGAACCCAACACAAGAACTTTTCTAAAACTTTTAGGGGTTAATTAAAAACTTTTAGTTGGATATTTCTGAGACAGTACAAAGAATGACTACATATGTCTTTAATTTATAAAGACGATCTCAGTCTAAAACAGAGAACAATAGGCTAATCATGGGATTTAGGTGGTGAGTAATGAGAAGCAAGTTCCTCTCTGTACAGTATGTCTGTCTGAATCCCTCTTTTTTTCCTCCCTCCTTCCAGTCTGCCTAGTCCTCTAACTCGAGGCCAATGTTCTCATTCCAGATGGAAATCCATCCATGCTCCTCACCCATGTGAGGAAGCCATTACCCAACAAAACCGCAAAACCCAAATCTTACACGAAACTGAAATTAGGCTTAAAATTGAAGCAAATGTTGGAAGCAGTCTGTGGGTGTAGGATTGGTCTTTACCTATAGTCTCTTCAAAGAACCTACAGGGGTTTTCCTAACACAAAATTCAGCTACCCTCCAAGCATATTCTTGGAGGGGACTGTCATTTAAATATATTTTATAAGGAACAGTCACTCTTTAGTCCAGCAGTGGGTTTTTTTATTTTTAGTTTACGAATCCTATCACTGTCTTTAAAACATTGTCTAAATGTCACTTTTAAAGTGACTCCTGCATCAGAATATTTTATAAAAGCAAGTCTTCTTCAAGCCCTTTTTTGATTAAATGCTAAGGGAGTGATCTTAGCAAACCAGAGTTTGTCCTAAACAATAGCAAATCTCAACTGAAATAACATATTTAAATCTCACAGAATAAACAATAACTCACATCACAATGATTGTTAATTTTTAATTCATCAATCAAATACTTCTGCCTTAAGAATTTCATTCCATTTTAAGAGTACACTGTATTGACTCTGATATTTATACTTAATCATTGTCTTTTTGGCCCAGAATCATTTAGACAGACCATGTTATTTCCATTTTAAAAGCCACCTTTCACCAAATTAAGGAAGAATATATTTAGTGTCCTGCAGCTTTCATACTAAAGATTCTAAATTTTCTAGTGAAAGATGTCTTTAAATGAACCAAGTAGTTCATATTTTTAAAAATTACTTATATTTATTTCTACACTCATAAAAAATGTTATTAACTTACTTTTCCATGAAATAAAACTAGAACAATTCAAACTTTACTATGGTTTATACTGACAATAAAGTCCTCTTTAACTAAACATATATTTAAAACTCTCACATAAATCATTAAGTTACAGCAAATAATCACACAGAAGCTATTTTCATAAGCCAAAATTGATTTTTACTGAGTTCTTCAACTATGCCTGAAAACAAAGTGTACTATTTAAATAGAGCTTGTGAAATTTCAAGACTGTTTTATATTGGTAAATATTTCAGAACTACATGTGTAAAACGGCAATTAACTTATTGAACAGACGAAAAATAGATTCTCTAATAACTGTTCTTTTCTACAAGCTAACTCTGGGGTCATCTTTTTTGAATTTAGAAAAGCACTAGTGGTTTTGTCCCAAAGGTACAGATGAATATTCAGGCTAACCTAGTGGATATAATTCTGAAACTTCCATGATTACTCAATTAAAGATCAAAATATGATATGCCGTGTGCTTTTTAGTTGTTAGTGCTATGAAAGCAAAAATACTTTCCATGTTGGTTTCCTATTTGACTGGGAACCAATGAAAGTATGTTTATGCTAGAAGTGCTTAACATGCTTATAGCATGTTAAATGTTTGTGCAGATTGCTTAAAATCCTGTAAATGATTTTGTGCTACTTTTAGTCTGAAGGTTTCCACTTTAAGACTTTTTTCCCTAATGTATTTTAGAAGTATTTTCAAAAAATAGAAAGAGTATACAGCATTTATTCTGAGGAAGACTGACATAAAAGGAAATTCATTTTATTGGAATGTAATGGGATGTTTAAAGCCATCATATTTTATACCCTAGCTGAAATATTAAGTGGGAAAAGAAGTGAAATATATTAAGTGGGAAAAGAAGTGAAATATATTAAGTGGGAAATAAAGAGGTTACAAATATTGTTTTTTCACCTTTTTAAACATCTCTCAGCCATCTACTTCACATCCTCACTGCCATCAGCTACCACTGTATCTCCCTTGGAATATTGCCAGAGATCTCCAAGTGGGAGGCACCACTTATAGTGTAGTCTGCTTTGTTTAGTTTTTAATGTGTGATTTCAACCACATACATGTTGAGCATAATATAATTTAATGAAGAACATGTATCCTACAATAGTTTCATTCTTTCTGCTGATATTAATTTATTTTAGAACTCTAAGTTGAAAGTTCTAATTGTTTTTGAACATCAAAGTAGAAATATAAGAATTTATCTAGTTTTTTCTCCTAAAAATGCATGCAAGCATCCATCCATGCATACATATAAGACACAATGATAGAAAACACAGGAAATCAACTGGCTAAAGTTAAATAAAAAGCTAAAATTCATTTTCAACCACTGAAATCAATTTAAATCTTTTAGGGGCAAATATAGCAAATCACAATTTCTCATGATTCATGATGAAAGTCAAATTTTGGCAGAGGCCTTAGAATCATTGCTAAGTATTGAATTTAAAATTTGCTATTTCCTTTCAATTAGTAATAAAGTAATTTTAATTTTTATTGAATCTATAGCCTACAAGAATTACGATTCTTGTTTGCTAATAGAAAAATATGTCTTTAAACAGATATTTGTTCATACTCTTGGTCAAATCATGGTATCTATGAATGGAACAATATATCAAAGTATAATTTCTAAATCTGTTATAGCATTGGGGACAAGGGTTCAAATCTTGCTAAATCTAAATTTTGTCATATTATACATTCAAGTAAGGGTCATTTTCTACATTTTAATTTATTTCTACTTCTCAGTCTAGTTTTATTAAAAATTAAGAACAAAAGGCAGCAAAACATTTAAATACAATTTTTCACTTTTATTTGTTTTACCCTCTATTAGCCCATGAGAAAAAAAAATTCTATAAAGTCATTAATCAAAGGTAAATTTTCTGCAAATGATCTTTTAAAACTTAAAAATTCTAATTTTATATTTTATGCATATCTCTAATCCCATTATGATTTCTGAACATATAGAAACAGAACTTAATAAATAAAACTTCATGACATATTCTAGACATTCGTTCATTTTTGAAAACTGAATTCAATTTTTTTCTTAGTAGCCTCTACATCTTATTGGTCATTACAGATATAACACACACTTTCCAAAAACTAAATTTTTCTTACTCCTTAACTTAAATAATCAGCTGGAAAGAAAATGTAATCTCAGGGAATATAACATATATCTACATATGTTTTCAAATGAACATCGTTATCTAGGTTAAATGATAAGATCTTTGGAGAGATGATGTCAACAAAAAATGGCAGAGTTAGATCTTCAGAAACTTTCCTGCACAATAAAAGAAAGATAAAAATAGCAAAAAAAAATTCAGTATAAACTTTTTTCAGAACTTTGGAAATTAGTGAAAGGTTTGCAGCAATCCAGGGAACATTTATTTAAAAAAAAAAAAAGGCTGAATTTTGGTAAGAAGAACAGCTTTGTGGCTTTTTTTTTTTTTTTACTTGGCCTGTTATAATCCTCCACTCTAGAGTTCTGAGAAAGCTTTAAAAACCAAAGCCTGCAATCATGGTGAAAACCAACAATTTGTAATCAGGATATAAAACAACAGCCTCAAAGCCATCACAGGGCCAAGAATTAGAATGGAACTCCTTCAAAGCCTTGTTCCCAGAGCACTGTCATTATTTCACCTGTCTTTGGTTCCATGGAAAACCCCACACTCAACATTATGTTTTATACCTAACTTAGAGCTCACTTAGTGCAAATGCAATTTCCCCAGGAGTATATGTTAAAAACACTTAGAGGCAATTGATTAACTTATTGGCTATATGAAACAGTGGATAACAGTTAAAGTAAACAATAAGCTAACCAAAATGCGTTAAAAGGCAGGCTGAGGAATAAGATGCTGATGGGAACATCAAAAAGCTCCCACATATTTCTGAGAATCTAGAAGTCCACATAATGCATAGAGTTATGTAAATATCCAGGGCTGTGAACATGCTCAAGAAAGGTCTGAGAAGGCCCTAAGTTCTCATTACAGGCTGATTTTGATGCTTTGCACAAGTAAGAAAGCAGAGTCATTAACTGCCTGAGGGCTGAAGGTCTCACCCAGCACACCCACAGGGCTCTTTAGCGAGACTGGGAGACATTAATTCCAGACATTTAAGAAAATTTCTGTTCAAACATTAGCTGACTACAATGATAACCAAATAAAAACTTTGGTGACTACATATGACAAAGAATTTAGACTTTATATAATTATCAGAAAAGATACTTTAAAGATATCAGAAAAGATACTTAGCAATAAAGAAACCCAGGGGAGGGAGAAGAACCTGATTTCTAGAGTTGCAATGTTGTATTATTTAAAATGTTCAGGTTTCAGTAAAACTTACTAAACATAAAATGAAATAGGAAAGTATGTCCTATACATAGGAAAAGAAGTTATCAATACAAATTGTCCCCGAGGAAGACCAGGCATTGGACTTACTAGACAAAAACTTTAACAAAGCTATTTTAAATATGTTTAAACAATTAAAGGAACCATGACTTAAGAACAAAAGGAAAGTATAAGAATAATAACTCACCAAATACAGACTATTGATTAAGATAAATTATTTTAAAAACATACACACACACACATACACACAGCACTAAGCAAAAAATTTGACCAAGAGAAGTAGCAGCAGATTTAAAGGTAGGTTGACTGAGATTGTTTAATGTGAGGGACAGGCAGAAAAAGAATGAAGAAAACTGAACAGAAACACAGAGATCTATGAGGTAATCAGCTGAACCAACATATACATATTAGGAGTCCAAGAATAAGGGGTGAAAAGAAGGGGGCAGAAAGATTATGTGTAAAAATGATGACTAAAATCTCCTAAATTTGATCTAAAATTAATCACACATACACAAAGGTCAATGAAATCCAAGTAGAATAAATTCAAAGAGCTACACACCTAGATGGATCATAATCAAATTTTGAGGAGAAAAAAAAGAGAGAAAATCTTGAAAACAGAAAGAGGGAAGTGACTCATTACATACATGTGATTCCAGAAAGAATAATAGCAAATTTCTCATTGGAAACCATAAAGATCGGAATGCAGTAGGAATAATGTACTAAAAGTCCTAAAAGAAAAGCTTGATCAAGAATTCTATACCCAGCAAAACTATCCTCCAAAACTGAAGAAGAAATTAAGATATTTCCAGATAAACAAAAGCTAAAAAAATGTTTCACTTGCAAATCTGTCCTACAAGAAACACTAAAGAGAGTCCTTCAGGTTGAAATGAAAAGCCACTAGAGAGTAACTCAAATCCACATGAAGAAAGAGCAAACACTGGAAAGGTAATTACATAGATAAATATAAAGGACAGTATAAATATATATTGTTTGTAACTCTTTGTGCTACTACATGATTTAAAAGAACATAAAACAATAATTATAAATCTGTGTTGAGGAACACACAGCATATAAAGATATAATTTGTGTGACAATTACAGCACAAACAAGGGGAAATCAGAACTGTATAGGAATCAGAACTGTATAGGAATTAAGTTGTACTTTTATAACTTAATTAGTATTAATTCAAACTTGACTGTTATGAGTGATGATGTTAGTTGTAATTCCCAGGGCAATAACTAAGGAACTAACTCAAAAAATAGTAAAATAAATGACAAGGGGATTAAAATGGTATACCAGAAAATATCTGTTTAACACAAAAGAGAGTAATGGAGAAATAGAGGAACAAAAGAAAAGCATAAAAGGTATACAAAACACATACAAAATAGCAGATGTAAATCCTACCCTATTAGTCCACAAAAATAATTATTATTTAACTATAAAAAAAAAAAACTCATTCTGACTACAACATGGATGAACCTTGAAAACATTATGCTAGTTCAAAGAAGCAGACTCAAAAGGTCACATATTTTTGTTTCATTTATACGGAATGTCCAGAATATTCAAATCCATAAAGAAAATAGAAGTGGTCTGGATGTCTGTATCCCTCCAAAATTTATATGTTGAATTCTAACCTCCAAGGTGATGATATTGAAGTGAGACCTTTGGAATGTGCCTGTTCTTAAGGGAGAATCAACCTGATGGGATTAGTGCTCCTATAAAAGAGACCCCTGCAGAGCTTCCTACTCCCTTTTGTCATGTGAGGATATAAGAAGAAGTCTGAGGAGTCTGTGAAGCCAAAGAGGGCCCTCACTTGACTATGCCAGTACCCTGATCTAGGACTTTCAGCCTCCAAAACTGTGAGAAGTGGTTGTTGTTTATAAGCCATTCAGTCTAAAATATTTTGCTATTTGTACACAAAAGGGAAGACTGGTGCCATAAAAGACACCTGGACTCTGGAAATAGATATTTCTGAAGGCCAGGGCTTCAAAGCAGAGGCGACAACAGGCTTTACGACCAACAGCTGCAGATGGCATCAAGGCCTGATGACAGCAATAGGCTCATGCGAAAGAGGCCAATGCCAAAGACAAGTGGGATAGTATCTCTCAACAATAGAGCAAAATAACTTAGAGGACCACCCAAGAAATACTGCAAACATACACAAACCTTTTCTCTCTAGCCAACCTAATGTCTTATCTATTCAGACACACCTGGAGGCCATATCCAAGAGAAGAAGGTGGAAAGGCAATAACTGATAGGTTGAAGATTTGCCAAAGACTGTTTTAAAACAGAAGAGTCTCTTTTTCAAAAGAGGAAAATAAGTTACATTTAATTGACCATTGTAAGTAAGACACACATGCTCCCTACATTGAGACAAGCTAGATGCGGCTCAGGAAATATATAAAAGTAGAGATAATGAAGAAGCTCTATTTTATTTTTACATTTCAGAAATGGCATTAATTATCAATTCTTCCATACAATTTTTAAAATTTGGGATCATATAACGTCTTACATTATATAATGTTTACACATAATATTTTAGACATGTGTCAGAAATAATTTATGGGCTGTTACACTGCTAATATTTGTTTATTCTGAAAAAATGCCAACTGTCTCTGCCTTTTATTTCTTGACAGAAAACAAAGACTGTTAGCAAGAGGAACACCTCAACTTGGATAATTTAATTTCTTTATTACTGAAACTTTAGGAATATTTTTGAAAGATTAGATAAACTATGTTTCCTGGTTTATCTTTATTCTCATGCTTATTTGGTCTCTTCAAAGAATTCTAATAGAAATTACCCTGCAGAAAAGTCTTAGAGTTTTGTTTGTAATGTAATTTTTTTCATGTATAGTATGTTGATCAAACCTTTTGAAACACTTTGATGTGGGGGAGGTCCTCTTAAATGCTTTTGAATTCATTATGTGAAATAAAACCATCTATAACTTTTTCAAAGCAAAAACTCAAAGTAGCACAGTCATCTGATAATGAAAGCAATAAAATTGGACACAGAAACACTGGTGGTCAACAACATCTAAGAGAACCCTAACCCAGGAAAATTCATAAACCCAGTTAGTCTCTTTCTACTCCCATTAAGTCAAATTTGTCAGGCAAATGTAATCAGAGTTGAGTGGCACTGTTAGAAAACTGCCGTAAATTGGACCAGATTCCCAAAAGATTTCAAGGTTACTCACCACACAGACAAAAACTGAAAACACTAAGTATGATCAACCTGGGGAAAAAAAGAAAGACCTAAGAAGTTATAACCAATGACTTGAGTCATCTGGCCAAGCTTTCTCTTCTTTTAAGTCACAGTTTGGCATCATTATTAGCATTAAACTTTGAGTTATCATTTTAAATGATTTGGAACATAGTGTTTCTGTCATAAACAAGACAAAATAAAGGATAGCTAGAGATATAGATTCCATTCTTGTTACGTGCTGTTGCACGTTGAAATTAAGACATGATGGGGCATTTATACACTTCACTTAAAGATGACATGCTACATAAACTTTATAACCAATCGTGTTTTCAGACCTGCCCGTTGAAGATGAGTTCCTCTTCCCAGCAAAAAGATATGTAACTTTCTGAAAATTGATGCAAATTATTATTATCTTTTCTCTACAGAATTCCAGCAGAGCAAAGTAGTGATATAAACATTTTCTCTCTCAGTATCTCTAGAGTTTTACTACTCAAAAGTTTGGTTTCTTTATCAGTAGCAATGGGATCACCTGGAAGGCTGTTAGAAATGCAGAATCCCAGACTTGTCCCACACCTACTAAATAAGAATATACCTTTTAAAAACATCCTCCAGAGATTGATATGCATATTAAATTTTTGCATGTATCAGAATCTCCTAGAGTATTTATTAAAACATGATTCTTGGGTCTCACTGTGAATTTTTGACTTACTAGATCTGGAGTGAGAAAAATAATTTTTATTTCTAAAAGTTTTTAATGGTATTCATGCTGAAGGTCTGGAGACCACATTTTGAAAACCAATGCTCTGGGTTAGAGGATACTGTGTGTTTTCCCTATTTTGGTAACAGATCATTCATATTTCAAGCAAGATAATGAGCATCAAGAATCTAAGTCTAGGCTCATTCTGTTGAATAACTATTAACATGATTGATTAAAATTATACTTGACCTTATGTCCACACAAAAACCTACATGTGGATGTTTATAACAGCTTTATCCATAAATGCCAAAACCTGGAAGCAACCAAGATGTCCTTCCATAAGTAAATGGATAAATGAGCTATGGCACATTCAGACAATAAAATATTATTCAGTGCTAAAAAGAAGTGAGCTATCAAGCTATGAAAAGATATAGAGGAACCTTAAGTCTACATTACTAAGTGAAAGAAGCCAATCTGAAAAGACCAATAGGGATTCCAATTACATGTCATTTTGTAAATGGTAAAATTATGTACACAATAAAAAGATCAGTGTTTGGCAGAGACCTGGGAGGAGTGGAGATAAACAGGCAAAGCACAGAGGATATGCAGGGTAGTAGAAATACTCTGCATCATATTATAATGATTGGTACATGTCATTACACATCTGCCCAACCCCATAAAATGTAGGACACCAAGAAAGAACCCTAAGGCAAACTATGGACTTTGGGTAATGATGATGTATCCATGCAGGTTCATCCTTGCTTTAAAAATATATATATCATTCTCGTAAGTGATGTTGACAATGAGGGAGGCAATGTATGTGTGAGGTAGAAGGTATATGGGAAATCTCTCTATCTTCCTCTCAATTTTGCTACAAACCTATAACTGCTCTAAAAAAAAAAGTCTAAGATGACAGACTGATGATAAAGTATTTTCTAACTAATATATATATATATATATATATATTTGACCAATATAAGTACATACACATGTAAGGGACAGCTGCTCAGCTGACCAGAATTCTCCCAATCATTGCAACTGTGCTCCCTGTCCTATCTTCTGGCAGTGTGGATGGCTGGAACCAAGATAGAAATAATATACTCTATCTGGCCCAGTCAAATTCTCTCATCCAAGAATTTGAAAACCTCAGTAAGGACAAAGCTTGTATTTCCTGTCTTTCCCCAGGCTCAGTTATTTAGTTCTACCAATCCTATAAACTGCCAATATTCTTTTAATAATTGTTCATTACCTAAATTTGCAGGATTATTTGAAATGCTTTATTCATAAGCTTTTTTTTAAAACCATTTTCTCCATGAATTCTTTTTTGGTTTTGTTCTACCAATGTCTGAAAAAGGATCCATGAGTGAGTGCCAAAGAGTAGAAATAATGACAACAGGCACTTCTTATGCAACCCCAATGGCCGTCCTCCTGTTTCCTATTGTTTATTGTCTGTTGAATGAAGAGTGCATACCCTCTGGGATGAGCCCGGATAAGGATTCTGTTCCTGTTGGTACAATGCCTAAAAGTGATAGTCACTCTGGAGCCCTGTTCTCACACACCTTTCCTTTTGTGGGGAGAGAAGAGTCATAAATGTTCTGAAACATTCCAGAAGAGTGGGGGAAGTAGTATGAGAATCAGAAGGAAAGGAGTAGGATGGGATGTACCAGGAGCAAGAAAAATAATGCCTTTCTGAAGCAGTTCAAATGAAGCACTCTCAGCTTTGTGGCAGATGCCAACACCTCATGTTTGACGTAAGTTTTATCGCTTGGAAAAGACTTTTCACCCTGAGTGGGAACTAAATGAATGAAACTGCATCAATAATTGAACTAAAAAAGTGGTAACTATGTGAGCTGACAGATATGTTAACTCGTTTGATTATAATGATGACTTTACAGTGTATATGTATGTAAAAATATCAAGTTGTACACCTTAAACAAGTAAAACTTTTGTCAATTATACCTCAGGAAAAAGAATAAGAATAATCCAACTATTCTATAGGAGTTCACTAGATTGTATGCAGATTCATGCAGCCAAAAATGGTCCAATTCACTAGTACTACTACCATCACCACCGTAAAAGTTTTTAATGTTTAATCTCTTCAACTTTTCACAACAGTGTCATCGAGGTAAACAAGATGCTGTCAAACAGCACTCTCTTCACTTTCAATTAGCACCACACTGAGTTCTACCATGAGCCTCAAATGAAATCCTTTAACTGGCTGTTTCTTGGCTTAAAAACATTCTGAATCAGTCAGTGCTGAAACTGACAAATTCCTAGAACAATGTATTCACGTGGAGACTGCATGGGTAACCAGGGAAGGGGGGGCAAAAAGCAGGACTGTTTGCATTAAATCCCCAAATAGCTGTTTCTTCCTTTTCTTCCTTCACACACTCAGAGTCTTATGGATGAGGCAGACATGAAGATGAGTGGTAGTAGGGAGGATGTAAATCCCTAGATCTCTGAATTTCCTCGGAATAGACGGTGACGGGAGGTCGTAGGCATGACAGTCCTGAGGCTCTATGACTTGCTCCCCTCAGCGGGGATGGAACTGTGAAGTCCTATCTTCCTGGTCTTTCCTCAAGCACTGGGCTGATGGATGGGGAGACTCCTTCCTTCACAGAAGCTGGAGAACATCCAGCCTTCATCTGGGGGTCAGGATAAAAATAACCTGTAGCAGTACCTCTTACCTCCTTATAACACCCAATGAATCCATGAGAAGAAGATAAACAGGAACCTCTTGGGACTGTGATTTGAAGAAGTTATTATACTCTGCTTACCTGAAGGAAACACTTCAGGATAAACACAAAGTAGATGAAAACCATAAGAGAAAATAAACTAGATGTTAAGTGAGGCCTCTCTGGCCCCTAGAAAACTAGGTATGATTGATTCAAGGCCAGCCCAATTTTTACGTCCTGTGCAAGTCCAGTGCTTCTCCAAGATAACTATAAATTTCAGTGAAGGGAGGGGTATGGTGTAGGGGACTAACACGCTATGGATCACCTCTGGCTGCTGCTACTTTAGTTTGCTGATCACCTTGCCATCTCAAATGTGCAGTGCCTCTGCTGAACTACCTCTGTTTCAATTTCTTCACAAAGGCACATGCACATCCTCCCTCTCCCTCTTTCTCTCTCTGTCTCTCTCTGTCTCTGTCTCTCTTTGTCTCTCTCTCTCTGTCTCTCTGTCTCTCTCTGTCTCTGTCTCTCTCTTTCTCTCTCTCTCTCTCTCTCTCTCTCTCTCTCTCTCACACACACACACACACACACACACACACACACACACACCTTTCTAGGAAATGAGTGTATCTGATATATTTTAAGATTTTTTTCAGACACGGAGGAGGAAATTTTAAAGCCCTCTAAGGACCTCTCCACCAGATACATTTCTACAGCTGCCTTGATCTTTATCTGACCCCTCGGCCTCAGGCTCTCTTGCTCATGCCACCTTTCTTTCTCCTTCTCTCTCCTCCACATTTCCTCTTTCTCAAGAGCAAGTATATATTTCTTCTATTGCCTCATCAGAATAATTTGGCAACGTCCTTTACCGCCTTGGCTCTTTACATCACTATGTTCTCAGGGGCTTAACTAACACCCGAGACAGAAGTTCAGGGCACTGTTTCTTCAGTGTGGTCCCCAGAACAGTGACATCAGCTTCACCTGGGAATTTGTTGAAAATGGAAATTCCTAGACCCTACTCCAGATCTACTGCATCAGGAACTCTAGAGTGTGCCCAGAAATCTGTTTAACACACCTGTCAGGTGATTCTGACACACACTAAAGTTTGAGAATCTTTGCCTTAGGGAACGACAGTCACGGGACCAGTAGAAGAAGAGTTGCCATCAAAAGACATAGAAAAGGAAAATTTCCACACTAGAATATTGCTTTCAATGGCAGTGCCAACAAATGGCTTGACGGGAGGGAAGTTTAGCCTCCACCACCACCACCATCACCATCCTACTCCATCATCTTAATCTTTTGCCACCTTACCAATGTAGCTTTGATACAAACACTCCAACTCCTAATTCCCACCAGATAGTCCACAATGAGTGATTAGTTCTAGCTTTGTTTTATATTATAATTCATAGACTCACTTCTCTGTTTTTTTTCTCCCCCTTATAACTAAATTGAAGCACTGAGCAAATGATAAATTGAAAAGATATACCAATGTTGGCTTCAAATTCTAATAAGAAATCATTACAGATACTGGACACTGGATAATTATTTTGTGACTTATCTTGGCAAAAGCACTTTGGGATATCTCCATACATGATCAAAGTCAATCACTGCAAACAGACATCACAAAAGATATATAGCCAGCAGCCTCAGGGAGAAAAAAGAAGGAAAAATAGTGTATGGAGAGGAAGATGATGAAATTTAAAAGATCCTAGGACCTAGGTTCTCTTTTACTCCAAAAAGAAACAGCAAAAACAAACATCCTTCATAGTTTAAGCAATTCGGTGATCTATGTCTTAACCTGTTAATAATTTTTTTTTGCCTATACACTGTCAAAATTATAAAAGCAAAAGTAATCTGTAAAATTTTTCAATGATGCTAAACAAATCCTCATGATTTTCTAACATATTTTATATGCTTTCCTGCATAATCATATTTGGATTCGTTATATATTGCTACATTAGTCATATATTGCAAAATTTAGTGCCTCAAGACAACCACCATTTATTATCTCACGCCATTTCTAGGTTCAGAAACCTGGGAGCAGCTGAGCTAGGCAACTGTGACTCAGGTTCTCTCCTGAGGTTACTGTCAAGCTGTTGGCCAAAGCCATATCAGGAAGCTTTGCTGAGCCTTGAGGACTCACTTCCAAGATGGCATACATGCACAGCTATTTGCAGAAGCCTCGGTTTCTCATCACATGGGCATCTCCTGCTGGCTGCTCACAAGATGGCAGCTAACTTCCACCTGAGTGAGTATCCCAGGTGAGAGAGTGTAGCCCTTTATGATCTAGCTTCTGAGGTTACAGACCACTCTTACTTTATTCTATTTGATAGAAGCAAGTCACTAAGTCCAATTCACACTCAGTAGGATGGGAGTCAGACTCCCCCTCTTGAAGGGAGGAGTATCAAAAAACATGTGGACATGTTTAAAACCATCACAATAATTTTTAATATCTATTGGATTTTTCTCCATAGATAGTTAAGACTCCAAAACTTTTTTTTACAAAACTCAATAGTCTATACTAAGTAAGAAAAAAATTAACAGTACTAGTTGCACAAATCTACACATAGAATAAAATAGCACAGAACTACACACATTGTGTTGCAAAATGTCAACTTTGTGGCTTGTGTGTAAGTAAAATGTACATGTGACCATTCTATACCATCTTTTCAACTTGAAAATCTGTAACTATTATATACGACATTCTTAAAATGACACAATTTTAGAAATAAGGAACTGATTAGTGGTTGCCAGGGATTAAAGGCAGAAGTGGGGCTGGAAGAAAGATGTGGGTGGTTAGGAGATGTCAGTGTGAGGGATCCTTGTGGTGATCTGGTTTTCATCTTGACTGCTGTGTAGCAGTGGATCACAACCTACACGTCTGATAACGCACAGAACTAATACACATATACAAATAAGTACAAATAACACTAAAGAAATATGAATAAACTGGTACATTTTATTAATGCTAATATCTTAGTTGTGATATTGTACTATTGCAAGAGGAAATCATTGGGGGAGTCTGGGTAAAGCGTTAGGTAATAGGATCTCCCTGTAGAATTTATATTAACTCCATGTGAAGCTACAATTAACTTAAAAATAGAAAATTTTAATTTAAAAAGTATCTTCACATATTTGTCTTTATAACAAAATCTTAAGTCTGCAAAGATATTGTTACTGAAGACAACCAACATCACCACCCCTGCAGCATGTTCTGCTCTCTGAATCATGTTAGCTGGAAGGTGTTAACAAAGATGCAAAGATGGAACATTAAACTCCCTTTCAGTGGAAAGTGTGATTACAAATGCCTGAAGGAATTATATGATTATTAAAGATTTAGAATTTCCCAATTAATAAAAAGTATTGTTCTAGCCTGGATCCCCACCAGGAAATGCAAGATAAGCAAAAGACTGCATACTTGTAGACAGTCAAATATATTATGTTTTAAAATCAGCCTATGCATTCAAGTGTACCTGAGATCTGAACTACTTTAATATATTTTCCAGGCAGTCACTTTAAGCTAGTTCTGTCTTTTTAATCTGCACAGGAATGCGTATGTGTATCCTGTCATTAAGTCTGTCTGTTTGTCCTATGGGTATAGCTGTGTTCCTATTTCTAGTTCTATATCAACCAGCTTGACTGCATTATTTTCAATTCAACTTTTATTCATGTGAAATCCAACACTAACTCAAGTTTTTTTGGGGAACTTTATAATAATATATTTTCTTTCTGTAAATGCCAGATGTTCTGATCTTCTACTTAGTATATTGCCAATATCTAAGGAGGTATTAGATATAAGCTTTTATTTCAAGTATTAGCCTGATTATAATTATTTGTCCTTATGATTTAAAATTTATAATAAGAATAAAACATCTTAAGTTTACTTTTGTTAAAGTTTAGATTAAAAACTACCATGTAAAATTGTTGATATTTTTATCTAGAGGATTATGATAACATTCAAGAATTGCTTATTTTTTAATGATCTTCTGCATGTAAAAAACATTAATAAGAAACAAGTTAAATACTGAAAGTGATTATTTCAGATGATATAATTCACAATAATTTTATTTTTATATCAAAAATACATTTTTCTAAATTTGCTATACCAAGCATGTATTACTTGTTAAATCAGAAAATATATTCTCGAAAACACTGATATATTTAATTTTGTGTGATAACAGTCATAATAAATAATATGCTTAGGAAATCAATGAAAGGAAAGATATCTAAATACCATCAGTCATTCTTTTCAGTTGAGCTACTGGTGATATTATCTTCTATTTTACCAATTTTTCACATTTTGCATAATAAATATTTTTCAAATATGTAATGAGGTAATATAAAACATATTTATACCTTTATCTTTCTCAAATACCAGATTAGCTGTAGTTGTACTTCATGAAATCTTGGCTCTAGCTGTCAACAGTAAAGTCTACCAGTAGACAGAAGTTTACACCAATATTACTCACTGAGCAAAGAAAAAGAAGCAAATAACCAAACCCATAAGAAACTTTAGCAACCACAAAAGAAATCAAATCAAGTATATACTAGTTTACAAGTGACAGTATATGATTTTCCACGGACATTATACATAACACAGATATTTCCTCTTACCTTTTTCTAATACCAGTGTAAGTAGCTCAGAGTGAAGAGGAGACCGCAATAGAGTTAGTTAAAGAGAAAGGTGGCTTTAAAAGAGCAGAGGTTACCACAGATGCAGGATCAGACTGTGAGCATACACCTTTCAGACAGTGCCATTCGTGTGGAAAACTTCAAGGGCTCCAACACCGCAGACAGTGTTGAAAGCCTCAACACCTGCTCCTTGATGCCAGGCACTCGAACTTAAAATGCAAAACATTATACTTAAGAAGGAAATATCATTATCAGAGGAAAATAGTTGTTGAATCAATACAAATGAAGAGAAAGAAAAAAAAACATTTGTAACATTGTTTCAGTTTTCTAAAGAATAATACTGGCTATTAGGTCTCAAACTGGCCCCTGGACATGGAGGGCAAGAATAGAGCCAAAAAAAAAAAAAAAAAATAGAGGCAGACCACTCCAGATGGGTAGAACTTACATATGAAGCTTGCCTTTGTCAGCTGTGAGATGAGTATATCTCTGCAGCTGGCCATCAGAATTTTAAAAGTTTATACAGAGGCCTTAACTAGGTTTAGCCACATAATAATTCCAGATGATCTCAACATCACCTTACTCTCTCAAGGCTGTGTCCTTGAAACAGCTCATAGTGTGGGGATGATAGGCAGGTTTCCTTATCTTTTTGTTGTTGTTGGGGTGGGGGGAATTCCTGTATCTTCCAAATATTTTACAGAATTCATTATTTCAGCAATTTCATATCAAACTTGCAGAACTTCAATCTTTTTCTAATTTCTCCATTTTCATAGCATTCTCTTCTTGTTTTATGAGTACAATAATTCTTGTCTATCTCTGAATATGCAAAGTAGAATCCTCCTTCTACTTCCTGAATTATCTTTGTTTCTTCTTGGATCATTTACTCTGTTTATTTTTGTCTCTCTTTTCCTGGGGAGAAGCTTTCGTCAAGTGGTCAGTGATTGTCCATTCATATTTAACAATAAGACACTAAGGCACCAAGGAAATGGTTAGAAATTCTGTGATTACAAATGAGGATCATTGATTAGAAGTTTCATTTTAGGGGGTACTGGGGTAGAACTTCTTTTTAGGACACTTGAAGAGCCCCCGGTGTCAGTGTGTAGGTATTCCAATTATCTAATGCTGTATAACAAGCCACCCCAAAGTGCTGTAGCATATAACAAAAAGCAACTGCTATTTTGCTTATGAATCTGGAGTTGGAGGAGGGCTCATCAGGGATGTCTGGCCTCTGCTCCTCTTGGTAGCATCTAGAGCAGCTAAAAGCTGGGAGCTGCAATACCTAGGGCTCCCCAGACATCTGTTTCTATCTTGGTGCGATCTCTCCACGTGATCTCTCCAGCCTGGCAGCTTCAAGGAAGCCACTCTTTTTACATGTCGGCTCAGGGCTCCCAAAGCATGTGATCTAATAAAAGCTGTATCTTTTTTACTATATAGACCCAGAAGTAACAGAGCATCACTTTAGCAATACTGGCTAGAGCAGTCACAAGTCCCTTCCCAGATGAGAGGTGCACAGACCACACATCTTGGCATTTCCATATATCCCACCTCACATGTGTGTGTGTTTATGTGTTTGTGTGTGTGTGTGTGTGTACATATACATATGTATACATATACATTTATATTTAAAAAAAAAACTTGCTTTAGTTTGCCATTTTTTTCCAAGGCCATTTACTATCTCCAAAGAAGTGATATCTGACCCCCATCTCAGGGGTTAGCTCCTCCTGCAGGTGTTCCGCGAGAAGGGAAGAGCAGGGGAAAGCTGGTATCTCTGAATCTTCAACTCTCCACAAAAGAACCTTTGGTCTTCAGTCTGAATGAATGCTAGCTCCCTGGTTGTCTGCATTTTGGGTTCTGAATACTGACTTTTAACCAGCCCTGTTTTCGGCATTGCCCTCTTCCGGAATCTCAGTCTGCAAAGGCTCTGTCGGGAATGTCAACCCTTTTCTCATTAGCATCCCCTTTGCAGGATATGGCTTTCTGTCTGCTTGGTTCTATATAATTTTTACTTCTTTATCACTCTGCTGGGTCTCAGGAAGAAGACACAATAAACATTAATTAATCAGTCACATATAATCAATGCTAGTGATAAGACCCCAAAGAGAAAGTATGTAATGCAGATCTAAGGGTCTTTGAGTTTTGAAGATCAAAGCTTCAAACTCTAAAAGAAAGGTAGACGTAGTAATAGGGACAAAGTTAGCTTTCTTGATACAATTGAAACTCAAGTTCGCTGCACTGTGATTTGCAAGCACACAGCACAGCAATCAGCTACTGTCTCTTGGAAGCAGAATGACCTGTGTCCAACTTTCCACTCTATTCTACTAGTTTTGTCAGCAAATGGTTTAAGATTTCTTTACTGGTAGAAGGCAACCAATACTACCCTACATCACAAAGCTTTTTTATAATACATTTAATATGTTTAGAACAATTCCTGGCATATAGTAAACGTGCAATAGATTTTAGCTATCATTATCTAGCAACGATCCTGGCTGATTCATACTTCTCTTTGTTTTTCATACAATATATACACTCGAAAAATTTCTATTTTCACCAAAAATTCTTGTCCTTAGGTCCTTTATCTTCAGTCTATTAACCAATTAGCTACATGAATCCTTAATTATCTTTAGTCTTCTAAAGCATTTATATTTGAAATGACTTATTTTCTAAATTAAGATTTCCATCCCCACCCCACCCCCTTTAGCAATGAAATTATTTATTTTTGTAG
Source organism: Macroglossus sobrinus (assembly GCA_004027375.1). Lineage (NCBI taxonomy): Eukaryota > Metazoa > Chordata > Mammalia > Chiroptera > Pteropodidae > Macroglossus > Macroglossus sobrinus. The sequence continues at coordinate 106,697 of PVKZ01002012.1, forward strand.
CTTGCACTATTTATAGCTTCACATCATTTATAGCACAAGATTTAGAGAGAGTAGATCTTGATAAGAATTTCATACCTAAACTTATTTACTCATTTAAAACAAATTCTTACCTTTCATTGTCCAAAAACATGATAAAATGTACTACCATTTTATCCACCATAAAATGTAATTTAATATACACACCAAATAACAAACAAATAAAAAATCTAGTGATTAATTACACAGCTTTCACTCGTTTCCAGTCTCTATGCACATGTGGAAATTTAAGAGCACTTTGTTGAATTTCTCTTCCCATGCATATGAATATGAAACTAGAACGATGTGTGGGATTTTCTTTATAGTTAGTTAATATTTGTTATATATTAAAAAGAAAACTGTTGTGGAAAGTTTTAGGATAAACCAGTTGTAAAGCTTGGTCTCTGAGGATGATAGAATCGGAAAGGACAAGTAAACCAGGCCTAAAGCACAAGAGCCAATTTGTAATCTCACTCAACTAATAGAAATATTTGCAGCTGCAGGAAAACATCTATGTACATTGCTCAGATATTTGTGGTTTGACCCTAATTCATCCATTGATTCACTAGTCTGATTTCTCATATTCATATTTGCTGAGTGCTTTTTTAAATCTGCTAAATGGATGTTTCTTTTATCACTCAAGGAAGGTGAGAACTAGCTTTTTCTAGAGTAAATATTTCCATTCTTTGGAAAAGATATCATTAAGTGTGCATTAAAAATTTTAGTGTATGCATTTAGTGTACCATTTAGTACATTATGCTTTATTTCATACAGCTCTATTGCTGTGATTACATTTTGATAGGGTAGATAGGAAAACACACACAAAAAGAAATAGAAAAACAGTATCCTCCAGAGTATAAAATGGTTCTCCATCAAGTTCACTATTCCACCCAGACTGCTTACAGAATATGTGAAACATATAGAATTAGATTTAATTGTTAAATAAAATGGACACTTCACAATTCTTTGTTTTTTAAAATCATTTAAAATTGTCTATCACTTATCAGCCTTTTGGCTAAGATCATATAGAATTAGATTTAATTGTTAAATATAATGAACACTTCACAATTCTTTGTTTTTTAAAATCATTTAAAATTGTCTATCACTTATCAGCCACTTGGCTAAGATCAAGTGTAAAATTGCTTGTCCACCTGTTTTCCAGATGATTCATAAATGTGGATTGCCAAATAGGCCAAAAGTATAGGAGAAGGCTCTGAAATAATTAAACTCATGATGAAAATTGAAATAAGATTTTTCATCTTTTATTTCTTCCAGAAAGGAAAGAGAAAGCTTATGTTCTCTCAAAGGAGAATACACACTTTCAAGTCCTTTCAAGTTGTGAATTTTAAGTTGTCATAACTGAAATAAAAAGGAGTGTGTTCTCAAGTATGTCTCCATATTGTCTGCGTGAACTAAGACAAAACGAAAGGCATCCCTGATGGATCCTAACTCTTCAAGTTGTGGAAACTTGCCTTCCAACCATCCACAAGTGAGAACTGATCAGGTAGCTAAGGTGATTTCTCAATCATCATCTTTCAAAAACACAATAGGGCCATCATAACTGGCCTTTTCTCTACTATATAGAAGAAGAAATAGCTGCTATTAACAGCCCGCCCTTCTTGAAGCTTTAGACAGTGAAGGGCCCACAGTGAGATGATTTGCAGATGGCATCTTTCATGAGCATGAAGCTTCAAAAACACTTCCAAAGATATTCACTGCTGGCTAGAAAATAATTTTTTACCATTAGCATGAAGATTCATGTTATATACAAATAAATCTCTCTCTAAATGTTCATCATGACAATCTACTCTGAAATTCTGAGGTCTAAATTCTGATGAGCATATTTAGTGGTTGGAATGAGTCATGGATGAAAAATATGTCTCCTTTTAAAAAGTAAACTACTGAAAATATCAAATTCATGTATATGAGATAGCAATGTTTAGGTGAGCAAATAGAAAAGAGTTAAGACTTGATGCAGTTCCTTAAAAGTTCAGATTTTCATTTTATAGGTCCCCTCAGTTCTTCCCATGAACTAAAATATTTAGCTATTAATACTTGTCAGCAGCTTCCATTGTGAGGTTTGGGTTCTGCTGGGATCACTCTATATTACCACAGAGGAACTTCCTGCATGACAGTCTTTTGTCAACAATGGCCCTGATCCTGATATATCTTTATAGAAGAGATGGAAGGACAAAGATGGCAGGTACAGGAGTAAACTGGAAGGCAGAACACATAAGTGGGAAAGAAGATGTGGTAGGTAGAAACCAGTAGAAAGAGGAGAGAAAACATTTTAGGTACATACGACAAAGTAGTTAAATGGAAAGAACACATAGTTTTTAGTCACATGGACATAAGTTCATTTGGCAATCTTATCTCTGGTGCTATGAGTGATGCTATTTGGTGAAAGATATATATATTTTCTAAACCCTTTTCTCATCTGTAAATGGGGATAATAATGCTTTTCTCGTGGGACTATTGTGTGTGTTCAATGTGGGAAATACACTGACGCACGCAGCTAAGAAGCAATAAAATAGTACAAACATTTCTTGAACATAAGTGCATAAATTTTAGAGTATAGAAGGAAAAACTTGGGTCATATCCCAAATTTTCTTTATTATTTTTCCCACAAATAGCATGATCTTCTCAACCAAGAAGAGGCAGGTCAGCATGTCTCGACCAGATTTTCAGTAACGTACAGTTCTCAAGAACAGTAAGCCGTATTTCTTTTCCTGGCTTTCATTTCCATTCCCACATGTACATGATTATGGAATCATTTCATCTATTATAAGAGGCAGCAGCTTTTCATGTCATATGAATGACGATGAACTACATTTAAAATGGTTTCGTTTTTTTAAAGATGCCAGGGAATAGATTAAACAGTTACATTTTTATTTTGAAGATTGGAGTCAAAGGAAGTCCCATATTGCTTTTGATGTAAATATTGTTCTTTCATCTAGGCAAAACTTGTATGTTTTGGTTTAGTACAGGTTTTTCTCTCCTAGATCTAAATGATCAAAATGAATTATTATTTTCTATCTTCCTATTTCTAGTTGTGATAATTTAACCTTCATGTAATACTACTTGATTCTTAAGTGTATTAATATTATGCCACATTTTGAATAATTAGAAATAATAGGTATATTAAAGTTATCTTTTATTTAAATTAATTTATTTAAATTATCTTAATAGCCAATAGCCATTGACTGAACATCTCCTATGTGCCAGATATAATGCATGTGCCTTATATTCTTTCATTTTTTTTTGAAACAGATTTGGAGACGACTTCTTGAGAAACAAAATTAACAAAAATTATCTTTCCACAGTCATCAAGGTTAAAAGGGGTCAAACTGAAGGTCAGTCTCTTTACCACAGTTGACTTGCATTAATTCTTTCTCATGACAGATCATCTTAACAGACCATAAATCACATTAATTAAACCTACAGTTGTTATCAGCAACTGAGTCCACACCCTAAGGTAACTACTGGTAAACATTGGCGAACAGGACCTCAGTGGCCCCTGTCACTCCACCCCGCATCTATTCATGACTGCCACACCAGGCATGAGGCACAGAGGCAACTTTATAAGAAAGTGATGACAACAATGTTCTATCTGCAGCCTTCCCTTCAGGAATGCATGGAAGTAGAAGGGCACGGCCTTTCACCTTCTTAATCTCTACTGGCTTCTTGCCTTTATCCTACAAATATGCTCCTCTCTCTGTTTTCCTAAGAGAAATCCCTTTACTCCATTTCTTTCTCTTTCTTCTGCCTTCACTGGACTAACTTCACTGTTTCTGCCTAAACATTTATAAGGATACTCCTAAAATTTATTGTCCTCCAATTATGAATGAGGTGTTTGCCATATTTTTAACCTTCACAAAACTTGGAATAATGAGGAGAAAACTGAGGTTTAGAAAATTTCATTACTAGGGTTTGAACTCCACAGCTGGCTGTGCACTGCTTCTCACACCACCACTACGCATCCCGGAGATGTCCACACCAGCTCTCTGTTAGCTCCAGACCAGGACACAGGCCGATTTTCTGGTCAAATCAACATTCGTAATTTTCACGATAGTGTTGGGTTCTCAAATGCAACTATCTCTTGCATATGGTTTCTATGTGGCTAGAAATGTCTTCATAAAAGGTTAGAAGGTATCAGAGTCACCTTTTGGAATGTTCCCGTGGGGGTCAAAGCCATGATCATTTAATTCTAAATCTTTAGTCTCCTTGCTGGAAAATCTTTAAGAAGAAGAAAACGTTAAAACGAAGGATAGATAGCTCCATAAACAAGTCAGGGTGAGAGGGAGAAAGAGAAGCAGAGGAAAATAAAGAGAAATGGAAAGTTAGGAGGTGCCTCCATTTCTAAGTCTAATAAATAATAATCTAGAATATAATCTCTAGGAGCACAGGAATTTTTGCCCACTGTTGTGAATGAATAGATGAATGGATGCATTGGAAGGTAAGTTCCTCTCCACCTAAATCCACTTACTCTATAGCTATTTGGTAACGTAATATATTCTGGGCAAAGCTGGGATTTCCTTGCAGTGGCTAATCCCACCTCAGTGCAGTGGGGCACATTTTCTTGCTTCCTGGCCCACAGGTTAACAGGTAGATTTTTATTACAGAATTACATATTACCCCTGGCCTTGGAAGCTGGTTCTTATCAGGACAGCTCTGCTCTAGGCACTGAGAGTAACGTTCAAGACAAGAATAATGTTCACAGTTCTCACACGATAACCACAGATGACCACAGCTACTTAAGTTCCCAGTGCTTTGAAGGCAACTCTTCTCAGAATCAAGGATAAAGAGCTGCAACAACTATTCTCAATCTGCCATATCATATCAAAATCTTACTCCCACAGGCCATAAATTATAAGATTGGCTGCTTCAGAAGGGCCCATGATATCACCACATTGCCATGTTAATTAGAAAACACCCTAACTCTTTTAAAACCCGAATTACATTACCATATATTTGGCGCTGTTTAGAGAACATTATACTTATTTTGCCCTAAGAAACCTAAGGTCTCCAATAATGTTTGTTTTCTTTTTTCTTTTTTTTATATACTTAATAGACTTGGCTTTAAAAATCATACCCCAGTGGCCTTTCCCAAGAACAATTTATGCTGTAGTCGGCTGCAGGGGTTAAACACAGAGTATGCTTACAGATCAGATTTCACAAGAAGGGAAATGCATGGTGTGTCTCCATGGAATGTCAAGCTCAAGAAGCCCAAGGGGTACTTGAGAAAAATTAAACATGTGCAAATTTTAGTTGTATTTTATTACAAAGCAAACAGGAAGTCCAACATTAAATATAGCAGTATTACATGAGGCTCATCAGAAAGGCTTTCATTTAATAAAACCATAGTAAAGTGATAGAAATCTCAGCAGATGGTTAAAAATCGAAACGATAATTATTGAGAGTTTATTTTTGAAGTTTAATAAAATTAGCTAAAACAACGGGCTCACCCTGGGGGCAAATCTAGTGATGTGAGCAGATACTGTCTCTAGAAAACTTTCTAGATGCATCTCCACAAGGCAGCAGCAGCTCCTTGCCTCTTGTCTGGTGAATTAAGGCAGCTTCACAATGGTTCACAAAAAGCCAACCCAAAAACTATGAGGTGATAATTTAAAATTTTACAACACATCTGAAAGCAAATTGAATTTCCTTCCATAGTGACTTAGAAGAGATGGAATCATGTGTATTGCTGATGAGGCCTTTACCCTGGTTTAGAACCTTATGAATTTAAAATGGGATCACTGAATATATTACCAGTCAGCACCATGTTTCCGAAGGTGTGGTCCCAAGAATCACCAAGGCGAGGGGGATTTTAGAGGGTTCTTGTTAAAACTGAAAATTCCTCAGACCTTAACCTAGACCTACTGAATACAGAAATTCTGAGAGTGGGACCCTAAAATCTCTAGGTTCCCCAACATCCTGATTCTTGCTGAAGTGTAGGGCCAACACCAGAATGGGTCCCAGCTTAACTGCATATGGAAACATGTGGGAAACGAAAAGTAAAGCCTGGTCCCACACTCAGAAATTCTGTTGAATTGTATGGGGTGCAGCCTGGAAACTGGGGTCTTTAAGAATCATCCCTAGATGAGTCTAATGTGCTGGCAAAGTTAAGAATTACTGTAGTAGAGTCCTTTCTCAACAATAGCCTCTCCCCTCCTACTAATCATGTAAAAATAAGATAGGAATCATAAAATATCTATGATCTAATCGGCAAATTTCTGCAATGTATTTCCAACTGCTAAGAAGTTGAAGTCATTCTCTGATTACATGGGGCAATCCCAGGACTTGGGATATAAAGTAGCTCAAATAACTGTCTGGCATGTGATTTAATTATTTTAGACAAGAAGAGAGATCTGAGCAGTAAAGCCGTATAGTTTATAACCACTGAAGATAAATCAGAGAAATAGGGATTTCATGGATCTGCTAGAATCCTTCTTGTTCCTTCAATGTTGACAGAGGAATTCAGTAAAAGAATGAAATTTGTGGCACCATCAAGCATTATTCAGTAGGTGCTGAAATTTTTATAATTTTATTTATAAGTCAAGAGTATCAGTGGTTAATAATAATTTCCAATATTGACGAACTCCTTACTATGTGACAGACACTGTGTTGCAGCACTTCAAATGCATTCTCATCTATTGCTGGGTGTTAAGTACAATTATTAGCCCATTTTACAGAAGAGAAAACTGAGACCTAGGTTAAATGTCCAAGGTTACATAAAGTTTTAAGAATTTAAAAGTCTATGTTCTTAATCTCTTTGATAATACCGTAGATTTAAATGAACACCTAGTAGTCACTCTGTAGTAGCAACACAGATAGAAAAAAGAGGAATATATTTATTTCTATCCAAAAAATGATTCTTCTATCATACCAGATTACCCAAACTCTGATGAATGAGTCCTTATTCCCTGAAGTCACAAGTTTTGGTAAGTACAGAAAACCTCAAATTGTTTCAGTGAATCAAACCTCCCCTGGGATTTTGCTAGAGTCCAATTTGTCATAGAAGGTACAATCTTCTATTTTAAAACTATTTGTCAGTTCTCAGACAAATCTCATAATTTGAAGGAAAGAAAACTTTGCTCAGAACTTGGAGATGAAAACTTGAAAAGGGAGAATAAGCCACAAAAAGCCATGGGTTAGAGGTCATTTGCCTACACAATGGGCATCTCAGGTCCTGGGTGCTCACCTGTCTGTGTGTTCAGTGATCTTCATGTCGTTATTCTATTAAATAGTTAGAGAATAGATTCCTCTTTAATGCTTTTTTACAAATGGCTTTTCACGTAGAATGTACTGTCAGATCATTTAAAAAAGTTTTTAGTGTCACGGGAGGACTAAGCTCACAATACTTTTTAAAAATGCTGGTAACCAGTGAACCAACGACCCTGTTCAGTCATCTCAGGGGAAGGAGAAACTGCCCACGGTTCGTCTGTCAAATGAAAGTATTGCAGGTAAGAAGGAGATAAGTGGGAGAAATAAAAGTATTTGCTGATTTCTGAAGTTAGTTCCTGACATCAAGTCATCAGCTAAGATATTTTTAGCCCAAGAAAGAAAACCAGGAATCCTGAGTTCTTGTCCCTTTTCTACCTCTGACTCCGCAGGGCCTGAGCAAGTTGTTGCCTGCCTGGGCTAGTCCTGTCCCCTCAGAAAGAGAGAGAATGATACAGTGGTGTTCCAACCACTTAATGCCAGTGATGGTGCTAGGATTAATGAGATGGTTTGGGGGAAAAAAAATGGAAAAAAAGTCTTTGATCAAAGGTGTGGAGTAAGTACAATATTTTATTATAAACAATAATAATGGGCCTTATGTTCCCAGTTCCTGGGGAGCAAACCATTCTCTTTTTGGCCTGCATTAATATTTGGACCTAAGGGTGTTAATTAGTGCAAAAATGTATGAACTAAATGGTACCCTAAAGGCCTAAAGGAATTACTCCATCTCCAAAAGATGACTAATGTACCCTCTCTCCACCCCCGCCCCCTCGTTCCCGCTCTGGGCTTCTGTCTATTGTTACTGTAGAATAACTTCACCCTTCTTACAGGTCTATTGATAGATAGATATGCTTCCTGCAATTGCTTCCTGCAATTCTATTGACTAAATAGAATATATGGGATCTTAAAATACTAATGAAATAATTACCTCCTATTTGAATATTTGCTCTTTACTCATTGGTGAAAGCAGTCCCAAACTAATACTGATTATCTGTGATAGTTTATAATTGGTGACATTTCCTAGCTCATTGCCAAGATAATTTTTTTCATAATGCATAGAATGTGCGTTCTCTTTAGACTTTTAAAAATCTACCTATTTCTCTCCAATCTCTCTCCAATACCTTTTGTGTTTTGTTTGACACAGTGTGCCTCTTGCTCCCTCCACTGAGCCAAACCTTCTCAGTTTAGCATAGAAGCCACCAAGATCTCAGCCTCAACCTACCATTTTTTTTTAACCAGGACAATTCAACAATCAAATAGGCATTTACTACATCATGATTATTATCATAAAAATTATTATAATTTTCACCTAGCATCACTTAACTTGGAACAACTATTACATTGATAGTCATCCTGTTCCCTCTCTTCATCATAAATGCTAATATCAATGTTACGTAAAAGGTAGAAAATACCGAGAAACTCTAGCACAGTTAGTAAACCATCTGACCTTTGCCAAACACTTATGCCTCAGAGATCATCTTTATTTATGTTGCAACTGATATATGGGATTAAGGGCAAGATCAGCATATATATCCTGTTAAAAAACCTAGTAATGAATATAAGTGTGCTACTCACAGTACATCTAACGGCAATTTATGAAGCCTAGACAGCTGGAATCACCTTGGCAATCATCTAATCCAAATTTTTTCCTTATAGTTAGAGTAACTAAAGCTCAGACAGGTGAAGTGGCATCCACAAAGATCTCATCTACCAGGGGTCTCTCTGCTAGTAAAGGTGAACTGTGACTCTAACAATGAGTTGTGTTATTTTTCTTTAGCACAAACCCATCTCATAGAGAGATAATAAACCATTTAAGTAAATAAGATAGAAAGCGGAAAGGCTAGAGAGAATGGATTTAAGATGTGCACCCATTCACATGTCTATGTTAGTTTGACTTACTCTACAGCAACCCTGAATTCCTGACACCAGTAGAAAAAGAAAAACTCTCAGAGACCAATTTGATAATAAGGAATTTCCAATCTCTCCCTAAAGTATTAATCTTGAGTTCCTGAGGAGCACAGCTTGTCAGAGAGGCTTGCAGGGGATCTTAATGACCTGGCAAGAAAGGAGCTGTTACAGGATGATAACTAGACGGAGAAATGCCTCCAGGTCATTGATGGCCGGAAGTGCAATGGAGACCGGTCTTCACCTGATATATAACAAGGTTAAGCTGAGATTCATCCAACACTTAATCTCTATTTTCTCTCCCTCAACCCCTCTCTCCTTTAAATAAATGTAAAAAGAAAGAAGTATGAAGAGTCCTTTAAAGAAACACTCTATAGAAAAGTTTCTAAGAATAGTTTTACCTTCATGAAAAAGGCAAGGAATTAGGTATATTTTTGATTGAAGCATAAGGAAGGTTTCAGGGAATACTTAGGAAAGTTGATAAAGAATCCTTTTTAATATGCATGACTAAACAATTAAATAAACTTAGCTTTTTTTTTTTAATTTCTCCTATTTCTTTTAACTATTTTTAACCTCCAAAGAGGTTGTTTACAGTTTGTCAGTGAAGTTTTTTGGACGGTATAATCTTTCAGAAAGTCTGAAATAAGCATTGAATTTTTGCCATCAATTGTGACTGACTGCAACTTTAATAAAGAATTGAAATGTAGCAGTGAATGCATAAGTGTACTGACTAATATTTAAGGGAATTTAAAATGTACTTTAGAATGTTTTTCTTCATTATATCCACGAAATTTCTGTGGTCTTCTATATACCATTCAATATTAAGTCCACATTACTTTTCTATGAAATCAGATATATTACCACCTTATACCTAAGTGTATTACAGTAAATTAAGGTCAATAAAGTATGTCTTCAGTGGAAAAAAAAAAAGTGAATTTAAGATGATCAAGATGAACCACCAAACTTGGGTACATACTTTAAATCAATAAATTAGAATAAAATCTGCAGCCCAGATACTAACACAGTGTTTAAACTTTGTGTGTGCTTTATTTATTTTTATTTTTATGTATAAAAGTGAATATTTATTTAGAATGAGAAAAGAAATCATAACAAATTATAAGGAAACTTGGAGATTCAGTATCTTTCTCTGAAATCTCTTTAGGTTCTTCACAGGAAATTCTTACTTAAAAATGCTTCCTAATAGTTAAATTTTATCTCATGGAATAATACGATGTTGGGCTATAATTGGTTACCTGACGTATGTTTCAAAAATATTATTGATCAATCGACAAAACATTTCAATGTGAAGCTCTAAGAGATTTTACTAAAGTTTTTACATAGAAATTCCAAGATGACTAATTACTGTGGTCAAATCTGTGCTTTTTAAAATTAATTTGTTATAAGATCATATTCAAAATTACTTGCATTTCTTTACACTAACAATGAACTGCCTGAAAAAGAATTAAGGAAAACAATCCCATTTATAATAGCATCAAAAGAAATAAAACAGAAGTAAATTTAGGAAGTGAAAAATCTAAAAACTATAAGATCTTGATAAGAGTAATTAAAGAAGACACAAATAAATGTAAAGATATCCTGCATTCATGGATAACTAGAGTTAATATTGCTAAACTATACTACCCAAACATATCTATAAATTCAATGAAATGCCTATAAAACTTCCAATGGCATTTTTCAAAGAAATAGAAAAATAATTTTAAAATATGTAATGGAACCATAGAAGACCCCTAATTGCTTGAGAGGGAACAAAGCTAGAAATACCATGCTTCCTGATTTAAAACTATTACAAATCTATAGTAATCAAAAGAGTATCGTACTGGTATAAAAACTGAAACACAAACCAAAAGAAGAAAATAGAGAGCTCAGAAATAAACCTACATATATACAGTCAACTAATATTTAACATAAGAATACTCACTAGAGAAAGAATAGTCTCTTTGATAAATGGTTCCAGGAAAACCAGATATCCTCCTGTAAAAGAATGAAAGTAGACTTCTATCTTATACTAATTACAAAAATTAACTCAAAATGGATTAAGAACTTAAAATGTAAAATTCCTAGAAGAAAATATTGGAGAAAATCTCCTTGAAATTGATCTTTGCAATGATTTTTTGGATATCAAACCAAAAGCACAAGCAATAGAAGCAAAAATCAATAAATGGCACAATACCAAAATAAAAAGCTTATGTAAAGCAAAAGAAAACATCAACAAAAGAGAGAACCTACATAATAGGAGAAAATATTTGCAAATCATATACCTGATAAGAGTTAAAATACAAAATATATAAAAAACACATAAAAGTCAATGGCAAAAATAAGAATAGACATTTTTCCAAAGATGACATGCAAATAACCAAGTACATGAAAAGGTGCTCAACATCACTAATCATCAGGAATATGCAAATCAAAACCACAAGGAGATATCACCTCACATCTGCCAGAATGCTATTATCAAAGGGGGTGGGAGAAAGGTTGATGAGGATGTGGAGATAAGGGGACCGTAGGGACACTGCTGGTAGAATTGTAAATTACTACAGCCACTATAGAAAACAGTATGGAGGTTCCTTAAAAAATTAAAAATGGAACTGTCATATGATCCAGCAATCCTACTTCTGGGTAGATATCTATTGGAAATAAAATCAAGATCCCAAGGAGAGATCTGCACCCCCATGTTCACTGCAGCATTATTCACAATTGCCAAGACATGGAAATAACCTAAATGTCCATCAACATATGAATTAAGATGTGAGATATATGTGTGCATGTGTGTGTGTGTGTGTGTGTGTGTGTGTGTGTGTGTGTGTGTGTGTGTGTGTATTATGATGGACTATTACTTCGCCATGAGATAAAAGGAAATTTGTAAAATTTGCCGTTTGCAACACCATAGACACACTTGAGGGCATTGTGCTAAGTGAAATAAATCATACAGAGAAAGAAAGACAAACATCATAAAATCTCACTTATTTGTGGAATGTAAAAAACACAGAACTCATAGGAACAGACAATAGAATGGTAGTTGCCAGGCATTTAAGGGTGGAGGAAACGAGGAGGTGTTGGTCAAAGAATACAAACCTCCTCTTATAAAAACAGTAACTCCTAGGGATCTAATAAACAGCATGGTGACTTTGGTTAAGAGTACTGTATTGTACACTCGAAAGTTGTGGGAGTACAGCTTTAATGTTCTCACCATAGCAACAGCATGGTAATTATGTGAGGTGAACTTTAATTAGGTGATGTGTTAACTTTCCTTATTACCGTAAACATTTCACAATATTTATGTGTATCAAATCATCACATTGTATGTCTTAAACTTATACAATGTTATATGTCAATTATATCTCAATAAAGCTGGAAAAGTAAGCTTTAAAAATGCACAAGCTTATTATCTTGCTCAAAATCACAAGATAACTATAGAACTACATTTACATGGAACTCTGAAAATAATGGAAATAGTAATTGTCACATAGCTTTTACCCAGTTCTCATGTTAGCCATGAAACAGTCATGCAATCAAAAACCTAAAACAAACTGGATATCGCCTTCAAAAGTCAAACTATATATGTTACTCTTTATAGTGAAAAGCATTTGTAGATAAGTGCTTTTAAAGTAACCTTTATTTTGGGCATAACATTTTTTGACTCAGTAATCTGTTTCTCTAAGACAAATAAAAACAAAAAACTAGAAAGGGGGAGTAAAGTTAGGAAGAGTCATTGAAAGCAATGACTGACATAGCTTAACAGGAAGGAGTCAACTTTTTAAAATAGAATTATGGAAAACAGATCTTAGAATCCAAAACACAGCATAGGGTAATTCAGATTTTCTCAGCAGTCTCAGAAAACATTCACATATTAGGCCATAATAACAGTTACATAGATACTAATGATCCTGTATCATCAAGAAATGTTTCATTTATTATTATAAATTCTATTTTCTAAGGTGTATAAGTACATAGTAAATACTATTTAAGCATATGTCCTTTTCGAAAGAAGTCAACATTTTAAAGTTTTAGAACTTGTGATAATTCCTTGAAAATACTAAACATTGTTATAAAGTGGATCACTTGTCAAAAAGAAAACTAAACGACTATGCCACCTAGTCTATACTAAATTGAAGTGTTGTCTAAAATCTGAGAACTGCAGAAGTGTTTGGGGTGAAGACACATAAGATCTGGAAAGTAGCATTCCTGGCAGGGAGAAGCAAATGCAGTGACCCCAGTACAGAACAGCCAAGCCGGCCACAGGGCTGCCATAATGTAACCAAAAGGAGAGGAGCAGGAGGAGGAGGATAGAATCAACCAGGGCACACGTCACACACGAAGTTTGGATTTTGTTCTAATTGCAAAGAGGAAATACTGTGAAGTTCAAAGACAAGCACATATGGGATCTAATGTGTATTTTGTTTGTTTTGTAAAGTTCTATGGCTGCTGTATGAAGAATGGATTGCAGGAGAGTAAGAAAAGTGAGAAATGAATTAAGAAATCCTTGGATTGTTCCAAGTAGAAGATAATGGTGCCCAATGAAGACAGCAAGCTATCCTTATATAAACAAAGCATTAGTTAAATATCACTATTAAAACAATTACACACTCTTCATGTAGTATCACTGATGATAAAAAGTACATATTTCGTTTCCCTTAAAACTTGTTTATTGCTTTAAACATCTCTAAACACTAAAGTTGGCATTCATGAAATCAACCTAGGTGTTTGACATACTGCTCCAGGCAGAAAGTGATCAAACTGGGTACAAAGGGTATTTTCCAAAGGAGATATCTATCTAATTTTTATCTTTCACTCCACTTACTCTTTCCAGAATTTGGTTTTAGAAATGTGATTAATCAAAAAGTCAATACTCACAAAGACAGCTTTATTATTTAGAAATCCTTGGGCCACTACTCTGAATCTATGAACTATTTTCTAGCCAAGACCTGAGACCACATTATTGATTAATAAAATATGAGCTTTGAAACCTCTTCAAATTCTTTACATTTAGGTATAAGGCCAACAATAAAAATTTTCTAGCTAAATATTATGTGAGTTAAAGCACTGTCTTGAGTTTCAATACCCGCTTGATTTCCCTTTCTAGATGAGTGAATGTCTTGAGAAAGAGAAAATACTCAATTTTTTTTTCATGAAAGAGAAAGAATCTTTCTACTCCTTACTCTTTGTAGATCCCCCTAGGAAGGAATCTAGTGAAAGCTACACTGGAAAGAGTGTGATCAATTTGCCAAAAGAATACGACTAGCTAGCCAACTTGATATGGATGGATATGTTCAAATTGTCATAAGTATGATTTTCTTTTGGAGAGTCCTTCTGAATGTACTCAAGCTCTTCGAGAACGCTATGGAAGATTTTGCAAATATCAGTGTTCACACACAAAAGAGCACTAAGGATGGCCAAATAAGAGATAAGAATATTTATCCAAATGTAATATGGTAGGGCATAGGAGAAACGGAATGTTTGCCACCATCCTGCCTCCAACACATAAGCAAGATCTGGGGGAATCAATAAGCAAATGACTGCATGTTGCTAGTGCATGAATAGTTATAGCTACTAATTTAAATTCAGAACTATGTCCACATGTCTATGAAAATAGAACTAAACAAAAAGTGGGGGAAATCATTGCAAATCTCCATCGAAAAGATTATCCTTGGACACTCCTTAGGATTTTTGTAACAGTGAAATACTGTTTTCTTTTATTTAAAAATTTCTGAAGTATCTACCAAGACATAAGACCTCTGGCCCCCAGTCCCAGTGCCCGTCCGCCTCATATAGACTCTTGAAACTAAACTTCCAAACTTCTCATAAATAGCTAATCTTTTCAGCTCTGGTCAATATTACTTGGTTCAAATCCTGGCTCTATCTTTACTAGCCGTATATTTTTTAGCAAGTGCCTCAGTTTATTCATCTGTAAAAGGGAGTAATAATAGTACTTTGCCCAAAGGGTTGTTAGGAGGTTATTTGAGTTTATATATGTAATGCATATAAAGAGTCTCTGGCATATAATAAGTCTAATGAATGTTAGTTAATATTATGTCTGCTTTCATTAGTCAACAGCAAAAGTGTATTTCCTCTCCTTTCTCCTAAATAAAATAAATGTATTCTCTAATTCTTCAAGAAAGTAAATCTGGGACCAATAACACTGGCATCACCTAAAAGTTAGAAATGCAGAAACTCAATGCTCACCCCAGATTTACTAAATAACAGTTTGAACAAGGCCATTTGGATACATGTTATAACTTGAGACGCCCTGCCCTAACACACCATCTGCTCATAATAGCTACACAACCTTTTCCCAGAACTGCCTTCCCACAAACTTTCATGCAAAAATCTCGCACATTTTTCTCATTTCACCAAAGGTATTCTATTGTGAACAGACTCAGAAGCCTCCAGTATCTATTTATACGACTTTCCTCAAATCTCCCCTCACCCTGTACCCCTCCACCTCCCCACCCACCAAAGTTCTCAGATCCCTAAGCCCTTTTCTCACCTGAGTTTGTGGGTTGAGTTTTGTCTCAGGCTCTGGGACCCATCAGTACTCGAAAATCATACTTTAGTTCATTTTTACTGTCATTTCCTAAAACAGTCCTCATTTTGTACAACTTCACCGATGCCTAATTGTCTTGCTCCTTTCTACCTGTGGCTCAGTAAATGATACAGAATTCAGATCTTCTAGAACTAGAAACCTCTCTTTCCTTTGCCAATCCTGCCCCCAGGTATGTGTTCAATTCCAGCCTGGTCTTTTGTATTCCTCTGCAGTTAACCTTCTAAAAACTCAACAAGTCACAGGAAGCGACACCCCCAGGCTACTCACCTATTTTCATTAGGCAAGAATTCAACCACTGCCAAAGTACATGCCGATCTCTTAGACAAAACAAAATTTCCTCCTACTTCTTTTCTTTCAAAGGCCCCAAAATGTGTCCTATTGTCTACACATTTTTTAGTAATTACTTAGTTCAATGTAGCTGCTTAGTGGTTGAGATAATGGCATCGAAGATTTTAAATCTGCTAGCCTTTGTTAGGAGGAATAAAGACCAAGGGAGAATTGACTCAATCTCTTCATTGAGCTGGAACCCTGATACATAAACACATGAGCAATGGCGAAGCCATAAACTGCCTGCCACATTCACAGCATTGCAGAGAAAGCGAACCTACAAATGCAAACAAGGAGCAGAGAGATAGGTATAAAGCTCCAGACCACAGACCAAATCCTGGTTCCCTTCTCTTCTTGTGCTTACGTTCCTCCCGCTTTGTGTTATTAGCAAGCCCTGGATCTATAACAAATCTCCTTGCATTGTTTTCTGTTCTAAAGTGCTGTAACCAATACATGTGACTTGTGGCACACCTAAGTGGGGGGCTTGCAGTGGCCAGCTGATCATGTACGTCTAGAGCTCTGGAGAGAGAGATGGTCAGGAGCACAGGACCTATCATCATTTTTTAAAAATAAGTGACTGTTGAATATGATGACCTCTTCATAGGATGCTCTACTACATCCCTCCACCATCACCCTAATTAATGCAAACATTACTCCTTGTGTTAAAAGTCACCAGGTAGAAATACCCTCTCCCTACGATCAATTCCACTGTCCTTTCTTCAAAAAGGTACAGTATATTTAAATTTTTTTTTAATTTTGAGGTGTACTTGATAATTTGACATCTGTATATTTAATTGTGTTTACCACCTAAAAGCTGGTTTCCTTCAGCTACCATATATTTGACCCCCTTTCCCCACTTCACCCTCCCCCTATCCTCCTATATGTGACCCTGTTTACCCGGTCTACCTCCCCCGTCCTCCCATACTCCCTAACCTCCAGTAACTACTAGTCTATAGTCCATGTCCATGAGTCTCTGTTTGTTGGTACAGTATATTTTTAACTTTGTTTTTTCTAAGACAACATGAGATAGAGGTAGCTAATTTAAGTGTATTTGCGCACTCATATAGGATTACTGAGCAATCTTCCACAGGTGGCTTCGATCCTGATAGACCTACTATTCATATAACTGCTACCCAGATAACTTCTGCATTCAGAAATCCCAGGATTTTTCTCTCCTTTGCAGATAATCATGGATCCCTACCTGAAGTCTGGGAGCCTTGCTGAGGGGCCTGTATTAAGAAGTACGTGGCTTCAGAAAAGCAGATGATGTCACTAGGTCAATGGCGGCACCTAAAAAAAAAAATTAAAAATCTTCATAAAAACCCTGAAAGTGGGGCACCCACATTTCCCATAACATAAAATGGGATTATTCTATGTGGAAAGCACTTGGCTTCCATCTGCTTTTCATAAATGGCGATGACTGAGAAATGGGAACAAGGGAAAAGCAGTGAGGGGGAAAACTGAGTGATATTCTACCCCACTTCCTCCTCCAGAGGAATGTACTATTATTTCATTCTCTTTCCCATAACAAAGAATCACCTCTCAACCCCTATTGCACTGAGGACCAATAAATTACAGTGGACCACAAACAACACAAATTTGAACTTCACAGGTCCACTTATATAGAACTTTTTTTCAATCAATAGAGTTGGCTCTTCCTATTTGCAGTTTTGCATCCACAGATTCAACCAACTGTGACAGAAAACACTATTTTCGCAGTGTCAACCACGGATTCCTAATGGCAGAGTCCCAACTGAAGACGGAAAATACTGTTTCAGATGTGCGGCTGGTTGAATCCTCTTATGCAAAAAGCCAACCTGCAGAGTCAAAATTCATATGCAGATTTCTGACTGTGGGAGGGTCGGTGCCCCTTCACACCTGCTCTGTTCCAGGGTCAACTGTACAGAGCTGCCACAACAGAAATGGAAAGTTTTGCGATCTTTATACTAACATAAAAGTAATGAATACCATTTGAAAATAATAATTTTTCAGTCCCTCATTTCTGAGTTCTACAAATCAAAAGAAACTGTCACATGGTGTGGCCGGGATTAAAGACTCCAGAATGTCTGGATGAAGCTGGATTGAAGTGTTCTATTTTATGAACTGCTGTTTATTTTATTAACATATAATAAGCATGTTTTTCTTTTTTCAATCTTAGTAAGCAAGAAAAATATGTCTATTTTGGTAAGAAAAGTCCTGAAAGTACCCTTTATAAAGCCAGTGATGAGATACAGAATAACATCAGTTATTACTGGTTAAACTTCTTATTAATCATTTAATGCGAATAGTCATGCAACAAGAAATTACAGAGGACTTCTACCATATGGTATGTCTGAAGTGATTTACTGAATTGTTAGATTTGAATTTTCTTTTTGTTATTGACCAAAGAAAATACGGTACTAGACGTCTCCAATATAAATAATATACTTTACTAAGAAGATAAAAGTTTAGATAATAAAGAATTACAAGGTCTTTAAAATAACTTTTGAAAACACTTCAAAGTAAACCTAATGATTCTTAATAATGGCCAAATGAATGGTTGCTGTTTTGAGCATCCAGCCTTAGCGTCCACAGCATCAGCAAGAGAAATATTATAAACCTCAGGGAACCTCATTCCCAGATCTGATAGACATTAAGCTAACATGCTGCCAAGAAAAACATTTCTCATTCACTGCCCTGAATAAGAGTCCTTTCTATATACATGGGAGGAAGTCATTTGCCAGATGTTGCTGTTTATTTTACAAGTCTCCCTTTGACTTGTGCTTATTTTCTCTTGACCTCCTCAACTTCTCCATGTGGAGAGAACTCAAGCTGTAAACCTTGCTACAGAAGTACCTAGCTGTTCCAGTCAATACCTCAGTCTCAACATGTGTTCTTGTTTAGGAATCCAGCCTAACTGCTGATGGAGACTGTATGGTCAGGCCTCCCCACTTCAGGGCTGTCTGGACATCCATCAGCAAGACAGTATTTTACAACTTGGCATCGTGAATGACATCTATCTTTTATGATAGCAACAAACTTATTAATGATAAATCAAGATAAGTAAAATAAAAGGAAGTCGAAATGAAAAGAAAAGATGGTACTATTTTCTAAAGGCATTCTATCTTTGGAACTCCCTAAAGATCCTGCAATGGAATGTCAGAGGTTACACCTTAGCAAACAGGATTCTAGCAGGAATTTCACTGTAGTCTTGCTTTCCCACTCCAGACAGAGAAGTAAACTGGATGATTCAGGATTAAGGTCTTGTTTATTTGATTTCTACGTTACACATAGGTTGCTAACTTTATGCTAAAATGACATCAGTGTTCGTGGAAGTCACTGTGTCCTCAGGGGTCTCATACCTATATACTTGCCTACCTGCCAAAGCCAATTATTTTTGTGATAGAGGCTGCCTCTGCTGCTATGTCCTAGCTTTAGCTTTGCACTCTTTTGTGACCCATTTGTCTTATCCCACTTGCTATCTTCTGGATCCATTCCAAATGTAGGAGCTGAAAAAACTGAGGTGACAGATAATGGGGCTAGGAAAACAGATAGAGCAGGATTGAAGTGCAATCAGCTAAGAACATTATGTAAATGTTCAGTGAGCCTGAGTTCTCAAGGTTACTCAAAGAACTCAAAGGGCTTGGATTTAAATAATCTCTAAGGATGTTTTTATGTATACAGACAACCCCTTACATTATTCCTGAAGCATATCCTAATTCACAGAGAATGGCCCAGAGCACTTACTAAGTACTTAAGAGTCATTGAATGAATGAATGGATGAATGAACAGTTATGCAATAATTGCTTGTGTGAGATACTGAAGAATGATATCATCACAATGTCTTCGTGAAGGTATTGGACTATTAGGTTAGTTAATAGGGCTTAGGGCTTACACGCTCTCAAATTTTTGGCAAAATTTCTCACCTAGTTGAGTAAGGGCTGAAAAATATCTAATGCTATAATTAATGTATTTTAATCTGGTATTTTATACTCAATGTGTTTTAACAATATTTTTTTAATTCAAACATAAACTTGACTTGATTGTGGTTAAGCAAATGTGTTCTCAAACTATCCATGGAGGATGACCAATTTGATTTTTAAAAATTTTCAATGTAAAATAGGCAGATATTTTTGTAACATAAGATAGAGGTGAATTTCCAGAAAGAGAAAATAAAACACCCATGTTAACTACCCACCATAACCAAGATACAGAAACAACCTATTAAGTGTCCACTGATGAGTGAATGGATGAAGAAGATATGGTATGTACTTAAAATGGAATATTACTCAGCCCTGAGAAGGAAGGAAACCCTGCCATTTGCAACACGACTGATGAATCTTGTTTTATGAAAGAAGCCTGAGAGAGGAAAGACAAATACTGCATGATGTCACTTATGTATAGACTATTAAAAACAAACAAACAAACAAAAAAGCCCAACTCATAGAAACAGAGAGTGGAATGGTAGTTACCAGGAGCTAGGAAGTGGGGAGATGAGGAGATGATAGTCATCAAAGTGCCCAAGTCTTCAGTTATAAGTAAATTCTGAGGGAATCTAGTGTACAGTTAGTAACACTATATTATACACTTGAAATTTGGTAAGCATTTTCACTACAAGAAATACTATATGAGATGATGAATGTGTCAATTAACCCAATTATGGTAATCTTTCATAGTATATATGTATGACAAATCATCACATTGTATACTTTAAATATGTATAATTTTGTCAGTTATGCTTCAATAGAGCTAGAGGGAAAAAAAATAAAAACAGAAGACAGAGAAAATACAAATGTCCTTGTTTATATTATTAAGTTCAACAGACAAAAATTATACTGCCAAATTTCTTTCAGTTATGCAAAATGTTTTTAAACACTCTCAATTTTTTTATCTATCTGGTCACAGACTATTTATAATCAGTCTCGTTAGCAGCATCAGTCTATAGATAACACTAAGGGTCGCACTGGTTTAGGTCCAGTCTTCTTCATTTTATCCCAAATTAACCAGATACAGGACAATAACTCCAAGTATGTTCACGTTTCATACTGCCTCTGTTCTATAACACTTACCACTAGGATCTTTGCTGAGGGAAAAAGATCACTCCGTGTTTCTAAAATAGTTTCCAATATTTTCAAGCATAAAAGAAGTCATTTTAAATCATTGTATCGAGTTTTTTAAATACTAAAGATTAATATATTTGTCAAAAGCCAGAAAATAAAGGTCACTAAGAAAATTTTTCTTTTTCTGAAGGAGTGATTATTCTCACTTATACATACCTCTGTTCTCCCACTGAAATGCTACTGAGCCTTATTTTATTAACATTAGGGAATAATGAAGATAAATGTCTAGGCAACACTGAGCTCATGCAGAAGACTGCATGACTCCCAGTGTGTCGCCCTCTGAAAGAACTGGGAGAGGGAGGACCATGTTTTATGTTTTCTCTCTGTCTTTCCCTATTCCTCCCTCTCTTCCCTTCCTCTCTCCCTCCCTCTCTCCCTCCCTCCCTTTCTCTCTCTCTGTCTGTCTCTCTCTCTCTCTCTCTCTCTCTCTCACACACACACACACTCTCACACACACACACTCATGCACGTAAATCATATATTATAATGGCTTAGTAGTTAGCTGCACGGCTTTGTAACCAGATTTTATTCAAGTCCTGACCATGTCACTCATTAACCACAAGACACTGGGCGAGTCATTCACTAGTCTCTGTTCAGGTTCCACAGCAGGCTCTCCATAAATACTTGCTAATGAGCAAAGGCATTTAAAATGTGGTGTTGAAGAGTAGTATAGTAGACGGTGGAGAATCAATATTAAATGTTTCCATTTGTGACAGTTTTATAGAGTTAGGGCAAAAAAAAAATATATCAAATAAAACAGCCAGCAATTACTGACTTACGTCACAGTCTGAAGTACATTATCAAGAACAGAAACCATGGAATGTCCTATGAAAACTACTAATGAACGGGCAGAGACCTTTCTTTCAGTGCTAATGTTCTCCTTTCTGATGGCCAAAAATTACCTAAGCAGGCAAATAGAAAACCTGAGTTAAAAATAGCACTCTTCTGTATTATTAAGTCTGTGCTCACACATGCACTTAAAAAAAAAAATCAGAACAAATAGATATTTCTAACAAAAACCTTGATTTGAACTCAACCACCATTTTATAATTATTTCCAGGGTTTAAATGTAACAAAATGAACTAAATTTTCCAAAAATCACTATCACAGGAGAAATTTCTAAAGTAACTATGGCTCCATTCTTTCTTCCTTCACTGAGAAAGGTACAGATTATGGAGACTCCCACAAGTGACAAAGGACAAGTTCAGAAGAGCCAAAGTGTGAAAGCTCTGGTAAATTTACATCCCATAAATGGAAAGGGGTCCCTAGAGGAGAGGGGCCATAAATCGTAGGGGATGGAGAAAAGACATGGAATTTGAGATCAGAGGCCATGGAAAGACCATGCTGTACGGCCAGTTTTAATTTGCAATTCAGTTTTCCTTCATATTTAAAAAAATGTAACCAAATACAAATAATGTAATCACATAATGTAAACACACGATACAACGTACCTAAAAAGCATTTTAGTACGTTTGTGAGTTTTCAAATGTTTTTAAAGGAGAGATAGGAAAAAATACTACACTTTATTTGAATTTTCAAAGCTTCCATGAGGACAGAAATCCAGAGAGCATTGTTTAACATGGTAACACAGAAATATACACCTTTACAACCACTGATAGTTTGGACATCGCACAATTCTTCAGACTGAACAGCCAGTCTGTCAAGAAGCTGCCAAACAGAGCAATATGAGACATGTCACATTTCCCTCAATAAATACTTTTGTTATTCTCCATCTTCCAAAGAAATAAAAAAAAATGCAAACTTCTTTCCAACTAGCCAAAATGATCGTTCAGTGGTGAGGAATTATTATATTTTTTTGAAGCAGTAATAAACAGAGCAGCCTCAAAGCAGTGTTGCAATAAAAACAAAAATGGAAGCATAAATATATGTCCACCCCTTCCTCTGCTCTTAGGCGGAGAGGCATAAAGGCTAGATGGAGAGCTATTTCCCACAAGGTCTTCTTTATTAGCTCTGCGTGGATATTTTCATTTTTGGAATTACCGTTTCCCAAGTTCACTTCCCATTCCCTAGTGCAAACAGCGTGCCGTCATTGTCTGCAAGCACGCTCGCACTGTTCAAGTGATTCATGTCGGAAAGAGGGCCTTGCCCCAGTACTGAAGATTTCTTAATTGCGTTGGTGGTTCGATTGCCAATGCATGTTAGTTTTGGCAGAGCGAATGTAAGGAAAACTCTTCTTCTCATATTCTTTGGCTCTTACACTTTACGTGTCAGATGAAACAGCAATGCAGACTAAAACCCTTCCAGACAAAAGAAGACTTTGAATTTAATTTGGCTTTTAGGAAACACAGAGAAGTAGTGGGAAGGGCACCCTAAGGACAATCTGGAGTTGGATATCAGAGAGACAGCGTTGTCACTCACTGGCAAATCACTCTGCTCTCTGAGTCTCAATTTTTACATCTTTCAACTGAAGAATTTATCCTAGATTAAGATTTAATGTTCACACGTTAAATAGAATATATCAGATTGAAGTCTTCAATGACCTTTTTACACATTAAGAAGGGGCTTTATTTAAAACTTTATTTAAAACTAAATAAATGCACTATTCATTTATGTTATTTATAAA
The DNA here is from genome assembly GCA_004027375.1 of Macroglossus sobrinus. Lineage (NCBI taxonomy): Eukaryota > Metazoa > Chordata > Mammalia > Chiroptera > Pteropodidae > Macroglossus > Macroglossus sobrinus. The sequence goes on from PVKZ01002012.1 coordinate 130,410, forward strand.
AGTTAGATAAACAAATTTCTTTTTAAAAACTATTTTCCTTCCTTTATATAGAGCTAAAGTTGGGGAGATACACAAAGGATTCATTCTTCCTTTATAGGGCCATCTTAGCTGAATTCTATGTTTAAACTTTTCATAACTACTCTGAAAGACATATGGAAGACATAATTTGCCTTGACAATTTTTCCTACTAGCAGTTTAAAATATATCGATTACAATGGAAAATATATCTGTTGATGACTTAAAGAAATACCAAGGCTACATTAACATACAACTTGAAATTTTAAGACACTCTGCTAGTGATTTCACAGTTTTAGAATTAAAAATAACTTCGACCAAATTTTTTAAAAGTAGGCAATAAAACTATATAAATCCAATATATAAAATGACTGCTCTGCAAGCCCTAAGAAAACACAAGTTGTAATCAGAGAAGATAAAATATTTCAAAAAAAAACAATTTTCATAATGAAGTTTATTAGATGCTGGACTGACTTTCAGAGAGTTTTTAAATTCTCTCTCCTCTAAACTGTTTAAGAATATGGCAGAGACTTTTCTCTCTAAAAAATTTCAGGAGGAGTCCTGTGAAAGAGAAAGATGGCCTAAAGTCTAGACGGTCTCTTAAGAGCCTTCCTGTGCACTAGTCCTGAATTTTACTCATTACTCATCTTCTCTGGGGTAATCTAAACAGATTAAGCCATAAAATGCTTTTTTCCTTTCCTCTTTCTTTCTTTCTTCTTCTTCTTTTTTTTTTTTTTTTGGCTTTAGGAACTATTTTTAAATTAATACTTCCTGCTCCCTCCCAAGAAATCTGGAACTTTTGCAAACAGTTGTTAAATAGCTAGAATTTCTTCCCATATTCATTTATATTCACTACCACTCCCAAGATAAGCAGCACCCAGTCTAAGGTATCGTAATGTCAAGCACTATAAAAAAGTAAAAAAGTGATTTATAGCAGATAGTAAACAGAGGCTTCTAATTCAAGAAAACACTGCAAAGGAGAGAGAAGATTTTTGCTTTAGACAAGGATTATGAGAGCTTCTAAATCTTATTAGTATGTCAAAGCCTCATTCTATTATACCACATACAACTCAACTTATAACTTATTTTTCATTTTTACTTGGAGCTAAGCTATACTTAAAACATAACTAGGCCTGCCAAATATTATTTTTTTATCTGTATGTTCGTTTTGTTGAGTAATTCCAGTTTCTTGGAGTCAACTATAGCAATTATGTATGATAAACACTAGTAAATTTCCACTGCTTTTTGTAAAGAAAAACTCAAAGAATATTAACAAAAGAATGATGTAAATGCTGCAAAACATATAACTTATACATTAAGTTCAGAATTTTGGGAGGGAGGATCAAAGGAACAATTGTTCCCACCATCTTTCAGAAAGAAATCTTTGCAAATATGGCTAATCGAGAACTTATTTAATCTAGTACTTTTAAAAGTATTTGTTTTTTAGTTAAAAAAAAATACATTAAATTGAGTAATACTCAAAGAAAACAAAACTCACAAGACTCTCTTGGAATTTAAGTCATCCAAACCACTGGCTTTACCCAACAGTTGTAGCAGCCTCATTAACTCAGTTCATCTCCTCACTGTTAATTTACTTCATTCCATATTCTGTGATATACATTTTAAATGAAAACTCTTTTAAAGTTTAAAGATCCTTAGTTGCATAGTCGATGGTACAAGGAGACCTTAATTATCGTGTTTGGATAATAGCAAATGAAAATATTTTACAGTGTTTCTCAGTTAATCAAAGGAACACTTAAGATTTGACCCATAGTACCCATAGTCATATAGAACCTCCTTAGTTAACATAATCTCCTAACCAGCAAGAATTTACGATGTTATAATTAATTTCGTGATTATTTTTGGTTTTATTTGTTATGCACATTTTTGTTATTTAACCCAGTGACTCCAAAAATCTTCAAGAAAGGGTGATAGGGAGTATATCACCAAATAGATTTTAACCTCTGGAAAAGTGGTTCTCAAATATTTGGGACATATCCGAATTGCACAATTGAGCTGAAGCATCTCTAATTTTAGTCTCACGGGTGATTCAGACACCCACCTAGGATTCGAAACCACGGATCTAGATTGCACATGCAAGATCTCTTCCATTTTGCCCCAGGGATTAATTTTTAATATATCTTGCCTTATCAAATCTGGATTAAAATGTACTTTGTCCTTAATTTCTAGAACTGCCAACTAGCCTTTGACCTCTCTGTAGATGATTATGCTCTGGTCTTCAGCAGCAATTCACCGTGTCTGGTTGACTTCCCCCCGAACCTACGGAGATGTAAGAGAGGGGTCAGCTCTACCGGAAGGAACCCCTGTGACTGAGATATGAATTCAATTAGCGTAGTTTAATGCTATCTCAATTTCCTTGGAGAAAAAGAACATTTCTAGCTTTCAAATAAACTGCTATGACAGCTGCATCTAGAGAAAATACATGACACTGTTCCTCTTTGGAAGATCCTAGTTCTTCAAAACACACCGTGGGAAATCTGGTGGCAATTTCCTGTAGCCAGACCAACACTAATTCACAATGATGTCAGCCATTTCCTCTCCAGAAGGTTTTGTAATTGTCATGGCAACATTTGTTCTTGAAAAGAACATGCTAAGATATATTTTGTTCTTGCTGTATCTTATTTGCCCAGAGAAGTGCCTGGAACATAGTAGACATTCAATAAATATCTGTTGAATAAATTAATGGTTTCTTGCCACATAAAGTGTGTGATCTTTATTATTGTGAAGGACATAATAAATTTAGCATGCAGCCCTTTGTAAAATATCTAGGCAACTATCTTTGTACATTGATTTACCATAGAGTTGACTTCCATTTTGCACATATATTCATCAATGAAACTTGTTTCAAATACAACATTATTTAGAGGATTCTTACCTCTACCATAATACAGTTCTGATACAATTCACAATGGTCAGTATTAGTTTATAAATTTAGATCATCTGATGCCAAGCTAATACAAAATGCCCTTAGACTTTACCCTAATATATTTTGAAGAATGATCTCATTCATAAAAGACTGTCTTTCCTTAACTATACAACAGAATCCTGATGAAACCTTCTGTCATCTGAACAGAGTTGCTGTGTCTGACATGGCTATGAGATTTCCTCAGATGGGCACCTCCTGTTCCCTGCTGACTCATCAAGAGTGTTCCTTCTACATACACTGAAAGCAAAAAGTCCTTTGTACTTAAGCAGAGCTTAGATTACATGACTTGAAATTACAAATTTTACTTAATCTGGGGTAGACTCTAATAGAGATGATCACTAAAAGTTGTCAATCAAATTTTGTAAACTGACATAATCTAAATTACTAAGGGAGCTCATCAATTAAGGTGAGTCAACGATATTGCCTTTTTAAAGTGGCGAAAGTAAATATAATTGTAAAACTAAATGTAATTGTAAAATCCTTTTACTACCAACAAATTTGTCATTTGTGCTATTAAACTGATGCCTTGTTTCAGCAGCTTAAAGAGGCCTTTTTGGATATGATTTGCACTTTAAAGGGATAGATTAAAGCATTTAAAAACACAATAACACAGAAAATTGTTAGCCAAGTGGATTTTAAGGTAATTCTTTCATTCAGCAGGCATTTACTGAAGTGTTCTCTAAGCCAAACATTAATCAGTAGAGAAGTCACAGTACCTTCCTTCCTTACACCCAAGAAGGAAACATGAACACCAAGAAAATACAACAGATGTTAAGAAAACAGACATTAGAATTGATATAGGGATATTTAAAGTAGCATCTTCAAGGCCTTTTGTGGGATGTTGTAGTTAGGCTAAGACCTGAACAACGAGTGACAATTGGCCAAGAAAACAAGAAGAAACAACATGCTCTTGGTTCAGAAGCAACAGAGAGACTGCCATGAAAAAGAGTTAAGCAAAGCCCAGGAAGCAAGGTAAAGAAGAGATGGGCTAGCAAACTGGGAGAAGACACTAAAAGTGTAGGCAGGACTCAGTTTGTGGAGGCTACTGGCACCATGTGAGATGTTTGAGACTGTCCTCAGAGCAGTGGAAAACTATTGAAGGGGTAAAGCAGGTACCATGAACACGTATCAAGGAAACTCGGCCAGCTCTTATTAGAGCCAAGTTCTCAGCCTAAGGTTATCTTCAAAGAGCAAAGCCAGAGACCTGCAGAGCTGGCAAGCTGGCAGTTTATTTTCAGCAATGAGCCCAAAGAGCAGTAATGGGGGACTGGGAGGAGTGAGATGAAGCAGAGAAAGCCAACACAAAGGTGCACTACTGAGCAGACCTGCACTGTGGGCAACAGGTCTCCACCCACAAAGGACAACTCCAAGGAGGCACGTAGAGGGGCCTTCGGATCATCCAGCCAAGCAATGGAAAGGGAGGGTATTGATGTACCGCCTCCCATTCCCGATGGGTCCAGGTCTGCATATGCATCCAAAAGGTGGAATGGGTACCATGAAGCAGCCCCAGGATTCAGCAAGAGGCACCTGTGCAGCTCAGGCAGGTGTCAGCAGGGTAACATTACCCTGCACTTGGCTGCAACAGCAAGGCTGAAATCTGAAAGTGGGATAAGAGTTTGTGAGGCAGGACACAGGAAGTATCAGACAGACCACTCCATTTGCCATTTACTCAGGAGCCTGCTATAAATCTGCAGTTATTCATCTACTAAACACGGAACCCATGTAAAGCATTTGGAGCACAGGTGCTGGAGAGAATTGTCCTCTATTATCAATTTCCACCCATAACTAATGTTTTTATCTTTCAGAATAACACTATGTGCCAGACTCTGTGCAAAACCCTTCTATTATCACTTTTAATCCTCTCAACAATCCTATGAGGTGGTACTATCATTATAATTCTATCGGTTACCTATTGTTGCTCAAATCCAGAAGCTCAAAACAATAAACATTTCCCTCTCAGTTCCTACAGGTCAGGAATTTGGGAGGAGCTTGACTGGGTGTTTCCAGCTCAGGATCTCTCATGAGGTTATAGTCAAGACATCAGTTAGGTTTGCAGACATTTGAAGGCTTCACTGGGGCTGGCGAATGGGCTTTCAAGATGGCTCATTCATATGGTGTTGGTTGTTGGCAGGAAACCTCAATTTCTGCCACATGGGCCATCCTCAGGCTGCTTGACTATCCTTACAACATGGCCTCTGGCTTCCCCCAGACTGAGAAACCCAGGAGAAAGGGCAAGGCAGAAGCCAAGATGTTTTGATTACTCAAACTCAGAAGTCACACTCCATCACTTCCACAATATCCTATTGGTTACACAAGTCAATGCTATTTAACATAAGAGGAGATACAAGGGCACGGATATCAGGAGGCAGAGGTCGCTGGGGCCATCTTGGAAGCTGGGTACCACAATCCCTGTTTTACAACTGAGGCTACTGGGGCCAGAGAGGTAAAGTGACTTTCCCAAAGTCATACAGCAAGTTGTGGACCTAATATCTGAACCTGGTTCTCTCTGACTGTAAGTCCCATATTTTTATTACTGCCTCTTTAAATAATCTGATACTTAAAACCAAAGATATTTATCCACACAGGGAAATGTTTAATCTAAAATTATATCAAGAAGGAGAAAAAAAATCTGGAGCCTACCAACAGACTTAATTTGGCACAAATTTCTGACTCCAGTTTCCTTCATCTACAGACTAAATTGTTAGATTTATAAACACAGGTGTACCTGTGCCAGAATTAATCAAATGTTACATGGCATTGTGTAAAGAAGGGCACAGCCTGAGAAAGTTTAATTTAGTAAAATAAACTGACTTTAAAGTAGCCCAGATGGTTTCAATACTACCTTAAAAAAAAAAGATGAAGGGCATGATAATGAGACATGAATAACCATTCTATCCTCTCTGTGGGATGGGGACTGTTTTCTTCTACTTTGTATTTACAAGACATAAAAACCAAAGGTCTGATGACTAAGTGTTGCTATAAATCATCCAGGATGCCCAGCTCGAGGACTTTAGGAGGAAGCTAGGGTTCCAGTTCTCAGCAGAGTTGTTCTATACAATTAAAGCAAAATGTGAAAAATGAAGAACAAAGAATAAGCATACTGAAGGATCTTCTCCACCAAGAAACCCTTACATTCATTTAATGAACCATCATATTGGAGTAGAATGATAAAAGAATGAGCAGCATTTACCATTCTTTAGCCCAGTCAACAAAACAAAACAAAACAAATTATTCTTTAAGTCACATAGAGAAATTCTAGGGAAAATATTCTTGGTGTAAAGTGAAACTGTATTCTCACGACCTGCTTATCCATCACACCGAGACCTGCCTTTGGTTGTCCCATGGTGTCTCCAGGTCCTCCTGCCACTGGAGGAAGCCATTTGATCGGGCGTTATCTATCTAAGTTCTCACTAGTGAGTATGTTAGTCTAACTCTCCATACTCCTCACAATTCGATCCCCTTCCTCTCCACCAGAACAATATTCCATTTTTCAATGTAAATAACAATCTTAGAGCTTCAAGCACTGTTTCTTTTCAACTACAGCCATTCTGAACGCTTTTTTCTCTCTGTATTTCTTTTTCTTTTATAAAAGTTAACAAAAAGCAGGCGTGGGCTGAGAGCCACTTAGTAAATTAAAGCCATTCCACATTCAACGGTTTCCAGCAGTTTTTCATATCTGCAGACCAGGCCTATAAACTCAATCATTTTCATTCATTTCAACTTTTGTTACAAAGCCTTCAGAATGGAATAAATTATTCAGCTCATCTTTCCCTCTACTTCATAAAGAAAGAAATCTCTACTTTGAAGAGAGGTTTCATGGAATAGACACCATTTCTTAGCGTAACACGGCTTGATAAATAGGGTAAGAAATATGTAACAATGTTCAGTAAAATTTCAAAGGAAATAGGGCTGTGAAGCAAAAAGAGGCAGGGGCTTCGACATAATAAAAGATCTTCAACATAATTCAGGGTCTTTGATCCCAAAAAATGAAGCTTTGGAATGTCACTGCAATAGGCTTCTGGAATATGTCCAGTATTTTTCTTCTGAGAAAATGGAATCTCTAAAATCTGATTATTAACATGCATGAATCTCATTACCTTTTTTTCCATTCTATCCCCTGGTCCCATATCATTTCACATACACTGATGCTAACCCTTAGAGGTATATTGTTACAGAGAATGTATACACTTATATGAAAGAATGAAATAGTTCAACAAAAAAACTCCAAATCCATTATAAGACAATCACAAAAACAAGTGTTTTACCCTGGGCTGTTTGAGTCAGCAAGCATGGGATAGTGGAATACAAGAAAAGAAAAAAAGAAGAAGAAAAAGAATAGGGCTTCTGCAGAATGGTAGAGGGAGTGCTCCAAGCAATTCTCAAACTTGAAAATCAACTTTGGTTCTGACGTAAAGCCAGGAATTTCTATAAAACCTCTCCCACAATACCAGAAGTGAGCACATATATCTTGATACAATGAAGCTTAAGCTCCAGAGCCCCTCACTTGCATGGGGCCCTTCCAAGGACGACTTTGTTCCCAATTTAATATTTGTAATTTTGAGTTCTTTTTCTTAAAGAGGACTTCTCAAATTCTTTACGGCTTAGAGCCCTTAATATTTGGATTGACTATTGTACCACACATTTGCAGAAATATCCCTTCCTCATTTCTAAAAACATAAGCAAGACAAAGAGAAATGAAAATAACTAAAGCACTTGAAAACAGAGCTGGTTATCCAGCAACTGTGCTTAAAACCCTTCAAAGGTTTCTCATGATACCTTGAATAAAATTCAAACTCCTTGCTGTCATTTGCAAAGCTCTGCATGATTGGCTCCTTTTCCTTCAATTCCAAGTCATTCCGTTCTCCCTCAGATGACCTCTAGACATTCTATCCTGGCAGCTCCTCTATGTCGCCATCCTCTTTCCTATCTCAAATCCTTTGCCTATTGCCTCTCATCCTCCCCATTTTCACACTGCTGGCTCCAGCCTGTTTTAGGGCTTCTCTGGTTCTCCCTGATGACACTAGATGCTGTCATGCGCTGCATAACAAGTTTTGGTCAACAACAGACCACATATATTACAGTGGTCTCATAAGATTAGAATGGAGCTGAAAAATTCTTATCACCTAGTGGCAGTGTAGACATCTTAATGTCATAAGGTCATAGTACAACACATTATTCATGAGTTTGTGGTGACGCTGGTGTAAACAAACCTGCTACGCTTCCAGGCATATAAAAGTGCAGCACATACAATCATGTACGATACATAATGCTTGATGATACTAAATGACCGTTACTGGCTCATTATTTATTATGATATCCTTTTTATCATTGTTTTAGAGTGTTCTCTTTCCACTTATAAAAAAAGTTGTCTAGAAAACAGGGTGCCATGTTCCCCCAGCAGCTGCCTCGCACAGATCATGTTTACTATGTCTCTTGATTGCATCATCTTCTCTTGTGCTTGATTTAATCTCATGTTGTTTTATATGTGTTGTGCAGACTTGTAGCCCAGGAGAAACAGGCTGTACTTTATAGCTTAGGTGTATCATAGGCTATTCCATGTAGGTGTGTGTAAGAGCCTCTATGATGTTCACACAACAATGAAGGCTCAAAAGCATCCTCTTTGTTAACAGACACATGACTGTAATCATGTTTCATATCTCCTCGATCCCACCCTTAGTGGTTCTTATCACACACTATTTCCTATTCTCTTGCAGCCTTCACACAAGGTGAATTATGTGCTTCCTTTTTTTTGCCTGCTTAATAACTGTCTATCTCTAGTGCCACCCTGTAGTCTGCCAGGACAGCAGCAGTCTACCACTGTGGGTCCCACTCACAGTTTAGTGCCGAGCTTGGATAGATGTTCCATAAAAATATGAGCAAAGGATGGTGAATGAGTCATGCAATGCAGTTAATCTCATAAATTGAACTTGGCCCTTTAAAGTACAGAAACATAATAATAATAAGAGTAATAAGAATTCTGGTGTAAATCCTTCCACATCTTTTAAACTTGACTATTTGAATATAATATAACATTTTTCTTGCAACTCAGGGCTATAATAATAACCAGTAAATACTGTGCCTTAAGGAAATGAAAAGCTGTTGTCAGAGATTATTGATATTTATTAAATTATTTGTGATTATGCTCAAGTATCTGAGATTGCTATGCTTTTGAATTTTTATGCCTGCTTTCCTTGGTTTTTCTGCTTCTATAATTATCAGGCTATCAAACCAACTTCTTGAACTCAATGCACTTTCCTTAAACAGCTCACAACCTCATTCTGTTTTGCTACTTTAATCTGTTTATGAGCTTGGAAGTTACATAAAAATCATGGGGAGATGTTTGCAAAGTAATAGTATGCAGGCTCCTCAAGTGACTATTGGATGATCCAATGAATAGAATGGCATTTATTTCAACCATTCAAGACAATCTTTGCTTACTTACAAGCTGGTAACTGTGTTCTGGATGGCAGTCTATCTGATAAGGCATTTCTGAGTAAGTAAAGTATGCCTGAGTTATCAAATGGCTAAAATGCTCTAGCCCCCTGAAAAACTCTTCTCTCAACCACGCTACTCTCAATATTTCTGGTCACCAGATATGTGGGGGGTTTTCCTCACCAAGCAATTCTGTAACTCTCTAGGGATACCAACTGAGTGTCCTACAATTCAATTCAATTCTGACATCACTTACCTAGAAATAGCATCAAATCCCACAGGTTAAGAGCTCTGTCCCTTAAGACTGACTTCCTCTGTAAATGCCAATTGGAAGTCTGGGTCGTCACCTGTGCTTCTGAGCAACCAGCTATAAATCAGAGGTTCCCATGCCCCTCTCCTTGTGTTCAATAATTTTCTAGAGGCCCACAGAACTCAAGAAAACAGTTTACCTACTAGATTGCTGCTTTATTGTAAAAGGATATAACTTAGAAACAGCCTGATGGAGGAGACACACAGGGCAAGGGTTGTGGGCAGGAGGCAGAACTTCTATGTTCTCTCTCCTCTCCTTAATCTCTACTTATTCACCAACCTGGAAGCTCTCTAACCTCAGTACTTTAGGAATTTTTATAGAAGTTTCACTACTTAGATAATCTGACTTTGCCATTTTACTCATTAAGAGGTGGAGCATATTACCTCTTTCCTTGAATCTGGGTTGGTCCTGTGAACAGCCTGACTAATAAAAGTGATGCCATGAGACTTCCCAGCCTGGAATCCGTGAGACTGAAGCGTCTGCTCTCACACTCTAGCAATAAGACTGCCAGCATATGCTGAAGCACAGGCTGGCCTTCTTGATAAGAAACCATAAGAAACCAACCTGAGGCAGAGGCCCAGCTGATGGTCAGCATCAACTGCCAGACATGTGAGGGAGGCCAACTTTGACCATTTTACTCTAGTCAAGATGTCAGATAACTTTGGTTGCTTGAGTGATCCCAACAGAGGCCAGAAGAGTTGGCTAGCTGTGAACCTCCAAAATTATGTACTTAAAAAATGGTGGTTTTAAGCCACTAACCTTTGGGATGGTTTGTTATATAGCAAAAGTTGATGTAGAATTCAAAGTACATAATTTTCTCATTTAATACCAAAATGGAGACATCAAGGAAACTATCATTGTTCACACTGAAATTCCCTAAGTTCTTTTAGGAGTTCTAGGGAAAGGAAAATGAAGCCTTACCTTAGAACAGTTCCATTCTTATCTCTTGGGTAGAATGGGGCCTATTTCTCTAAAATAAATGTTCTTAACCTGACTTTTAAAAGAAGAAAGATTATAGATCAAGGAGACAATTCCTGGAAACATCCTAGCATACATATGCTTGCTTCTCATGACTGCAGGAAACTTACTGGCCTAGCCTGCCCAGGATAGTCCTGAGGCCAAATTTCTCATCAAACTTTGCATGATTAGGGTAAGTCTTCTGATTTGGAGTTGAAAAAATATGGATGCTATATCTATATGTTTTGGATAACATAATTGGCAAGTTAGACATTTTGTTAAGAAGTTTCCAAAGCCTGACCTGCATCCTCAACAGATGGACAAACCCTACCTACACAAAAGGCATATTATTCTTTAACACACACAGATATAAACAGCACACGCATAAAAGTACTTGACTATCACTGCTATCGAAGATGAGGCACATATGGAGTGTGACAAAAAATGGAGAGATGGAAAACTGGGTCAGAGATCACAGTGGCTCGGACTAGAATGTTGGCAATAGAATTAGGGGAAAGGATAAATTCAAGCTTTATTTTGGACATAGAAAAGGCAGGGTTCACTCACATAATTGTTAAGGAAGAGAGAGGAAATGAGTATCACCATATTTCTGCTTTGAGCAATTAAGGGGTGGGAAAGGGATATGTTTAGTGTGTGTGTGTGTGTGTGTGTGTGTGTGTGTGTGTGTGTGTGTGTGTACATGTTAAATTTGAGATGTTTATGAGATATCCAAGTACACACGTCAAGTATATAGTTGTATAAATGGGTCTAGAATATAAATGAGTCTGAAATACAAATGAAAAGAGCAAAGGCACCACATACAAATAGCACTGTAAAGGGCTTGTTAAAAAAGGAGACAGAGAAATGGGGTAATATCCGGAAGAGACTGAGGTATCAAGAGGGCACTTGGGTTGTTTGTTTGTTTTCTGTTTAAGGTTGAGATATACCAAAGCTTATTCATAAGCTCCTGGGAATGATACAGTAGCACCAGTAACACTGATAATGCAGGAAAGAGGAAAAAATAAATGAAGGAGAAAAACCCTTGAGAGAGGATAAAGTGTAGAGCTCTTGGGCAAGTTTAGCCACTGAGAGGATATCTAATCTGTTTCATTAGAAGGGAACGAGGAGGATATGGGCTTACATGCGGATGGGTTTATAGGCTTGCTGGTGAGAAGATTAGGATTTTCCTGGCTAACTGTTTTTCTTTCCTCAAACATATGTAAGTCTTGATGATCGCCAGCTGTAAGTGTCATTTGGAGCTAAAAGTAGTATCACACATGTCTCTACAAGAGGAAGGGGTCTGAAACAGTCCTGTCTAAACACCACAGCACACATGTAGTAGATGAAGTACAAAGATTATTTTGTAGTTTAGCTGTCGAAGACCATAAATTGAACAGAGAATGGATAAGTCCAGTTAGTAATTTGTTAGTGGCAGACACCTTACAAAAAATACTAACATTGAATGTAAATGATTCTGGTCTGGCAGCTTTGCTCCAAAGAGTAACTCAAGGATGCAGACTCCTATCTTACGATGCTGCTATCATCAACATCTGACCTGTAAGATTACTGAGGAAGATGAAGAGAGTGAGTGGCATCCCAGATGTTTTACAATCTCTGTCTAGAAACAACATACATCCCTTATGCTCCCATTCCATTGGTCAGAACTGTCAAATGATCCCACCTAGAATAGGGTCTGGGAAATATGATCCTGGAGTGGGCAGCTGCTTCCAGAAACAATGCTATACTATGGAAGAGAAGCATGAATCTTTGGTGGTTCACCATCTGTCCTCAACACATTAGTGAACAAAAGGATACAAAATTTCAGGTGGATTTGAAGTAAATCATTATTAAAAAATAGTGGTAGGGACTACTTTTTAAATAAGATAAGCAGTGAGGACCTTTGTGCAGGTAAGATTTAAATAGAGACATAAAGTGAGAAGAGGGAGCTATTTGAGTTATCCAGGAAATTGTGTTTGAAACAGAGGGAACGGCAACTCTTAAGGCCCTGAAGCCTTAGTTTAGTGTGTGTAAGGTGCAGTTTGTAAATATTTTGTATAAGAGTCATATAGTTGATATTTAGCTTTAAGGACCACTATATCTCTGTTACAACTATTCAACTCTACCATTGCAGCATAAAACATAAAAGCAGCCATAAACAATATATAAATGGATGTGTGTCGCTATTATTCAATAAACCTTTTTTATAAAAACAGGTGACAGGCTGGATTTCACCATGGATTTTCATTTATCATCCTCTGGTTTAATGAAAAGCAAGGAGGGCAGATTTCTTCTTAGAAATTTGAATAGTGGGCATGGGGGTTGGCAGAGGATAATGAAATTGAAGAAATCACATGTTAGATCAGATAGAGCTTTATAGGCTATATTGAAGGATTTGTGATTAATTTCAGTGGCTTGACAAAACTGTGGGAATATTTTTAAATACAGATGTAAAATGATCTGATTGTAAAAGGATGACTTTGGCTATCATAAAAACTCAAGGGAAATGAGAATAGAGGTAGGGGACCATTTGGCATAAACTAGCAATGATGTTAGCTATAACCAACCATGTGTTAGCAGTGAAGATAGTTGAGGAGTTGCCAGGCTGGGGATTTGGCTTGAAAGAAGAAGCAACAGGATTTGCTAACAGATAGATGTTCTATAGAGGGGATTCTTGAGTAAATGAGCTAGGAAATAAAAATCATGTACATTTGAGATTTCAGAGGTGATACAATTTCTAAGGTTGACAAGGTCCAGTGACTGTTCACAGAAGTGGTTGGCTGTAGTGGCAGCACCAAAAAAAAATTTTTTTAAAAAGTGAAAATGAGGAGGGAGGCTGAGAAACCATGCTCAATGAGACATGAAAAATAATGCATATTGATAATCCTATGACCTCTGAGTTGGCAGTGACCATGATGATACAAAGCCAGCTGTGTCAAAGAGCAATCTCTCTACAGATCTGATCACTAACCACCCCCAGTACTTGACAAAGCAAGTAAACCAAAACAACCACTGTTATATAAGCAACTGAAATCTGTATGGTGTACAAAAGGCCACTACACTAGTTCATACTTAATCTACTTCAAAACCACTTCTTCCTCTCAATAATCCAAAAAACTCACAACTGTCCCACAGTCTTCCTTCTGTCTCCAAAACGTCTCAGAACTCACTCTGAAATCTGGCCCATGCTAATTTTTTCTACCTTGCCCCTCATTCTCTTAATCTTTTTCATTCTGAGTAACATTTCTTCCCAACCTTAACCAGTCAAGCCAGTCTCAGTTCTTTTCATTAACCCAGTTCATGACAAAGTCCCAGGGTTTGTCAAATGATGGGCACTACTGCAGGGTGCCTGGGGGATGCCTAGGCCATTTAGTGCTGGCAGCTCTTTCCCCTCTCCTGCCAGTACCTGGGAGCAGAGCAGGGAATGCAGTCAGAGGAGTGTCTCAAATTTTACACTTTCGTTTAACCTGCTTCCATATGGCCTCAACCCCATCTTTGGCTGTTAACAGGAACATGTTTGTCTGTCACAGTTTGTGTACTGTTTTTCATCAGAAAACCTTGGTGACTATCAATGTGATTCCTGTGATCTTAGAGCAGCCATGGAAGCCTTACTGTGGGATGAAAGGAAAACCATGCCAGAGACATCCTGAGTTCATTACAACCCCATCTGGGGGAAGCACGAAGGGTGCCAGAATATAAGGACAGCAGGAGATGAGGGTGGCATTCAGGTGAGAAGGTGCCACTTTGCAACTTTTAGGGTCATCCTCATCCATTCCCTTCCAATAGCCAAGACAGTTGACTTTCAATTTTCTCCACCCACTGCTATCTTGCTCTGTGTCTTGGGGCGGGGAAGTGGCAGGAAAGGTAAGCCTAACCTGAGGTGTTTATACCACAGGAATATGCCTGTCTGGAGGCCTACTATCAATATAAATGTTTGCTGGATGCACTATCACATACATGCCCAAATTTTGCTGATGTTCTGCTTGTGATCTTCATGTTTCATTTACCCAGATAAGGTCATCAAACAGCTCTCACTATTGTGTAAATGGACTGTAATTTTAAAAGGCATAATAAACCTTCTGTATTCCAACCATAAAAAAGAATTTTCCCACCCCTCCTTTTATTTCTCTTGGAACATCAGCAAATTGAATTGCAAGAGAAATATAATAAAAAGATTTTAAGTTATCCTGCAGACATGAAGGCATGGGAAATTGGCTATAAAATTACAGTTGGGTATTTTTGCTTATTCCCTGTTCAAACTCTGTCCAAAATTTCTTTGTGAAATAGGAAACTTTCTTCCCTTTCTTGCCTCTGCACTGTGCAAGTCTATAGCTAGCTGGCCTTTTATTAACTCTCCTCTTCACTCTTCACCACATCCCTAAAATGGTTAGAGGCTCATTCTTCATTGTCTGCACTGTTAAAAAAAAAATTATTGGGTCCATAACAAAGAGTCCCCACCACTGCCAAGATACACTGTGATCAATCACAAAAAGTAGCAGAGATTCTAAAAGAATAAGTATCAGCAGTTTAAAAAAAATTGAGATGTATAATCGAATCTGCAAAGTGTATGCCTGGAAGTATAGAATCAGATATGTTATTTGGAAGGCAGGGGGTATATCTTAGGAGTTATTGATAAACCCCAAACTAGAGTTCATACAGCATTTTAACAGGATATGTCATAAGCTATTTTCCCTTTCTTTTCCCTTCCTTTCACTTTTTTCTCCCCTTCTATTCTTTTCTGGTGAGGACTGGTGTGAAGAGTAATAATTATGTAGAATATAATCAAAATCACATTCACAGTAAAAGTTGAGGTACGGTCTTCACCTAAAATATCTGGACCTTTCCCCTTAGACTTTGAACGTGGAAAGTATGGCATTTATGTCAATATTTTTGTTCTGTATCTTGAGCATAATTCATGGCCCTACAATCTGAAGAGTATGCTACATGCTCAGTACGAAAGCACTCAAAGCAAGTCTTCTTTAAAAGATATGTGATGGGGTCAAGCTCAAATTATCCAAAGGAACTTTAGTACATGAACTTAGTTTATAAATGTTTAAGGGAGCCTAGCTTTGAGCTTTCTCATAGGACAAGGGGAAGGGAAAGACAAATCAAATAAATTCCAGCTAGATAAGTATTCTGGGTGAAGGACAAAAGTTGTGGGAGAGGGAGGAGGTAGAGGAAGAGAGACCATAAAGCTAGGAAAGAGAAAGGTTCATTAAACTCGAGTTTGAAAGGAAATTGTGCAAACAGTTAATAGAGATCAAAACAAGGAGGGTATGTTCCCAGGACCCCGGGAGAGTCAGCATCTGGCAGCTGACTTGTATATATAGTAATGTGAACAAAGTCGATATAGAAAACAGTGGATTGAGCATTCAAGAGGGTCCAGGGCAGGCACCTTTTTTTTTTTTTTTCAGCATCACTGAAATTGTGAGATATTTTCTGATACATAGCTAAATCCTGAATTAAAAAACAAAAGATTCTATCCTGGACAATGTTGGTTGGGTTATATGCAGTGTTCATAAAAAAACTAAAACTCTTTTAGGGTATTTTGCTAATAAGATTAAAGAGCAACATATTCCAGAATGCATTGTTTTTGAGCCATTCTGAACCTGTTCTTATTTCTCCTCTATGTTTAGTAGCTCTCTCTTGGCATTTATCAGTAAGATATGATCACATATAAAAGTTCATGGCCAGAATCTGCAGAAAAACCCAACATACCACATTAAAAAATTCTCATTGGCATTCTTTGCAAAATTTATGAACAGGCAACATTTTAGCAAATGTACGCAGCAAAGAAGATTCACCACTCTCTGAAGAAAATGATAGTTTAATATCACAATGTTTCCTGTAGCCTGTCCTCTTACTACAGAAGTCCAGCTGCTCTTGCTAACAAAGGCATGATTTCTCTCTCAAGAGAAATCATTTTTATGCCTTTCGTTTCTTTACAAAAGAAACGAAAGGCATAAAAATGAGAAAGTTATGGTTTATAAGATGAGATTGATCCCATGAGACAATAACTTTCCCACCATCTTCATCTTCTCCTCCACACATTCTGGTACTTAGCCATATCTCAGAATCATTCTGGTGTTAAAGACACCATCACTATATTTTACTTTTTCAGTCCGATCTTCCTGAATTTATGAAGTAAACATTTTTTGCTAGAGCTAAATTCATTTCGTTTGATTCTATATTTGTTTTTTGGACATATATTAATTTGCACATATTAAGCCATACTTCTAAACACACTAAATATTTTTTTGAAGCACAATTCCCAGTCTTGCCTTCTCATTCCTATATTTCAAAAAAAAGAAAAGATTCAACTTGAGATATAATTTCTGCTTGAAAGATAGAAGCAGAAAACAGGGAACAGGTTTCACCCAGCTAAAAATCCACACCCAAGGATCCAGCTGATAGAAAGGCTAATATTCTTTATCTTTGCTTTTACAAATCATTGTCAGATGCCTTTTCCCTAACTTACTATGATGCTTCTTTCCAGAATCTAAAAAAAAAAAAAAATCAGATAATTGGAATTTTTTTTTACATTTTACCTTAGTAAAAAGGAGACAAAATAAATGGATATTAGAAAGTTGATTGTACTGTTGTCTTTCTACTTTTTAGAGTAGGTCATACAATCAGTATAGCTTAAACTAATCACCTACATCTTATACACCTATGATAATCAATAATGGTGTACATGTTCAATCATAATTATATTGAGGTTCTTCATGGCACGAACCATTAAAGGCAGAACAAATTCATTTTAATGCTATGTACTATACTTTATTTGAATTTTTAATTAGGATCAATGTAACTGTCAGTTACCAATAACATTTTCTTAATCAGGACACTTTAACGTTTATACATCCTTTATAAGTGATAAAAGTAGTCTAAATTCAGTAATAGACACAAAAAATAATTTTAACAGAAAAGTAAATTCTGTAGAGAAAATACATTTCAATCAACCTCTCATTGAAAGAAGCCAGTCGTAAGAGAACACCTATCATTTTTTTCCATTTATGTGCAATGTCCAGAATAGGCAAATCTACAGAGGCAAAAAGTAAATTAGTGGTTTATTAGGGCTGCAGGGATGGGGGTTAGAAAGGGTAGAGGCAAGTGACTACTTGTGTGTGGTATGGAGTACAGGGTTTCTTTTTCAAGTGATGAAAATAGTCTAATCTTAGATTGTGGTGATAGTTGCACAACTCTGTGAATATAATTTTAAAAATCATTAAACTGTACAATTTAAATGGGTGAGATGTATGGCATGTGAACTATATCACCATAAAACTTTTTAAAAATGCACTCTTAGAGGTAGTTTCCTTGACCTGCTCCAAATCGGTGGGTCAATAAACTCTGAGAGAGCAGCAAACTTTTGGGTGAATCTCTTTTGCCTCATCCTCTCCTCCTCTTCCTTTCTCAGTGGTATTTGACTAATCTCTGCTGTCATTTCTACTTTTCATCCCATTGACTTGGAGTTGTATTTCCCCATCTGTTCACTAACGTGGCTTTGAATTTCTGGCCCTCCTTAAAATAACATCAGGTGCTCCTTTTAGAATGTCCACTGACCAAAAACCTTGCCTCCTGGATTTCATACAAAGTCTGACACCAGAGCACATTCTGTCATTCTGGACCAGCACACTCCTGGACTCTGCCAAGTCTCCATTGTTTTCTAATCTAAACCTCAGTCTTCTCCCAGAGATGTTAAGGTAGAACCAAGGAAGGGACTTTGGACAATGGCAGGCCAGGCTCCTGAAGAAGACTTTGCTTGCTTCATCTTGTGGCAGTCACATGTATCTATATGAGATGTCGTTAAGTGTATTGAGACTCACTCTAGGGAGCACCCAACCTTTTTTTTAGCCATTAAACTGACCTAGACAATAGTGGGTTTTCCATTTGGACTGGACCCCCCTGTCCACCATTAGGATGCAGGTTACAGAATAATATGTCAGGCAGTTCCCAGCAATATTATCTGGTCCCCAGCATCAAGGACAATCATCTACCTATCATATTCAAGTAGGCCCTGGAACAAGCTCTCCAAATAATGATAATTTACTTCATGTCCGTGTTTGGAATGGCTTAGAAAAAGAAAAAGTCCTAAGAGCTTATCTGATCTCATGGAAAGAGAGCATTCAGACATGTGGTTTCCTTGGGTTGTTTTTTGGACATATATTAATTTGCACATATTAAGCCATATTTCTAAACACACTAAATAATTTTTTTGAAGCACAATTCCCAGTCTTGCCTTCTCATTTCAAAAGAAATAAAAGATTCAACTTGAGATATAATTTCTGCTTGACAGATAGAAGTAGAAAACAGGGAACAGGTTTCACCCAGCTAAAAATCCACACCCAAGGATCCAGTTGATAGAAAGGCTAATATTCTTTATCTTTGCTTTTACAAATCATTGTCAGATGCCTTTTCCCTAATTTACTATGATGCTTCTTTCCAGAATCTAAAAAACAAAAAATTCAGATAATTGGAATTTTTTTTACATTTTACCTTAGTAAAAAGGAGAGAAAATAAATGGATATTAGAAAGTTGCTTTTCCCAATTTTCTCCACCCCACATTCAGAGCTCCTTTTGTCTTCATCTACAAATTCTTTTCAGGAAGTAGTGCCTAAATGCACAGCCAAATCACTGAGCTGTCCTGTGGTCTGACTCCCTGAAGCTTTAGATTTTCATTTGAAGAAATTACTTGAAAGCATTGAGATACTTTTTCTAATCACTGGCAAATGGCAAAGTTTTCACATCTTAAAAACAATGCTTTTAAGTGAGAAATGTAAGAATCAATTTTTCTATGAAACCATTACTCTGCCCAAACAATATTTAAGGGGCATGCCAGAATACCTCAATTAACTGCCTAAAAGGTTTTTTTTTTAATTCTATGAAAAATTCTTTTAGACATTTACCTGGAAGTTATCACAACTTGAAAGAATAGCTATTCAAAGTGAAATTTAAATTTCTCTATAACAATTTTAGTTTCATGTAACTTTAACTCTTAGAAATTAGTACAATTCCCTCACCATAAGATAACAAAAGTAAGACCCAGTGAAGAGAAGTGATTTGCCCACATTCCTAAAGCTAAATATGTAACAAGAGTAGGACCAGAAAAGCCCAAGCTCTCAGATTCCTGAAACAGGACCTTCTCTTATTCTACAATACGGCAATATATTATGATGCTTTGAGCATTATGACATTTATACCCCACTCAAAAACTGGGGAGAGGGTAAGGAGGGAATTTGGAAGAGACAGCAAAGAATGAAAGGATCAAATAGTATTTTTTTCAGGCTCCCTGCAATGACTGAAATAAAAAATATTGTGAAGGCTATTACCTATCTCTCTGGACCAAATATAACAAAGACTTCCTGGCAGCAAAAGAAGCTGGGAAAGAGAAGGTCACCCTACTAACCCACACTCAGTTCCTGGACACTGAATGTCCACAGCTTACTGGGTCAGGTCACAGAGAAGCACATAATAAATTTCGAGTCATGACAGCCTTAAACCATTATAATCATTTCTCATACTTATTTGAATATTACTTTCTTACACCAAAATAATAACAGCAATTATGTTCACTTATATTTTATAAATAAGTACAAATTCATTCTCAGAGGATCATCTAATATATACGAATAAAGAATTAATGGAAAAAATCAAACACACTACATTTCATTTAGGCCTGTCTCCTGATTCTCCTTAAATTTAACCTACTTTCTCTTTGTTGGCCTATTAGAAAATCATTTTCTTCCATCAGTAGAAATTGTCTATAAGTATTTTTTTTTGTAACGAGCTATTTTTGGCTTTACAGATCCATAATTCTACAAAGCACTATCATGGGGGAGAGGGCAACTGTGTGAGCCACAGATATTCTTCAGAGGAAGGTAGAGCTCTTTGAACAAGAAGCTAGCTGTTCACTGGGTTCAAGGCATATAAGGTATTGGTCTCCTTGGAGAGACCAATTGAACAAGAACCTTTGAGGGAGGTTCAGTCAAAAGCAAGTAGAGCAGGTGAACAGTGTCTTGTGGTGATAAGTAAGAGCCGGGGTTACTAGCTTGGATGATACTGGGTAATTTATTGAATTTCTCTATGAAATGAGACTAGCTGTACTAACGTCTTCAGGTTGTTGTGAACATTCAATTAAGTAAATACATGATCATATCTACCTCAGTGCCTGCACAGATTATATCCTCTGTAACAAAGAGATCTCTCCCCTCCTCTTTGCTAAGGGAATCAGGGGTCTGGCTGTATTGTTGTAGAGAAAATTTGTACCGCAACCCATGTCCACTGGGCCATAAGGACGTTGGGAAGACTGGGCTCAAACAGTAGCTTAGAAAACTGGTGATAGAGCTCAAGTCTATCCAACATCAGAACCATGATTTTTAACAGTCTAGACCAGTGCCATTTAAAGTTTGTTTCTTGGCCCAACGGCATCAGTATCATCCCAGGCCTTCTAAATCTGGATCTCTGGGGGTGGGGCCCAAGAATCTATGGGCCCTAGCAGATCACTATGTGATTCTTTCACACGCTCAAATTTAAGAAGCACTGTTCTAGAGAAAGCGTTACCAGCAAACCTGAAAGGATAGGAAGACCCAAACCAGAGAAACCATCTGATTTTCAGGGGCTTAAGCCAAAGAGATTTCAAGGAAATGTGAAAAAGACAGCTAGGAAGCCTCTTAGGAAAATCTTTAGAAATCTTGTACAATTGTGAATTTCACAAATGCTTTCATTCACTCAGCACATGAATCTACATGATGCTTAGTAATCTTGCAACTAGAAATAAGCCACTGAGTTTGTTACAGATTGTCTAGATAAGCTGATCCACAAGACAAGAAGAGATCAGTAGTATAATCCTTCAATAAAAAGAGTCTGAGTATTTATTTGTGGTGACAACAAAAAGGAGATGGAAAGATAGCAACTTACTCAGCAGCCAGTCCTGGGAGAAAAAGAACCGAGGAAAAGAAGCAATCTAAATCTCTAGAGCTTAAAGAGGAAAAAAAGAGTGCGATATGAGACTAAATCTGTGAGACACAACCCATCAGCCATAACTGGCAGGAGGCCCAGCAGCAAAGCTCCCTCTTAGCAACTAAACATCTGCCTGCTTTCACATCTCCACAACACGCTAAACTGTTAGCAAGAAGTTGCAGTGTTCCACAAAGATCAAGGACGTACGACACTTAGAAAATTCAGTTGCACATGTAAATGTTTACCTAACTACTTCCTTGGAGTCTACAGACCTGTTTTACTTTATTGGCAACCGAGCTCCATCATTTTAGTGAGCCAGTACAGTTTACGAGAAATATGTGGGAGAAAAACATAACTTGAAACAACTGGGAAAATATATCATAAATATTTAGTAGTAATCCCACCAAGGATTCTGAAACTGGTGGGTGGCAGGGGGAGCATTCTGAAGAGGCTTGTCCATGTCAGAGAAATTAAAATTCTAAAGATCCACCAGGCTCCCAGCTCCTGCAACTTCCTCTACTCAAAGTTAAGGCCAGCTGACTCCATTTCTTGGTTGAACTCTTCCCCGGAATTTGGATCCAATATAATCATTAATCAGAGGAGACTGAAGAAGCTCCAGTTGTATATCTCAAGTAGACATGCCTTGTACATAATCTTATTCCTAGACCCGCTCTGGCCTGTAATTCCAGTTGTATTTACTTTGCTGTGGTCTTGCTCTTTTGTGTTTTATTGTGCGCCTACTACATGCCCACCTTAGGTCTAGACACTGAAATTCAACAATTCCTTCAGGAGATCAACAGTCCACTTCTTCTAGAAAGATAATGTAAACTTCTTTCCTAGGTAAGTGAGAGAACATGTGTTCTGGCCTAAGTGGAAAGATTAGAAGATAAGGTTGAGGAAATCCAGAAGATGGAAAAAAATAGAAAAAAAAAAAGATGGACAATACAAGGGGAAAAGATTAGAAAATGGGGGTACTGGTTCTGAAAATCTAATATCTGAATACCAAATATCTTCCAAAAAAAGACAAAGAAAATGGAAGAAATTACCAATTAAAATATTCAAGAGAATTCCCTAGCACTGAAGAATGTGGGTCTGCATGAACTGCATGATGGATGAAAACAGTACCACGCCCAGGCACTCCACTGAGAAACTTCAGAACTCTGGATATAAAGGACAGAGCAAACAGTTATAGAGAGAGGGGGGGGGGGAAGTCAAATATACAGAATAGCCTCAAATAAAACAAAAGCAACTGAAAACTAAAAATTAATGAAGAAATGCCCTAAAAATTCTGAAGAAAAACTACCTCCAACCTAAATTTCTATTGCAGTCAAGCCATCATTCAAGTGTCAGGGAAAAATACAGATATTTTCAGATATTAAAAAACTCAAAAAATTTAGAAAAGTGGTAAAGGCCTTAAAGAATAAATGGTTATAAGTACAATTATAAATAAGGAAATTTAAAAGAAGACAACTATAGGGAATACAGAAAGTTATGCAAAAAAAGAGAGAAAAAGCACATGTACATACTACATGCACATAAAGGATAACTATATTGGGAGGTCAGAGAAATAAGAAGAAAGTACATGAGTGTGAAGAAAAGAGGGCTAAAATAGTCATCTTCCAACATAGAAAGTCCATAGATAATGGCTAACGCTGTTGGCAAAAATATAAAGGTATAGAAATACCATATTATTCAGATATACGGAGAAATATACCAAAACCAAAAATCAACCAGGGGTTATAAGTGTTTTCTTTTGGGTACAGAGAAGGAAGGTAAGGGAACATGGAAATAATATTTTTCATTATAAATTTTTTAGGGCTTTTTGACTCTTAAAACTATGAATGGCAATAATGTTGATTAAAATAAACATGGAAGAGGCTGAGGCCCATCCCAACCAAGGAAAATGAAAGGATAGTATCCAAAGTTAGATCACCTTGATTCACATCCTGGTTCTGCCCCTGACTAATCTTGTGGCACTGGGCATTTTAGCCCCTATAAACTTCAGTCCCCTCAATTTAAAATTGGGGTTATAAAAATATTTACATCAGAGTGTCATTGTGAAATTTAAGTGATAAAGGAGTAGGAAGCTATGAGCAGTGCCTGGCACAATATAGCATTCTTCCTTTCATTTCACATGTCTTTAGAGAGTATACTATACGTCAAGCACAGTGGTAGACACTAGGATATGTCAGTGAATATAAAAGATCTCTGCCCTCGTGGAGCTTACTAGAATTAGCAGGGAGAGACAGACAAGAAACAGTAAAATAATACTTAAGTAAATCATACAATACATTAAAAAGCGACAAGTGGCATGTGCTATGAAATAAAATAATATAAGGGAAAGGACATCCAGACAGCTGAGAAGGGGAAATGGTTTAGCACTTGCAATTTTAAATAACTTGGTCAAGAAAGGTTTCATGAAAAGGTGACTTCTGAGCAAAGACTTGAAAGAGAAGGAAGGTCAACCCCTGAAGGCAGAAGAACACTCAGCTCCAAGTCTCTAAGGTGGGCATCTGCATGGCTGGTTAGGGAAACAGCCAGAAAGCTGATGCAGACGGAGTAGTGAGAAGAGGGAAGAAGATGAGGTCAAGGGAAAAATGGGACGAGAGAGATAATGAAAAGCCTTGAAGGCATGAGCAGGACTTAGGCTTTACTTAGAGTGAAAGAAGAAGCCATTGCAAGGACTTGAGCAGGGTGATGTGATCTGATTCACCCCATGCAAAGATCACTCTAGTTACTGTGTTAAGAATAAAGCATAGGTGAGCAATTGTGGAAGCTTAGGAGGTGCTTGAAGTGTTTGTTCCATTATGAGAGGATGGTGTTAGAGGGAGAGAGGCAGGGGTGGGGGCGGGGAGAGAGAGAGAGAGAGAGCGAGAGAGAGAGAGAGAGAGAGAAGAGAGGATGGTGGTGGCTCAGACCAGGAGAGTTGGAAAGAAGTGACTAGATTTTCTATGTGGAATAGAGTTAGCTCTTATTATTTACCCAAGATGATGCAACAAATTAATGGCAGAAATGTGAAGCATACTACAACTTCTCAGTCTCTTTTTGAATAAAGAATAACTATAAATGGAAAATCTAAATTGAAATACAGTATTACTTTGTCCTTATGTACATTAATAAAATCTGTAAGGGATGTACTTTCCTTCTGTCACAAAATCGCTGTTATTCTGTATCTCTTGACATTTGTACACAATGAACACATCTGGGATTTAAAGGGGCAATGACATTTGTACACAACACCATGTTCGTTTCTCATAATTTGCACACTACCTTACAATGTAAGTATAATTTAGATATTGCCTTAGGTAAAGATTTACTTATTCACAGAATATTGATCAATAAGGCATGGGCCCTAGCCCACTGCCACTTAACAGTGTGAGAGAGTGGATGAACATAAAGAATTTAGACACGCATAAGAGAGGTCAATGTTAGTTGGGATCAATGGCGCTAGGAAGTTTCAAGGACAGTGACTATTCCCTTCAGCTGGGGAAGGGTCAGGAGGTGGTGTGTGAAAGACCCCACGGAAGAGGTGACATCTGTGGGACTGTACTTGAATGTTGCCAGATGGGGCAGAAGGACTGAATATTCCTGACAGTGGTGGTAGGGGGACTTTTAAGGCACCTAGGTAGAACATGTCAGTGTATACAAGAGGAACAATAATTTTTTTGAAGAGTCACTAGAGCATAGGGCATGGGAAGAAGATAATGGAAATATGAGAAATAAGGAAAGAAAATCATATTAAGGAGAATCTTAACATAGTCAGATAAAGGACTTTGGATAAAGATGATCACATAAAGAAATAAAATAAATGTTATTGAGAATCCATTTGTCAGAGTAGTGTTCTAACACACTCAGCCAAGGCGTTGACTACTGATCCTGCTGTGAATTCCCCACCTGTCAAAGTCACTGTCCAAGACTAGAATGTGGACAGAAACTCTGAGATCAAATTAAAACTGCCAGCCAAAATATTGATTTCCTATTTTAATTTTTTAAATTCAAGTTTCTTTATCTCTGGACACATTTCTCTATGTTGCTTTGTTTTCCTTCCAAAGTCAAGGAAGAAACGGTAGCAATCCTCTTTGCCTCATCCCAGCTTTAAGAAAATATCGCCATCAGCCATCAGTGGATCTAAAGACAAGCCTTGGTCTTTGCGTTCATTTTTATTGCAAGTCATTGTGGTCAGAACCAAGATCAAATCAGGACCATCATAAACCACACCAAAGAAAATTTTCTGGTGCTATAAGCAGTAAAATAAGCCCGTAGCTGTCCTTTGCATCTCAATGAACATGACTTTTGCGATTTGGTTAGACAGTTTTGCTGTGTTCCAGAAATCTCTAACATGACCTAATAAGTAGAAATGCAGTTCCCACTCAGCAGGCTCTGTAACTCATAGTATCTGGAGAGCTCTCAAGTTTAGAACAGAATTTTCCAGTCTTTAGAGAAGTCCCGCAATCCTCATTTCTGCCAATAATAACAACTGGCAGTTGTTGAGAGCATACTCTGCCTGACACATGTGATCACACTGGATCCTCACAATCATTTTGTCCACTTACAAATGAGGAATCCAGGGCACAGAGAACAAATCTGCTATGGATCATAGAGTCAGAAAGTGAGTGAGTGAATGAACACCATTTCTCTTTCTTGTCCACTGTGAGTCCATGGTCTCCGTGAGCATCTCCAGCCTGATTCCTCCCTTCTCTCTCCATCAGAGTGCTCTCCTGAATCTGGGAATGAAGTCCTCAGATTAAACCTCAGCTTCTTTTTATGAAGAAATCTAGATCTGTCTCCTAACCTGGGTACTTGCCAAATAATCTTGTCTTCTGAAGCTTTTAGACTCTTTCATTTAAAAAAAAAAAAAAAAAGCTTACTTAACCTTACTCTTTATTCTGTTATCTTATCAAAACTTTCACTATTTTATCTTGAGACTGATTTTTTACCATTGCATTTTATCATTTTCAAATGTCAGATTAGTTTGTCACCATGAGTATCCTTCCAGAGACCATAAAAATCATGGCTCCTCAAGACCAACAAACCAGATACAAACTGAGGATTAAAATGTCACTACCAGAATGGTAAGGGAAAAAGACTGTTCTCCAGCTGCATATACATCTGTGTATTTCTTTGCTGTTGACTTTGAAATGCTAAAACACTCCCACACAGAAAAGATCCATCATTTTGTTGTTTATGCATCTAAGTACACAAACATATGCCTGCAAATATCTGGAGAACCTGGTATACAATTCCAAGCTAATTTGACCAACATGCTCAGAGGCCTGTGATTAATTTTATAGAAATTACAAAAATAAGTGTTGACCTTGTATATAAATAAATTATAGTTCTAATCAAATCAGTCATCCAATAAAGTTTGATCCAAACTACCCCATATTGTCATATATATATATGTAAAACAAGTATTTTTAAAAATCTTTAACTTAATCTTTTTATTTAAAAAAAAACTAAAGAACATTAAGCTCTATTTATAATTCTCTAAATTATCTTACAATTATTGTCACTGTACATACATAGTACACTTTTATGTCATTGTATCATGCATGTGTTGTTTTATATTCTGCTTTTTATTTAATATTCCTTTGTACCCAAGTAAACCCCATACTTGCCTTTTTTGTGTCAATAGAATACTTATGTGTTGCAACTTTGTGATGCTATTGTGGTTTGCCTTTTTGGAGGGGCCCTGCTGGGCCTTTTGGAGACATGTCTTATTTTCTCTTATTTTAAATTGAGTTATTTTTAATATCTTTATATAATTTATACTTTTCTCTTTAAGGTTACTTTGTAGAGCACTAGCTTCAACTAAACTTTAGCTTCTTCTAATTTGTTTACCCAAATTTTAATTGAGAGTCTAATTTAAAGTACAAATTATATACTATTTAAATAAGTACAAAATGATACCTAAATGCTGTTTTAGAACTCATACCCTCAATTCAGTTACAAAAAAATGATTTTTCTCAATTTTCTTGTGAGTACATATACTGGCTCCTCATCTCCATATTGAATTGGCTTTTAGCATTGGTATGATACATTTATATAAATTTAAGCAGCATGTGTATAACTTTTATTTAATATTTTTTCTTATACATAGCACATAGGTTTATAATAAATTATATCTATTATATCATTCTATCGTTTTCTTTGAAATTTTGTCCTATTATTGTTATACAGCATTTTTTAGCTTTATGTATTTAAATCCCCTTGTCTGAGGTCCAGACTCAGATATACAGGCAGAGGCTGTGCAAGCCCATCACAGCCAACGGAGCTGTCCACGGAGTTCTCAGGCAGGCTTCCTGGGCAAGGCGAAAGCGAGTAGGCAAACAGCCACACACAGGGCCCAGGATCAGAGTCTGAGAGAAGCTTTGCTCCAAGTGAGAGAGACGGAACCATTAAGGCTGGCCAATCAAAATAAACTCTAGAAGGGCTGGGTCGACAGAAGTCAGAGAACTGAGAATTCAGAGATGGATCAAACTGAGAGCAGTCTCCGCCAGTCTGAGATGAAGTTTGCTGCCACTAGTTCTCACCTCTGTGTGGGCTGTGTGTGGTTTGTCAGGAAAAATTAAACTTGGACTAAGTCAGTAAAAAGGAAGGACCATATCAGAACCTTCCATTTATCTATGATATCCTTGATTTCTTCAATGGTTAGGATTTTATTTTCCAATCATAAATTTCCTATCTTGTTCCAAAAGGTGGTAGAAAAGTTTACAGAGAAATATATACAATATAATACTGTCAAAATAGAAGTATAATTAGGGAATGAGGCAAAGGGAAAATATAAATGGAAGTTGAATGTCAAGATCAAGTAAAAGAAGAACTCCTAAAGCGAGCTAGGTGTCCTTTCTGCTTTTCAGTGCTTTGCTTTTTGATAAATCCGGAGTTCCTATTGTGATATGTGGTACATTTGTCAATAATTCAGTTCTTCCCTATACCAAATGCCCGTTGTCCCTGCTCTATTTAGTGATTAGTGATACCCTTCTCTATTATTCTAGTGTTTCTGATCTGTCATCTTTCATTCTTTTCAAATAGTTTGTAAATTCTTCTGAAATTTCAGTGTTATTATACTTTCTCTTTTTAATCCAATGACTGCTTTTTATAACAAGCTTTATTTTTTAGGACAGTTTTAGATATACAGGAAATTATGAAGATAGTACAGTTTTCATATACCCTACCCAGTTTCACCTATTATCAATATATTACAGTAGTAGGGTACATTTGTTATAATTAATAAACCAATATTAATCCATTATTATTAACTAACATCTATAATTTATTTACTTAAATTATATCTAATATCTTTTTTTCTGTTCTAGAATCCCATTCAAGATACCAGATTACATTTCATTATCATGTCTGCTTAGGCTCCTCTTTGATTCTAACCATTTTTCAGATTTATCTTGATTTTGATAATCTTGATATTTTCTAGGAGAATGAGTCAGGTATTTTGTAGAAGTAGAGAGTCCCTTGCTATGCACAAAATTCATATGTTGAAGCCCTAAATCTCAACGTGACTATATTTGGAGAGAAGGCTTATGAGGAGGTGATGGAGGTTACATGAAGTCATAAGTGGGGGGTGGGGGGTGGTTCTAATCTGGTAGGGCTGGCACCTTGGAAGACAATGAAGAGACATCATGTTCTCTCTCCACTATGTGAGGACACCACAAGAAGGCACCATCAGCAAGCCAGGAAGAAAGCCCGCCAGAATTCGAGCATGCCAGCACCCAGATCTCAGACTTCCAGCTTCCAGAATTGTGAGAAAAAGTTTCTGTTGTTTAAGCCACCCAGTCTATAGTCTTCTGTTATGGCAGCCCAAGCTGCCTAGTACATCCCTCAACTGGGATTTATCTGATTTTTTTTTCATAATTATACTGGTAATTTTGGTTTGTGGAAGGAAGACTACAGAGGTAAAGTGACATTTTCATGGCATCATATCAAGAGTATATATTATCGACATGATTTATACTATTAATACTGACTGACCACCTGAATGAAGCAATATTAGTCAGGTTTCTCCACAGTAATCGTTTTCCCCGCTTTCTATACTGTACTTTTGTGGAGGAAGGCACCGCTATACACAGCCCATGTTTAAGGAGTAGGAAGTTATATTCCACCTCTTTGAGGGCAGAGTATCTAGATAAACTATTTGTAATTCTTCTGCATAGTAAATTAGTCTCTTTGCTCTCATTTATGTATTTATTTACTCTATTTTCTTATCAATTAGAACAAGTTTTTAAAATAAATCCTGTTAATAGTTCACTTAACTTACTCATTATTTTGAAGAACCAACTTTGATTTTGAATGTTGTTTTATTCCTTTTAAATTTCATTTATTTCTGCCCTTGGTTTTATTTCAGCATCTTCTTTTGCAATCACCTGGAGTTTGCACAGAAGATCATATTTTAAGGATAGCTTATGCCATTTCTATAGGAAGAAAGTCAAACAACATCTAATTTGCTTATACAGTTGGGTCTTTTTCCTTTATTCCTATTGGATCAATAAGTTCATAATATTATATGAAAATAAATTTACCCAGTGTGAACCTAAGACATCCACAAATCAATTAACAATTGTCAGACTGTATGTTTTATCACTGATCTATTTATTTATTAATTTCTGAAGCAGAAAAAATAGCTTTCAAATATATAAGGAAATGTCAAAGATACACAGAGATATAAAAGGAATGGCTGCATTGGGTCTCTGCCTTTTATATAGTCATGTTTTGAAAAAGGTTCATAGTAAGAACTAATAACTAGGTTGACGTTCAGCACTGACTCCTATCAGTCTACACAGCACCACCAGGACAAGAACTCTCTTCAGATCCTTGCTTCCAGGTGTGACTCACTTCACTAAAGCTTAGCCAACATTTCTTACTTTAAAGAACTTCTTTTCCTCAAAGTGCTTTCAAATTCTAATGAGATCTCCAGATGTCTATTGCAAAATATCTGTGGCCCTTTACACACTTTCATCATTGACTCATACACAACTGTTCTTTTATCTTCAAACAGCCTCCATGGGTTTCAAAGTTTACTTGTAAAGAGATGTTTTGTTTGATTACATACAATTCTAGAGGATTTTGTGTTTTTTGTCTAAAAGGCAGTGAGGATTGGCTTTGAGGAATTTCTTTTTGTACTTGAAGACATCTTTAGTTTACGTGTTTGCAGATCATATAGCTGAAGGGTTCTGTCAAAAATAAAAAGTCATCAACCTGACTAATCTTTGTCCTTAAAACATGAGGCTAATCCCAGGAGAGTCTGTGAAGCCTCTCAACTTTACACTTATGCTGTTAAAGATCAGAGGTAGAATAAACAATGAAAAACTCATACAAGGTAGCATTTACACATAAGAGCATACTGACTAAGTGGCTTCCATTTTTTTCATTCTCTTTTGCTCCGTTGCTTCCAGGTAGGTTTTTGTTTTAAAATAAAATTCTAGGCATTAAAGCACCACTGCACAACAGAAAAAAGCAATAAATAACAGAGAGTATTTATTTAAAATAAATGTTAGAACTGCAAAACATCCAGTGCCAGACTAGGCTAGAAGCACTGAAAAGGCAGGAGCCAAGCCTTGCTCATCTTTGTAATCTCTCTCCTTTAAGACTGTCACGGATGTGGTTCTCTGCCCTCCTCAGCAAGGAATGGCTCCCACTAGTCAACATGGGGACCTCCATACAAATCAGAAAAAGACACCTCCTCCTCATGTGAAAGTTTTTAAGTCAGTATAGGATACCCATCCTAGTAAGAGAAAGAAGCAATACACAGATTAATTCTATAATGCTAGAATATGAACATACTATGAAACAGGTACAGAGAAAGTGCTGTGGGAAAATAAAGAACTAAGTATAATCCCTTGAATTAGAAAGGATGGTGAGAATTTCATTAATTGATGGACCAAATATTGACTGAGGACCTATATATGATGTGCAGGAACTATTCTTAGTGAGAAAGCAAACAAAACAGCAAAAATAATCACTCATAAAGCTTACATTCTACTGAAGGAAGCAGATCATAAGCAAATAAAATTTCAAATATCTCTCAAATAGTGCAAAGTGCTATGAAGAACAGTAGTGGCAGAGGACAGAGTTGTGTTGGAGAAGTACAATTTTAGATAGGGTATAAGTTATGTGAATTTTGTGAATATCATGCAGATTGAGGGAACTGTCTGTGTGAGAGTATGAATGGCAAGCTGGAGAAATTATGTATTCAAGGAATAGCAGGAAGGCCAGTGTGGCTGGGATATAGGGGAAATTGAGTTGAGAGAGACATAGAGAAAGATAAAACAAAGGGCTAGATCATGTAGAGCCTCATACAGCACTGTGATGGCTTTATCTCTCAGTGAAAAAGAAAACAACTAGAGTTTTTGAGAAGAGGAGTGACATAATATGAGAACAGACTCCAGAGAAGCCAAGATGAAAACAAGAAGATCAGGCAGGCAACTATCTTAAAACTCTGGATTGGAGACAATAGTGGCTCAGAGCAAGGTAATTGCAGTGGAGATAGTCTGATGTGGTCATATTTGAATATATAAATCTCTTAAACATCTTCTGAGTGCCTATCGGATGTCAGGGACTGTACCTAGCCCAAGAGTTAAGCCTGACTTTAGAATTCCTTGGGTGGACACTGGACTCCCTTGATCAATGATCCCAAACTCTATTAAAACTAAAACTGCCCCTCCAAAAAAGGTCCCTCATTGCTGCTCTCAGGCCATAATGACATCCCAGGTTCTGATTCTGGCTAAGCCCAAACTATTTATTGCTACATCTCATGGATGTGGTGACTTGAATTCTCTCCTCCCACCAGTGGCAACCTGTTTCACAGTCAGGATCACTGTACATAAAAGGCAGAGATGGAAGCTTTCACAGCACATTTAGAGGGTGGCACTCATCTTGCCTAGACCCTTAAGATCAGAGCATCTATGAAGAGCAGAACTGAGAGATGAGACTGGAAAGGCAGGCTTGGTCCAGGCGTGCCACCATATTTGGACATTGGACTTTATCCTTTAGGGCAAGGCCAGTGGACACACATCTTCTGTTGCATGCTTTTTATCAGTGTAGCATATTGAACTATTGTTCAGCAAATATTCTCTCTCCTCCTTCCAGGCAAGCATATATGATCTTACCCTCACTTATATGAGGGTTGGGCATGTGCCTTGCTTTGGCCAACAGAATGCTGGCAAAGAAACAGAGTGCTCATTCCACTTGAGAATTTAGGAGGCGGGTGGAATTCTGCTAGTTCCAGAATCAGGAGAGACATCAAGTGACATAAATCCAAACCAGAGCCTGGAGCTGAGCCCAGATAACTCAACCAACCAGAGTTGACCAACAGCCAATTCCAGACAACCTAGCAAGAAGTAAATGTTTATTATTTTAAGCCACTGAGATTGTAGAATTATTAGTTTCAGAGCATTATTGCTGCAAAAAAGCTATTTCATACAATCAGAAAAGCTCAATACACTTGAGCTTATACTCCTAATATATGTAAACTTATTTATTGATACAGATGTACTACTATGCAAATATAAATACATGCAAATTATAAACTAAAATTTTGAAAAGTATGTTCTGGAAACTAATTAGAAATAAAGTTCCGTTTTCTTTCCAAATCGCAATGTAGATAGTCTTAAGTGTTACCTGGGATGGTGGGTCCAAATTTTGAAACTAGTATGTTCTTGGCTATCAGCTTTTGTTGCTTAAACAAACAAAAAATTAACATTACTGAGCACTTACTGTATTCCAGGAACTAGAGATAGATACAAAAATAGGATAAGACAAGTTCACTGGTCTTGAAGATTTAAAGCAATAAAGAGTATAAAAAGTTTAAGAGAGATTACTTTGGAAGTAGAAAATAGAATAGATCAGAGAGAAGAGGGGAGAGATTTTAATGAGTAGAGTTATAAAGTTGTTGAAATAGGCTAGGAAAGATGCATGGAGAAATGACAACAAGAATGAGGGAGAAGAAAGAGAAAAGACAAAAAATTGGCAATTGTTATAAAGATTTACTTAATAAATAAACTACTCATTCTCCATATATGCACATGAAATAATAATTTATATTTTTTAATTATGATTTGGAAAGTATTTTCACTTACTTTACTTCATTTAATTTTCTTCATTTTAATCCTCACAGTAATCCTATGATCTTCATTTGATAAATTAAGAACACTAAGGCTTGAATACTCCTTCTCTCACATCTAAAAGGATGCAGAAGAATCTGGCAACGTTTTTCTCTCCAGTCCCAAAGCTAATTTTTGCCATCAGATATGTGAGAATCTTTTTCCTTCATTTTGAAAGATTATAGAGGATTTACATGTTAAACTTATCTGATAAACAGCCAGCTAAAATGTGGTCTTGGGAAAAATGACTTAAAGTAAGAGACACCATATGGTTTGGTGAGTTATACAGACAATATTGTAGATACTTTGCCATGTGTCTCACAAAGCCTTCATTGGCATAAGGAAGCACTCTGGTGTGTTTGTCTAGTGAAAGCAGACTCTTAATAAGGATTGATAGTATATACCTATAACTGCTTTATGAGATATGGAAACCTTATCTAAATTTACAGTGTATAATAAAAATACTTGTTCTTAGAAATAATAGTAAAATACCAAAATCAATTGAAAGGCAAGAAATGTAACTTGATGCCTTTGATAAGCACTAGATTTAGAGAAGTATTATGTTCTAGATTAAGCTCCACCAAATTACGAGTGGGAACTTGGGTTGTTCACTTATATCTTTTACCTCAAAAATGGTTGAGAGGCTCGAATAAGATAATCAATAGGAAAGTGCTTTGAAAATATATTTATTCATCCAAGAAATATTTATTGCATCAGATATAAACATGTGAACAATATAAACATTGACTCTGCCCTCATGGAGCTTATAGTCTTAAAACAAATATTTTTGAGTGACTTTTATGTGACAGGCACTGAGATAGGGACTGGGGATAAATGATGAGAAAATTCAGCCTCTGCTCCTGCTCTCTGGGTACTTAGAGTGTAGGGCAGAAGTGACAAATATAAAATACACAAGCCACACAAATAAGTATAAAACTGCAGTGGAGAAAATTGCTGGGAAGGCAAGAAGTGTCCTCTACTATTACATGGTCTTCACCTCAACAGAGAGATCACTTAAACTAGGAGGAAATGCAAATAAGGGCAAAGCACAGATAGTAAACTTTCCAAAGAGAAAAGTGAGAGGGGGGAGCATGGTATGTTTTATGAATAAGAAGAAAGCCACTGTGAGTGCACTCACAAGAGAGGGAGCACAGAGCAGAATGAAGCTGGGAAGGACATACAGGCCACAGCTGTGCAGTCTGTCCTGTAGAGTTTCTCGCTTTATCCCAGGAGCAGTGGGATCAACTGCAGAATTTTAAGGAGTAGTAATAAGCTGTCGAATAATATGCTCATATTTGCTTTTTGTAAAGATCGCAGAGATGTGATGTAGAGATCGCATTGAAATATTATGAGGCAAGAGTGACAGAAAAGGTAGAAAAGTGTGGAGGCTAATGAGCAGTCTGACCAGAGGTAATGGCATCCTGGCAGAGGGTAGTGGTGGTGGTGGAGAGAAGAGATACACAGGCATTAAAAATGACAGGATGTTTGTGATAGTTTAGATATGAAAAGTGTGAGAGATGGACGTATAAAGAATGACAGAATTTTGGGCTTGCAAGATTGGATGCACGATGGTGCTTGTCACCCAAACAGGATTCCTCACTATAACTCCTAAGTATAAGTCTTGTTATCCATTGTAAAATTTAGATAAGGATTACTGCATCCCATAAAAGAGTTATAGGTATACATCATTCACTGTCTCTTGTTCCTTTAGGGCTGCTATAACAAAAATACCATAGAGTGGGTAGCTAAAACAACAAACATTCATTTCTCATAGTTCTAGAGGCCGTGAAGTCCAAGATCAAGCGCTGGCAGATTCCCTGTCTGGGGAGAGCTTGCTTCCTGGCTTACAGACAGCTGCTTTCTCCCTGGGTCATCACACAGCAGAAGGCATGAGGGAGCTCTCTGGGGTCTCTTTCATAAGGACACTCATCGCATTCAAACAGGCTCCACTCTCATGTGACATAATCATCCCCAAAGGCCTCAATTCCTACTACAGTCGCATTGGGAGTTATCACATCTCAACACATGAATTTGAGGGTGGGGAGACACAAATATTCAGTCTATAACAACCATTTATCCTTATTAAGAGAAAATATCCATTCCCACTGGACACACTCATCAGTGTTCCCTTGTAGAAGTGAAGTCTTTGTGAGACATGTAGCAAAATATCTACATTATTATCTGTATAATTTACCAAACCATACAGTTTTACTCTAACCCATTTTTCCTAGTATAGATTTAGCTGGTTGTTTTTTAGACAAGTTTAACGTACAGAACTGCTGTAATCTTTCAAAATAAAGAAATAAGATCCTTTCACATCTCACTAAGAAAATTAGCTTCAGGTCCAGAGAAAAAAGTGTTTCCAGACACTTCTACCTGTAAGATAGGATTTTTTTAAATAAATATTTTACATGATTCTTCTGAAAACTATGGATAACTAATAATCATATCTACCTTTAAGATACCAAATTTAGAAGTAATAAAACTGAATGCTTGTCAGTTATATGACTTAAGAAATGTCTTGACTAATTTGTACTAGATTATAAAATCCATCCTAGTGAGAAGTTATATATGCTTGAGGCTCACTATTAAAAATGTCGAATTAGTTTTTAAGTAGATAGAAGCAGAGAGATGTTACCTTGAAGGAGATCATTAAGAAAAGCTATGTTTCCCTACCAAAGGCCTTAACATTTTAGTTAGTTGTATTGGCAATTAAGTTTATACAGAATAATAATAACAGTTGCCCTTAAGTGGTTTCTATACACACAAACCCCCTCAGGTAAATGTCCAATGTCAAAATGGAGGCTCCTTAGCAATTGTGAGGATCTTGTGTGATCTGTCACAGATAGGCAGGCCTGTGTACCTGCCACCATTTCATGCCACCTTCCTCTATGGAATCCACCAAAACACCTCATGTGAAACATGGCCATCAGTGTCTTACGTCGTACTGCCATTCGGAGAGCTTTTTACCCTACATGTTATAAAGTGATGCTTCACAGAAAAGGTAATGTTAGAGGAGGATTTTGCCATGGAGCTTGTCACTTAAAATATTTGTTGATCAAGTGATTAGAAAATTAAATGAAACAAGTAAAGGGGCATTAGGAAAAGACTACCTTTGACTGTTTCTAAGTTTGAAATACATCTTTTTACTAAACCCCACAGACTCCCTACATTTTTCAAGAAGAGTCAACAGGAAAGAAAAGAAATGAGTACACATCTACTTTGAGGAAAATGAAGATGCAACTTCACATCACACTTGAACAAGTCACAGGTTGCTTTCTGAGCTTTGGGAACAAAAAGATTCTTTTTGAAAATGGAGCACATTTTTATTATCCCTGAAAGCCTCGTACCCTGACCAGTCCTCGGCTTATGCTATGAACTAAATGCACAGTGTGTCATGGGCTACTCAGCTCCTCCTCTGAACCTCCCCCATACAACTAGCAAGAACCTGCTTTCTTAGAGCATGCCCATACTCGTACTTTCTTGGGCTCTTGTCCATGTTTCATTAGCCTCAAAGTTTAAAGGAAACTCTGTCATGAGAATGTGAATCACACACATTAAAGTTATAGATTCTTCAACATTCTTGAGCAAGGTGCCCTAAGCCTGTGTTACATTTGGCCTATGTACACTTGGCTAAAAGGCACATACAAAGTTCAGTGGAGCTAAAGAAGAGCTGCCTTCTAGCTTTATAGTCGTCTCGTGATACTCTGTTTTAAAATTCTTGTATTCTTTACTTTTTTCTTATGCTCTTCAGCATAAGACTAACACAGTCTTTGCTAAACTGAAGCGTAAATTATTGCTTTTTAATCATTTCAATAACAAAAAAATAAATCAAACTGGTCATTTTTCATTGAATAGAAAAAAACTACCAATGGAACAGATTTTTCACTCTACAACTGTGTTGATGCTATATTGACAAAGCACAGTCAACAGTGTGTATCCTAGAAACGTAAAGCATAGCCTCCAAGAGACCCTATGTGATAAGACCACACGTTCCTTTTGACCCTCCCTCCTAACTGTCCTTTATATGACTAATTGTCTCCAACCACACCAACCTTCCTTCTGTTCCTCAAACTGAGCTTATTCCTGTTGAGGCTACTACACTTTGCTGCTCCTTCTGCCTAGAACACTCTGCTCCCAGGTTAGAAATGGTTTGCTTTCACTTGTCATCCATGTCTCAGCTTATATGTCATCTCAGAGAAGCTTCCCCTGGTTACTCTCCTAAGGAGCACTGTCCCTCCACAACTAATCAATCCCTATCTTTTTGTAGCTGTCTTTTTTTCACGGCACTTTTCACTATCTGAATTATCTTGTTCGCTGGTTTGTTCAGTTGTCTTCCATCTGTCTCCCCCATCTAATATAAGTGACCAAGAGCAGGGCCTTGACTGTCTTGTACACCAACATTATCTCCAGAGAATCAAACATTTGCCTAACACAGAGTACTCAATAAATTGCTGTATAAATGAATTAACAAATAAATATACATATATGAATGAGTAAATGAAAGTTTCTACAAAAGTTGTAGCAAAGCCACTCATACTAAATATATCCAGAAGTTACAACAAATCAGTAGTTCCCTTTATCAGAGGTGAATAAACAAGGTTCCATCCTTATATTTAGCTAAACTCCAAACAAAATATTTCTTTTTTACTTAATACTATATAGAGACATTTGATAATACAAAACATATGCCTTACTATTTATAGCTGATTATCATTTTTGTTGAAAATCAGTATCATTCAAATTGTTGTATTTATATATAATACATTTTATATAGAGAAAAATTTAAATATTAACCATTTATCTAAATGCCTATCCCATACTTTAAAAATAAATTAAAGGTAATCATCTAAAAGTTAAATTTTCCCTTTATTTAGAATTCAAAATATTCTGGATTTAATGACCAACATTTACCAAACAGTAATAACAGTGATAAAATGAATAAAAGAGAAATAATTTCTACTAATGTAAATGTCTTTACATTTGAGAAATTTGACAAACTGCCTCATAGAAAAAAAAAATGTTCAGCCAGTACATGGGTTAAAAAAACATATTATGGGCAAGGAGTCAACATTCTCATTACCCAGAATTTTCCTTTACAGAATAGATTTCTCCAGCTTCAACATGCCTCATGCCCCATTTATAAACTGATGCATAACCTGCCCCTAAGCTAATATTAAGATAAATGAGTAATTTTGTGACCAAACTGATCTTCCAGGACCCTTGGCCTTTGGCAGGCAAAACCTAAGAGTGCTGAGTGACCTGCTCAACTTAATCTCAAGTGAACAAGACTTAGTTTTTGCTGCTTCAAAAATGGTCTTGCAAAAACGACACAGTGACCCTTCACCTCATACCAAGACCTTCTGTGCCTATTTTCCCTCAAAGGTGCAACCAACACACAAGGTTGAAGACTGGGCCGGTTGTTGTCATCTAAGTCTATCAACATATTAAATGTGAACTAGTTCTGGCAATAATGATATTGCTACCCCATGTAAGCCCATCATGTGTCTTTAACTTTACAAAGGCTAGAAGATTGAGTTGCAATATGCTAGTCTGGAAAACATAAAGTAAGAAACTAAAAAGAAAAACCAAAGAGTCAAAACCCTTGAAACTGCTTATTGTCTCTAGTCTAGGGAGAATTTCTAAGATATTAACTTCTATTGTTGACTAACCCCTAAAGAGGGAACAAAATTTTTTCTGAAAACATAATCAATTTTCTTGGGTAATTTCAATTTCACTAAGGTTAACAAAAATTTGGAAGTTCCTGGTTATCTCTTTAATAGAAATATATTAATAGAACATATTGCAAGTGTGTGATTTTTTTGCCAAGAAAACTTTCTATTAGTGTCAGAACTCAGAATTTACTATGGGTTTACCTTTCTGAAGAGGAAAAAAAAATATGTAGTAAAAAGAGCTTTAGAGCTATTCTGCAATAAAATGTCTTGGGAAAAAGTTTTTATATTATTATAGTGTTTAATTTGTTTAAAGGGAGAGCTCAGGGTCTAAAGTTAAAACACAAATAACTTACATGGTTAATATGCAAGATCCTTTCAATACTTCATAAAAGTTTTGTTTATTGGGATTGAATCCAAGTTTGTTTAACATAGTGCTAAGAAAAGAGTAACTGACAGCTGTTCTTCCTCACTAACAGGCCAACTTTGTGACCAGTCATCACAAAAGTACACATTACTTTAGATTACCACTCATTGTCTAATGGTTTAGATGACACTTTGGTCTGGACAGGGTAGACATGAGTGAGTGTGTGAGTGTGTGAGTGTGTGTGTGTGTGTGTGCATGCGCACGTGCATGCACATGAATACCATAATTTGTTCACCTATTCATCAACTGATGAATATTTGGATTGTTTCCATCTTTTGGCTATTACAAATGGTGCTGCCATGAATATTCACACATCAGTATTTGTTTGAGTAACTTTTTCCAGTTCTTCTGAATATAAAACTAGGAGTGGACTTGCTGGGTTATATGGTAATCTTGTGTTTAACTTTTCAAGAAACTGCCAAACTATTTTCCATAACTGAACCAATTTACATTCCCACCAGCAAATATAAGAGGGGTTCCAATTTCTTTACATCCTTGCCAACACTTGTTATTTTCCATTTTTATTTTAATTAGAGCTATTTTAGTGGGTATGAAGTGGCATCTCACTGTGGACTTTCCATTCTTACATAAAGCTTGAAAACAGAGAAATTCTACAACTAATTTCCTTATAAATAGTTTTTGTTAATGTATTGGTAAGGAGTCCCCTCAAGCATACTCTATTTTGTAACAACTAGCAACTACAATAAAAATTGCAATAGATAACAATACATAGCTTTACACGTGTTATTATTCTTATTAAGATTCATTTAACCCTCATGACAACTCTATAAGGTAGGTATTATTGTTACCTTCACTTTACAGATGAGGAAACTGGGACACTAAGATCTCAAGTGACTTGTCCAAGGTCTACAAATAGCAAATACTAGAGGCATGATTCACATCCAGCCAGTCCGACTGCAGGGTTCAATTTTTTCCTTTGGTTTCTAAAGTATACCCCAAAGTGTTTGAAGCCTTTAGGCCTTATAGATATAAAGCTGGTTAGTGTAACTTAATTACAATCCAAAGTTCAAATTTTGGCACCCATGTTGTACTTTAAATAGAAATGTGTGATTAGGCTTTTAGCTCTTTGTTTTAAAAGGACTGTTGTTACATGTACCCCTAAATGTACTTCCATTCTCAGGAAGGGTCAAATCTTCATCCCAGCTGGGCCAGTAAGGAAAGAGCCCAGGGACTGGGTACCAGGACTCCTGAGGTAGCTTCCTGCTACCTTTTCAACTGCTCTCTCAGAGACCTGTAGGAAGTGGCATTCTGGCCCAGCATCCAGCAAGGATTTGACTCTGACACATATTTGACAGTTGCAGATAAAAAGAACATTCCTTTCAAACATCTCCCTATTCCCCCAAACCACAGCAATCAGTATTCAACTGGTAAAGAAAAAAAACAGTTTTAAAAATTCTTAAAGAATTAGTTAATAACAAAAATCATGAACCACTGCTAAGAATATAATAAATGCACAAAATGACACAGAATGACTCAGAAGGTTATATAATGTTCTTGAATCCCCAAGAGGGTCCAGAGAGCCCCGCAACCTTTGCCCTCCTCATGTTTGTCATTCTAGCCCAGACTGACCAGTGTCCGGGTGGCGTTCTTGGCGTGTGGCCATCCTATCGGACAAGAGATAACAGGCTGCTGTCCCGGCCTACCACTACCCAGAAAAGAGGAAAACACACAACTGGGGAGCCCCTGCTGTAGGCCAGGCACTCCACAGACATAAGAAGTATCCAAGGATAGAGAAGGGCCCCGGACTCTGGAAGACCAAGGTGTGGTGCTCAGCTTCACCTCTCACAAGCCCAGTGACTTCAGGTTAGTTATTTAACCACTTGGCACCTCGCTTTGCTCATCTAAAAAATCTAATAGTTCATATCTCCTAACGATTGTGGTAAGGACTGCATTACGTAACACTTGTCAAGTGCTTTGCATATAGCCTAGAACAGTGACTGTTCAGTGAGTATTAGCTATTAATAGCAACACTATTATTATTGTTCTGTTATCTCACATTCTCTTCTTAGGCAAAACCCAAAAAAGATCAGAATGGGAGGAACTCCCCAAGCCCTCTCAGATCTAAGTCAGCTCTTCCCAGTTTAGTCCCAAGAGGCACTCCAGAGTGGAAGCCTTTCCTCTCACCTACAGTAAATGTCCTGGCCCGCAAAGCACCTGACTGGACACAGGATTCAGGGCATTGCTCTTAACCTTGATAATGTCTTCTTGATAGTTGCACAAACACAAGTTGCTGTAAGTTTCTGTATTTCTTTCTAAATGGGCCTGAGAGAAAAGGATTCAATGTCACATGCAAACTTGGGCCACTCACTAAAATGAAAAGTTCCATTTCAATTGGTGCCCCACATCAGGGTGATAATAAAATGAAACACCACCAACTCATGACTGGACCAACTGATTGTCTCCTGCTAAGTGTTTACATTGCTACTGAATGGTTGAAAATTCATCTTTAAAATGTCTCATCGATGATGGGTCAGTTGAAAATTTTTGCCCATTTTTAGAACAAAGTTGGAATTGGCCTTTTATGGCTATCCAAAAGCAGACAGATAGTATCTGCAATTATTTGCTTCTTTGCATTTATGGAATTGCTGCTCCTTCAAAGCAGGTGGCCTTAAGCAAACTGTGCCAGCTGTTTCCAGAATAATTCTTGTTTGTACATTCACTCCCCCCCCACACACACACACACTCAACATCAAAAAAAAAAAATCCAACAGGAACTAAACAGAAACAGGCACATGCGAAAAACAGATCTCTGACGCATATACCTCAGCCCACGGTAATCCAGATTTCTGTCCTCCCTTGTTGCTCAGTTAAACAGACAATTTTTAGCTCTTGTACTTGACTTTCCGAAGCATTTATACTGTTTTTTGAAAACCGCCTCACCTAGTCACAGTGACAACCTGTTCCCCAGGATCTCTTAGCATCTTTCCAGCTTCTCTCTTGCCTCCTTCATGGGTTCACCTTTCCTTGCTCTCCCCAGTTATACTGCGGCTGTTGCCCGGGATGCCGCCTCCATGCCCTACCCTCTCCTTGTGCGGTACATATAACTGTACAGTGCCTATCGTCCGCTACTGGAATCTGAATAACTCACTTCAGTTAGAGAGCATTCTCA
Source organism: Macroglossus sobrinus (assembly GCA_004027375.1). Taxonomy (NCBI): domain Eukaryota; kingdom Metazoa; phylum Chordata; class Mammalia; order Chiroptera; family Pteropodidae; genus Macroglossus; species Macroglossus sobrinus. The sequence goes on from PVKZ01002012.1 coordinate 173,372, forward strand.
AAAGTTGTCCTACTTTTTAAACAAAGTATAATCTCATGTAATTACAAAGGCATTTGTATGCCTAAAATAAAACAACTGAAGGTAATGCCTCTAGATAACGCCCTGTTCACAAACAAGAAGGGAGAGACGGGCATGTTGGACCAGTGCGGGAAAAGTACATTGATACGATCTTCCTAAAAGTAATTTAACAATAATTGCCGAAAAGTCTTTACAATGTCTTTACACTTTGATGCGACAATTCCGTCTCCATATAATAATTAGAAATGTGCTCATATTCATCTTAATGCTCAATTAAAAATGCATTTGAAATAGCCCCGAATTGAAAGCTATATAAATATTTCAATAACATTTAAAAATCTCCAAAGTATATTCTTACATGAACAAGTTTAAAAAAGCAAATAGATTATAACTCCAATATATAGAGAGAAATATATATACATAGAAAAACAAGAGGGGAAAAAAATGGAAAGAGGTCACATCCAGTGTTGAAAATGATTATTTCTTAGCACAAGAAATATGGATGACTAGAATTTTTTTTCTTTGTGCTTTTCTATATTTTCAAAATTCACTAAAATAGCATAGATTACTTTTATAATCAGGGAAAATAAACTTTTGGAGAAAAGCCTAGAAGGAGAAATTATATTAATAAAGATGATACAGTAATTGTTCTCCTAAAATACTGACTTGCAACTCCTATACAGAAGACCCATACACTGAGACTATTTGAAATAAAATACATGTTTCAGAAGGAGATGCATTTGATTAAACAGACTTTAAATCCTATTTGGGGCGGGTCTAGGGACAACATCTAAGTGGAGATGTCTCACTTATCACAACTTAGTGTAGGTAAGAGAACAACACTTGGCTGACTCCAAAATTTGTCTGAGACAGTTGAGCCTTCTCAGATGCAGTGAAATACACAGTGCAAAGATGGAAGCAATGCCCTTGGAATTAGAGGAGTATCATTTACCTTTTATCCCCCGCTACTAATTAGCTGGCTAACAAGCCTTAGGGAAGTGACTCAGCATCCTTAAACCTCAGTGTTTTTTTTTTTTTTGAAATAAAAATAACTCTTACTTCGTACAGTGTGAATGAAAATTATAGTTGATCCTTATTGTTCATGAATTCCATATTTGTGAATTTTCCTACCTGCTAAAATTTATTTTTAACATCAAATTCAATACTCATGGGTCTTTTGGTGGTTATTCACTAATAGCTCAGAGCAGGGACAATTTTGAGGCACTACCCACACATTCTCAGCTAAGCATGAACATGTGACACTCTGCCTTGTTTTAGCTCTCATACTGTAAACAAGTGTCTGTTTCACAGTCTATTTAATGTCACGGTCTCCACATTTTTGTACTTTTTGTTGGTGATGTTGCTGTTTAAAATGGTCCCCTAGTGAGAACTGAAGTGCTGCCTAGTGTTCCAAAGAGCAAGAAGGCTGTGACGTGTCTTGTGGAGAAAATATACATGTCAGGTAAGCTTTGTTCAGGCATCAGTTATTGTTCTGTTGACTGCAAAATCAATGTTAATGAATCAAATAAATACATACATACATACATACATATATATGTGTATATACCTATATACACATATATAAATGTATATATTAAATAAGGTACTTTTAAAGAGAAACACACATAAAACAAGATTACATGTTGACTGGTTGACAAAAATGCTGAGACCAGAAGCTCAAAGAAACCTAACCCTATATTTTGCCTAGGAGCAGTGGTTCTGTATTTGCTAGTTCACTGTCTGTGGCAACTTTATAGACCATAACTTTCATGGACAATGAGGACTGACTGCACGTATAATTCATTCATGCTTTCCACAAATGTACATTAAATGCCATCATGAGCTAGATGTAACAGTGCCTAAAAAGGAGAAAATTGGATAATGTCTATTGAATACTTAATGTTGCCTTAAGTAGAAATAACAAGTGTGATATGTTTATACTTCCACTAGAAAGTTGTCCTTCTGTCTTTAACTAGCGCTAATTTTACATTTATAACTGATGCATCCATAGCGTGGTGTAATCCTCTCAACAGCCTTCTGAGGTACATATAATTATTGTCCACCATTTAAATGATAAAAGAACTAGGGCTTTGTGAGTTAAGTAGCTTCCCAAAGCTAACAGGGCTAGAAAATGTAGGAAATGAACAAAATTGCCCTGACTCTGAAGCCTACAAGCTTAACCACTACACTGTGTACTGGATACTGACTGTATAACTTGACAAACTCTAGGAATCCCTGTCAGTCCCATTTTTTTTACCGACATGGCATGTATGAGATGCTTTCTGGCTGAGAGAAGTGCTCACAGAGCGCTCTGGTCCTCTTCTACTCCCCCTCCTCCTTAAATATACAGTTTGCTCAGACCCCTGGTACCAAACACACTCTACACAGATGACCGTGTAGACATACAGAAAAAAGACTGTCATCTGCAAGCCAAGGAGAGAGGCCTCAGGAGAAACCAAATCTGCCGACACCTTGATCTCAGATTTCTAGCTTCTGTAACTGTGAGAAATAAATTCCTGTAGTTTGAACCACCCAGTGTCTGGTGTTTTGTGATGGCAGCTCTAACAAACGAATGAACCTCTCTTTCCAGAGTTGGCGTTCAACTCCACCTTAGTGTGGGCCGAACTTCATGACTTGTTTCCAGAGAATAAAAAGTGAGAAATAATAGCTTTACAGGGGGGAAACCTGGTAAACACCCCAGAACAAAGTGGTCAAGGCTAATGTCACCAGTGCTGAGTCAAGCTGACAGCATTGCGCCCCCTGACGGGACTGAAGGGAAAGGCATTTCGCCTCTGTGGTATACTTCCCACACACCCATCACGCCAGTGAATCATGTGAAAATGTCAGAAAAACCAAAAGTGAGAGAAATACTTAACCAGCACTCCTCAAACCTGTCCCGGTCATAAAAAAAAAAAAAAAAAAAAGACTTGAAAATGGTCACATACCCCAAGAGATTATGAAAACATGAAGATAAAAACAATGTTGTACGTACAGTACCTTGGACTAGATCTTTGAATAGAAAAAGAATATTAGTAAGAAAAGTAGTGAAATCTAAGTAAAGTCTAAGTTTAGTTAACAGTGATGTACTAATGTGGGTTTCTTAGTTATGACAAATGACCCATGGTAATGTAAAATGTTACATGGGATATACAAGAACTTTCTATACTATCTTTGCACATCTTCTATAAATCTAAAATTATTCCAAAATAAACATTTATTTTCTTTTAAATGGATAAGGAGAATGAATGGGAAAATCACAAAAGAAATAAATATAGTCAAAAATCTATGGAAATTAGGTACATAGAAACACAAGTAATCAAAAAAAGTAAATAACAATTAGTTATTTTTCACGCATTAGAGTTACAATGATTTTCAAAAGCGATAATACTCAATGTCTTTTAAAAGGGATGGGAAAATATATAATTTGCCAATGGTATCGAATGTCTTTATCAAGTATATAATGCAATTCTTTTCAAAGGAAATAAGCAAGCAATATAATAGCACTTATTGAATACTACAATGTTCCAGGCATTGTGAAAAACAGTACACATGCATTGGATTATTTGATTTTGATGATAATTCTATGAGATAGAACCTTATTATTATCATCTACATTTTAAGAATGAAAAAACTAAATTGTAATCCTTATAACAAGTGGCATATTTATCCCACTAGTGGCCTCTCCAGTGAATCCTGCCTCCCTTGCATAGTCCTCTCCCACAGGGACTCTGGGTTTGGCCATGACTTGCTTTGGCCAATGAGAAACAATCAAAAATCACAAATAGAGGATTTCCCTCTTTTCTGCTTTTAAAATCTTGCCACATGTTAAGAAACCACAGCCTGTTGAAGATTCAGGGTCAGTCAACAGTTGGTTTAAGTATCAGATATGAGAGATAGGACAGCTTTGCTCTAAGTTACTTGTCATGTCATGCGTCATAGTGTCAGAAAAGCTTAGTAGTTCAAAATTGTTTTTAGAAACTAATGAATATGTGACCATGGGTTATGGACTAAAAGATCTTGATGGATACATAAGAGCAGGTATCTGACTTTTCTATCATATTGGTTGTGGTTACCAATGCCTACAAGGGATAGAGATTAATTTAAAATAAACATTAAATTTATCACCACCAGTCTCTATTATATGATGCAGTTTTCACTGTCTATGTAGTAGTCACAAATGTACATATATAGCATTCAACATTTATTGTGTTTAATGCTGTTAATAAGATGTAATTTATTTGATTGATAATAAACAGAAAACCAATGCAGATGTTGATTTGTACTTTGGAGAGTTATTTTATCAATGAACCAAATGGCAAAAGGTACCACACAGCACAACTATATACTTAGGAGCAATGATCTTTCACTTTAAGAAAGCCCCTACTCTAAGAAAGCAAGAAAAAAAATCAGAATTTTGTGAACAGGTATAATCTTGAAAAATCAAAAACACTCATAGAGAAATTCTAATACTTCCCCTCAAAACGTTGTCAGAACAAGGTTGGAGACATATGGGGCAGATATTCAGAAGTCACATACATAGCTATTTGAATAAGTTCTTCACTGCTTTTCCCCATCTCTATCTGTGAACTAAGACTGTATGGTTTATATCAGTGATTCTTAAAATTTATTTAGCACATATGCTGAGGATTTTTTTAAAACACAGTTTCTGATTCACTAGGTCTAGGATGGGACCAAATATTCTAGGCATATAAGCAGCTCATAGACAATGCTGATGCTGCTGGTCCAAAGACTTCAATTATAAGTAGTAAGGATGGTTATTATATTTTTTATCATTAAGTTGATATATGAACAGATACTTGCTTTTACTTGTTAATGGTTAATTTTGTGTCAGTTTGACTGGACTGAGGAATGTCTAGAGATAGCTAGTAAAACATTATTTCTGGGTGTGTCTGTGGGGATTTTTCTAGAAGAGATTATCATTTGAGTCAATAGACTGAGTAAAGATCATTCTCACCTCTACAGGTGGCCATCATCCAATTTATCAAAGGGCTGAACGGTAAGAAAAGGTTTTTTTTAAAAAAGCAAATAGGTGCTCTCTGCTTCTTCTGGGACATCTGCCTTCTCCTGCTCTCAGACATCAGATCTCCTGGTCGTCAGGCTTCTAGACTCAGGTGGGGATTATGTCACTGGTCTCTAATTCTAAGACCTTTGGAGCTGGAACGAAGTAACCCACCACCTTTCCGATCTCTCTTGCAGACACCAGATTACAATATTTCTCAGCCTCCATAACCCCATTAGCCAATCCCTATAATTATTTACCTAAATCCTATTGGCTCTATTTCTTTGGAGAACCTTAATACACTTGAGCAAATAAATTAAAATTGATGATTGGAGACTCAATTGGATTTGTACTGTGTAATATAGTAACTTTGAGCCTCGTGTGGCTATATAAATTTAAAAGACTTTAAATTAAATAAATTAGAGTTTATTACTCAGCTACATTAGCCATACTTTAAGTACTCAGTAGCCATCATGGAAGAACATTTTCATTATTATAGAAAACTCTATTGAACGGTGCTGAACTGGAGATGGTTCAGTTACTAAAAAAAAAAAAAAAAAAAAAAAAAAAAAAAAAAAAAAAAAAAAAAAAAAAAAAAAAAAAAAAAAAAAAAAAAAAAAAAAAAAAAAAAAAAGGAAAGAAAGAAAGAAAAGAAAAAAAAAGAAGGTTTACTTGCTTTTAAAACAAATCAAAAAGTAAAATCTCAAACTGCCATTTATAAAATTCCAGCCATCTTTGCTTAGAAAAAAAACGAGGGTAGGTCAAAACAACATTATGATACCAATTAATAAAAGAAACTTACATTCCTTCTACCCAGCAAAGCACAGTACAGCCCAACCTTAAATGGAATGTGACCTTAATGGGCTAAAAGGGAAAGATGGGTAACACTGAACATCTGAAGCTAAATAGAACAGGTCCCATGATCTTCATGCTTCACTCCAAAGCCATGTTCATTATTCTTTATTTTTATCAAACAATCTCTGATGGGGAAACTAAAACCAGTGAGAAAAAAGTATAGGTAATGTAGAGTATAATTTTATTTTCAGCTCTATGTGGAATACTCAACTCTGACTATTCAATACAATCAACCACAACCAAAACACACACACACACATACACGGATATATTAGGGAGTGAGTGTTCTCCAGAGAAACAAAGTCAATAGGGTGGGTGGGTGGGTGGGTAGGTAGATTAGATTAGATTAGATTAGATTAGATTAGATTAGATTAGATTAGATTAGATAGATAGATAGATAGATAGATTTTTAAGGAATTAGCTCCTGTAATTGTGAGGGCTGGCATGTCTGAATATGCAAGGCAGGACACCAGGTTAGAAACCCAAGGAAGAACTGATATTGTAGTTGTGAGTCTGTAGGCAAAATTCCTTCTTCCTTGGGAGACCTGGGGCTTTTCCTTTAAATGAGGCCTATTCACATTATGGAGAGTAATCTGCTTTACTCTTTAAATTTTATATCTAAAAAAATACCTTCACAGCCATATCTAGACTGGTGTTTGACCAAACAGGTGGGTAACAAAGTCTAACCAAGGTAACAGATAATTAACAATTACATGGGATAGAGGTTATGAAATCTTTAGCCCTAGATCCCTAGTATTTGGGGCCTCCCTACCAACTCCCTTTCTTACTACTTTCCTCAAACCCAACAGCAACACCAATGGAGATAGTGAAGTAATGATAGTGATGCTGTAATAAAGGCAGACTTAGTTGTGGTTGTCACCTATCACCTGTCCCACTTCAGTTTGCTGACAATCACAGTGTCTCTATGAGCTTTCGGAACGGGGCACCTCACGCAAACACTGACATTGCTCCAGGACAAGGGGAAAGAGAGGAGCATCGGCCTTTCTCTCTTCTCCAAACTGCCCTGACAAAGTGCACCCAACACTGAAAACTGGAACTCCATTTTGCTGATTATATAACTACTTGGGAGATCTAGAAAATAAATGAAATGTTTGTCAACTACTCTGGGCATCTCGAAAAACAAGCAATGCTGGAGGAGGGAAAGGATTTCATTAAAAGAGCCTTCCAGGCTTCCAAACCCAACTTAAATTTTCCCTCGGGTTTGGTATACAGAAAAGAAGGAAATCTGTTTATCTCCTAGAAAGAAAAAAATTCTTTCAGACTATGACCTTCACGGTCCATGAGAGATATATTTATACTTCCACTAGAAAGTTGTCCTTCTGTCTTTAACTAGCGCTAATTTTACATTTATAACTGATGAATCCATAGTGTGGTGTTATCTAAGTAAGAAGAAGGTATTGTTATAAATCTATAGAAATCCTTTCTCCCCACAATGATGTTAAATATTCACGTAGCAAGTTTCTGGACTGATTTCCTTTACCACTTATTTCAAAATCTAACCATGAACTTTGTGAATTACAGGCACTAATATCCAGCTTGCAATCCAACTGCAGCTTTTTGGTCTTTGTCTTGATACAGGACTTGGGGTCCTTTTCCTAAGCATTTGATTAAAGACCAGGTTCCGCCTGGATTATTACAAGCCACATTCTCCGACTCTGTTTATTCCACAAGACACCACTAAACTCCATGATTACCAGCTACTCTCTCAGCTGTTGGCGAGAAAAGATTATCAAAAGTTCTGTTATTTAAATACATTAAAGTATCAGTTTATTTCCACTCCTGATGCAGACGTTGAAAGATTCCATGGACCGAATCTTATCATAATCTGGTTTCATAAGAAATAGAAGACTTGCATCTGATTAAGGTGAGTAAGTTTCCAATAGTCAATGTAATTCCAGTAAATGAATCTAGTAAATTCATTCATATGAGATAAAAAAAAATAGACTGAAAATACGCCCCTTCTACCGCTTGGCCCCCTATCCACCACTCCGCATTCTAGACTTATCTCCTGCTACCCTCTTCTTCCATTTTCCTTCTCAAATTCATCTCTTTCTTTGAAATAATTCAACCCATTCTCATTTATAAAACCATCAAAGTCCTACCTGCTAGATACTCACCACTCAAATCCCACATCTTCCATAATTCTTCTCAGAGCTAATCACTTAGAATAAATCTCACCTCCTCTGTCCTTTCAGAATACATTGCCTTTTCCAGAATTAGAGTCTTTGTCACATTTCAGGTTGGGGTTACTTGTGTATCTTTCTCATAATTTGCGAGCTCTCCCACAAAAATTTACTGTTTGTCATTTTTCTTTATTTCCCAGCACCTAATACACCATATGTCTAAATGTTTAAAATGGAATGTAATGAAAAGGAATGGAGGTGGCTCCAAAGAAGGGCTGTTTTGCAGGCTCAGTTCAAGCTGCTCATACAGATTTTCTGAAGACCCGATGGTTCTGTAAGGTAGCACAATGTCTTTAGCCCACAGGACTCCAAAGACAGGGCAGAAAATATCCTTAGAGAAATGATATAAAGAAGTAGAAAAGGATAGGGGGTCCAGTTAAGGGGACACTTTAGCAAAAACCAGGGTATACTCACTCTCCCTGAATTGCCTCAAATTTCCTATTCTTGTAAGAAGAACCTAATAACTCTGCCACTGAATCTTCCCTAGCCAAGTGTAAAGTGAGTGGTAAACACTGACTATCCCTGACCACATATTATAATAAAAAATAAGTTGTGTTTAAAGCTCTTCCATACACGTTATCACATTCCATTTGTATGTACCCCATTAGGTAGGCAGGCTAGTTTTTTCTCATTTTATAGATGAATAGAAAGAACCTCAGACGTTAAATAATTTTCCTAAGGTCTCATAAGTGGTTTATGGCAGAGCTGGAGCTATAACTCACATCTTTTTGATTGCTGTTTCAGAACTGGAAATGTAGGCTATACTCCCACTTTTGTAGGAGTAAGATTTCCAAGCCTCAACTGCCATTTACTATGGATACTGAACACATTTTGGGGTTGAGATGTGGAGGGCAGCAAGTAACTCCAGAAGTAGTAAAAAGGGACAGCTCAGGCAAGGCGAGGAGTGGAGGAGGTGGGGAGAGAGTGAGCCCTGAGTGCTGAATTTATGATTTCAGGGAAATTCAGATTGCTATAGAATCTTTTCCTGTAGAAACAGAACTTTGTTTTTTTAAGACAAACCCTTCAAAGATCATCAGTAATTATAATTACTCAAGACAAATGAAAATAAAGGACCCTGTGCTGGCACGCAGGAATGAGAGAGCTCCTGGACCCATTCAGGACTCACTGCTCCAGTGAAGAGGAGGCTGTCCATTTCTCAGGAAGAAAGAAAAGGTCGGGGTTCTTTGAGCTCTCAAAATATGCAACTTTGAGACATTTGACCGTGAGAGAAAGTGCAAGTAACTCCTTGACTAAAGTCTGGGATTTTCAGCCACAAGCAGCAGCCACTTCTCATGGACACAATTTGCTGACAAGCATGCCTAATTCAATGTTGTGACATTTTATGGGAATTACCCAAATATTATGGTTATATCTTAATGATAGCCTTGGTAGGAAAGATGTTCCAAAATGCAAAGCAAGTTTGTTCATAAAGACTTTTTGACTCTGGCATTTGGTATGACAGGGGAAGGGGAAGGGGAGCACATATATTAAGTTGATATATAACATGTAAATGATACATCTGATAATGAGAGAAAATGCATGTTATTTCTATGTATGGTTTTTATAATGCTCCATCAGTTCTTAAAGTGAGTAGAAGAAATAAAAGTAAAAGTAAACTGGAAGAAGAATCAAAGAGATCCCTAAGGTTGAAGGAAAAAGAGAAAAGTGAACAAAAATAATGGAAAGAAATGACTAAAAACTGAGAGAGAAAAAAAGGAAGGCTCTGCAAATCCGTATGTCTGCTTACCATGAAAAGATTTTCATGTATTAACCTAGGTTGTAAGAGTACCATTTCACAAATTTACTTAAAATATTATTCCATTTTATTTTAGTAGGTTTAAAATGTAGGAAAAAAATTGGCTTTTAAAATAAGAAATATTAAAATATATAATTTATTAAGATGGTGGCACTGCAAACCATTTTTAAGTTAGATAATTCTAATATTGTTCAGAATGTGTGAACATATATGTATATGTGTGTGAATATATATGCATGTGTGTATGTAACACACATACTATATGTTTTTATATATTACATATAATAAAAAATAAATCTACATGTATATGTGTATGCAAATATATATACTTTGAGATTACTGGCAAAGATCTAGAGATTTTAAGTAGGTTGGGAACTTTGGGTTCACTAAGCTAAACAGAATAATAACTTAAGTAAAGAACCAAACTGTTGAGAAGAATAAATGACTAGGTTGCTATGAGAATTTTCTCCTGGCTGGTCCAAAAAGACACATTCAGGGAAATATTATAAGTAGGGTATTGTCCTCATTCACTCCCACACCCACACCCCTTGATGTCAGTCACTAAACAGTGAAGTAGGAAAGAGATGAGCCCTTCAATTAAAAAGAAGGATTCATGGAAAGCTGTAGATAACAGCTAATTAAAAGAGCCAAACAGAAGTCAAACTATCTCTTTTCTGATAAAGCCAAACTACCTCTTTTCAAGGCTGCTGTAAAGAGTGTGTGTGCACCTGTATGTTTTAATGTAAAGTTAAATGAAATTCTAAATTAGTGTCAGATAAGAAGAACATAGAAGCAAATTTTTGACTTTAAAAAGTAAATCCATTATCATTTATTTATTATTGCTTCTTCCCTATTTAAAAAAGAGAGGGCTATGGGGTTAAGGTGGGCATGAATTCTATTGGAACAAAAATTAAAACCAGAAAAGGAGAAAGAAACAAATATCTTAACCACAAAGATAATACAGCTACTGTGACTGAGCTGTATACTTGGCTCTGGGCCTCTTGGCAGCCAAGACGACATGGAAAACACGGTGAATTATATAATACCAATGAAAGAAAGCACACAAATGCTTCAAGGGAGAAAACCTTTGTTTCTGCTAATAAATTTTCCAAAATTCATTCATCATTAAACAAAAATTGATAACAGTTGAGGTCTCTTAGAAGAAGGTTACATTTATATTTCTTAAAAAGTGCTATTTTTATCTTGGCATAAATTTATTATTCAGCTCTTATTTATGAAGAGTTAATATGTATGCTAGTGATACTAAAATTGTATTATTGTAGAAAATATATAAAACCATGAACAATTAGTTAAAGTCTTACTTTCTCTCAGTTATTCATAAGCAAACTTAAGCATCTTAATCAAAGCCAGATGCTTATCCATAATGGCATCTAATAAAATTGATTTTCATCTTCACATCTACTAAAGGTATAAGAACTACCTCCATCTTCATAAATAAGTGAGCAGTCTCTAAAGAATTCTAGTGCCAATGGGATTTTAAGATAGGTTGGATATTTATATAAAAGGATACTTTTCTATAAACCAAAGCTTTTTGGAGTTCAGTAGATTCATTTCCATTTTAATGTGAGACGTAGGCAACTGGGTTTATTCTTCTTGAAATGATGGAGAGAAGTATCTCCATAAAAGGATAACACCAGCAAAGGTTATAGAAAAGATTAAGATGTTGCAAGATAAAGGCTTATATAAGACACAGAGCAAGGGACTGCAGATATCAAAGGAAAGGGTGTTAACACACTTATGAAGAACATGAGAAAGAGATACAAGTAAGATTTTCAAAGAAAAGAAGAATGTTAGAAAGAAATTATTTTTGAAAATTGCTAAAACTACTTTTAAAGCAGAACTCAAAAGCAACCAGGAGAAACAACTTACAGAGACCACTGACATTCTGGAGACTTAAGGGGTTACATAAGTCTAGGGTACGCAATTCTAAAATATATATCAAATTTAAATTATTAAGAACAGGAGTAATTGTATCTACATGAGAATTTAAAGCCTGTAAATATTGCAGCCATAGTCAAAGTGGAAAGAAAAGGGATAGATACTATAGATGATTCAGTAGATAAATGGGGAAAGAAAAGAGAGACATGATGAAAAGCAGCAGTATATTGATAGAAAACTCATGGATTTGGAGATGAACCCACTTGGATGTGAATCCATTTTTTTACCACTCACTGACTCTGTGATATGGGACCAGTTTCACAACCCTGAGCCTCAGTCTCCTTACATTCAAAAAATAAAGATAATGACATAATTATGGGAAGTACCTTCCACAGAGATTATTGGTGCATTTATAGGGACTCGGGAAAGGGTGGTAGAGAGTGAAAAGGGAAAAAGGAAGAATAGAAGGGAGGGAGGAGTGGGAAAAGAGAGAGAAAGAAGGAAGGGAGAAAGAAAGGGAGGAAGAAAGAAAAGAGAAAGAGGAAAGAAGGAGGGAGAGAAGGAGGGAGGAAAGAAAAAATGAACTCCACTTAAGGAGCCTGCAAAGAAATACAGACAACCAAAGAGAATAGAGGAGAAGGCCCTTGCTATTATGTAGTGCAGGCTGTCTTAGAGTAGAAATGGCTCTTAGAGGTCACTGAATTCAAATTCAATCTTATAGACAGTTAAATTGAGGCCCAAAGTAGTATTAACTGAAGGTCACACTGTTCAGTTTGCAATAGATCTCTTCTCTGAAAAAAATAGACTATGATTATTTTAAAAAAGAAAATTAATGTCAGGCAAGGTTGGGTGATATTTAGGGCTATAAATAGGGGACAAACATTAGCCCTGGCTGGCCTAAATTTCAAATTTTACTACCTAAAACTTTTACTTGCTTTTGGCCTACTCGCTTGAAGATATTCTTCTAAATTTAATCAATAGTGTTTCACATTCTATTTAAATATAAACTTAAAGAATCTATTGCACATTTTATTCACTATAAGAATGCCAAGACTGAGCATGTACCTTTTTGAAGTAAATAATTATTACCTCTTTGTTGCCTTAACCACTGTCTCTGAAGACACGTTAGCCCAGACATGTCAATTAATACCAGAATCATTAGTGCTTCGTGATACCTTTTCCCTTATTCTAGCCAAATCCTAGCAGCTATAATAATCACAGAGATCCTTTTTTGATGTTCTACAACCTGGTTTTTATTTTTTAATTATAACCAGAAAGGTTATTTCTCAAAGGAACAAAAAGGTTTTTTTCAAAGAAAATGATGTTTCAGCTATTGAGGCTGACTGTTGAATATTTGTAGAGAGTATAAGAATTTGTTTCAGTTCTTTATTTCATTGTTTCAATATCTGAATCATTAAAAATACCTAGAATGGGATTTTGGTTTATGTTTACTTTTTACATTAGCATATGTCACAGGATCTACCTAAGTTAACTTCGTCTTAGGAAAATGGCACAGGAATTTGGTTCTCCATTTTAACCAGATTCCTTGACTTCTGGCTGCAGAGCATAAACCCAAATGTGGCCCAAAGGAAGTCAGATTTGATCTGAGTCTTAAAGGATGGGGAAAATTTCACTAAGTGCAGAGGATTATAGGAAAAGGTATGAGCAAAAGCAAAAAGCTAAGAAAAGTCACAGTTCACCTGGAGTGGAGAAATATGAGCAAAAACGTTGGCTATTGGTAACAACAACAACAAAACCAGTCAGACTTTTAAGCAAGAAATAGACAAATCAAAATGACATTTTTAGAAGATGAATCCAATAATGTACAGGTTGGATTCATATAGCTAGAGGACTAGTTAGCAGATCTTTATGTTAAGTCAGATTTGCAGATATAAAGACTTGAACAATTAGTAATGGGAAGGAAGAGATAAATGAGAAACATTAAAAAAGACGTGTCAGATCTCAGCCTCTGGATGAGCCTGAGGGGAAAGAAAAAATGAAGAATCAAAGATGGTTCTGAACAAAATCTGACCATATATATCATGATTGCCAGAAACTGGAGAGCTGATTTTACAAAAACAACAATGAACTAAATTGACGATTTCCCTGAAGTCACTGGTTCTCCTACACAAATGATTCTTCACTGCATTACTTCTCTCTCGGACAATCCATGTTTGTCTTTCCCAAGGCTTAGTACTTGACCCTCGTTTCTTGTTTCCCATCCATTCCCCTACAGATAGTGCATCTGATCTCATAACTTCAATGTTAATTTGTATGTTCATTACTCCTTAATTCCTATCTATATCCAGCCTTAGCCTATCTCCTGAGTTCTTGATCTCCTCTAGCATGCTAAGGCGTCCACTTGGAGACACCTCCAGCCTCTCATATTAACAGGTTCTCAAGTAAGTGAAGTAATGGCATAGCAGGCAACAAAGCTAAAAAGGTAAGTCTTTACTGACAATCCCTATGGTCAATAGCTCTTGATCCTTACTATACATCAGAATCAACTATGACACATTTGCAATTCACACATGGCCAGCACATTTGCCAGAATCTCTAAGAGCAGATCACAAACATAAATGTTTAAAAACCTCTACTGGTTTTCTGTTATGAAATGAGGATTAAAAATTACTAACCAATGGGGAGGTTGATCAGAAGAGCTACAGCTCAAGGTCTGGAAGAAAGAAATGAAAGAGTTAGAAGTTGAAGTTAGGTTGTAGACAGAGCTCATTACTTGGTTAAAACAATCCCAGCAAACAAGTAGAGGTGTTGGGATAGCAAAGATTACAAATGGGTTTCAAGTCAAAATCAGGGAAATGAGACAACAAAGTTATAAGAAATAGAGGCAGCATTACAGTTTGGACCAGCAATTCTGCAGTGTGATTTCCAGGCCAGCAGCTTCAGCATCAATCACTTGGAGACTTAAGAATACAAAACTCCTCAACCATATCTGACCTACAGAACCCAAAACTCTGGCAGTGGGGTCCAGCAATGTGTGTTTTAATAAGTTCTTCAGATGGTGGTGACACACAATAAAGTTTGAGAACCACCAGTCAAAAATCTCACAGAAAAGACAGAAGAAAAGAACCTAAGTAGAAAAGAGGACATCTAGAGGCCTTCAAAAGTTTCCAGGCCTTAAAGAAATCTTATTAACCCACCATGCTCTATACCAGAGGTCCCCACCTTTGGGCCAGCGGACCAGTCTGTGGCCTGTTAGGAACTGGGCCACATGTCAGGACGTGAGCGGCAAAGCTTCATTTGTATTTGCAGCCACTCCCCAGCACTAGCATCACCGCCTCAGCTCCAGGCATCAGATTTTCATTGGAGCCCTGGTCCATGGTGCCAAAAAACTTAGGGAACTCTGTTCTATACCACAAAGAAAGTTTCATCTAATGCTACAGAATTGATATTATGCAGACAGTATTCTCTGACAGCAATGCAACAAAGTTAGAAATCAATAACAAAAAGTCTGTAGAAAATACAATTACACACTAAAAACCATACTTCTAACGTAATTCATTGAAGGAACAAAAATTATACTGGAAATTGTAAAAAACTAAAAACTGAATGTTGACAAATATACTACATATAAACTTGCACAATACCAATAAAGTGATATTTAAAAGGGCAATTATAATCTTAAATATATACATTAGAAAAACTCAGACTTAAAAAAAGAAGATTGATCAAAAATAATTGAGAAAATCTAAGGCTGAATAGACTTGTAATCTTAATATGAAGAGTTCTCAGATTGAAAACCCCAGACCAGTTATTTTTATCTCCTATTAATAACACAGATCTTTCTTAACAATCATTATGAAGATTTAAATGGTTTTCTCGGTTAATATAGTGATTGTCATGTTAATGTGAATTGCCTAAAATATTTCCTGCCTCCTTTTCATTAAGATGGTATAAAAGTCTAGTGCGCCCTGTAGCCTGCACACTTCAGGATGGCACTCTAGCTAAGATCTCTAACTGGTCTTGTGTCCATCTTTGAATTCAGTAGACTCTAGTTGTCTGAATGGTGCATCTAGAATATTGTCATTTGTCTTAATGACATTTTCAAACAAGCTGCAGTCATAACACCTAAAAAGACAAAGATTTGAGTTTTTGTACTCTTTTTGTGCCTGCTTGCTAATAAATGTACATGTGTCAGAATTCACTCTGAGACTTGCTTTCATTTTCATCAGGTAGTAAGGTGGTGGAAAGGTACCCTTACTTGCCTCTCTTGGTGGTTACCATTATCAACCAAAAGGAATCTAATTGTCATATGTGACCAATTAGTCTGAGCCAGTTCACATTAAGTAGATTTAAGAGAGAATAGGAAAAGAGAAATTAGAGACAATGAGTATATACAATTTTTGTCAGGAAATCTTGTAAATAGGAACAGAGGTTTAGGGCCATGACTGGAGGGTGGGAAGGAAGTGAAGTCAAAGAGGTTCGTTGAGTTCTTTCTGAGAAGTCAGTAAAGTTAACTCTCCTTATCTTTTTTCTTCTAATATTACCCAATACACCAAAAGATCACAAAGAACAAAATGGAGCATTTGTGATGCTCAAAAAACACATTAAGGTATTTTAAATAATTCACATTTTTAATCTGTCAGAGTCTACATTCGAATGTGACATACATAATCTGTTTATTATCCCAAAGAGTTTTGCAAATTAGTAAGTATATTTAGTACAATAAAGTCAGTTTTTAAACTTTTAATTTTTAAAATAGGCCAGTCTCAGGCTTTCCACTCGGCATGGCATGTGTTATTCTGTTCCCCTTCTGTGGAATGCCATTCCCCTGCAACCACCACAAAATTTCAACAGTATTTGTTGAAGTATTTAGTTTCCATAACTTCAGGTCACAGGAAGGTTGGCTAGGAGGGAGGGACTTTTTGTTAATGAATCCTTTTCTTTTTCCCAGTCTTAATCCTGATCTATTAGAATGCTTAATTTTCTTCTGCAATAAATACACCCTAAAGTAATTTTCCCTGGGGAATTAGCTGTACACAAATGAGTCCTGCGTTTTCATGGCTTGACTTCAAATTTTTTTCTTTTACAGTTCCCTGCCTGGCACAATCCTTGAACTGAAGATGGACTCACACAGATTGCTGGATTGGACATTTGATTAAAAGAATGAGTCTCTTCAGCTGACACTAGTTATTGTAAGGAACTAATCAAGGAAAGGTGAGTCCTAAATATATATCTAAAGAAAAGGCTTAGTCAGACAAAATAAATTAAGTATACTGGACCAGGCACATTCTAAACATTTCTAATCCACTGTCCAGATATTTCTATGAAAACGCCTCCAAATTAATTTCTTTTGGGAAACATAATTTTGAAACACTGATGAAAACAAACCTCTACTTTTCATCAGATCTGAATTGTTCTACTTCATTAAACAAAGAACTGATTATTCTGCATTTGCCTTTTTCTCATTTTAATAATAAAAAATAATAAGTATTTGAATTCAAGTTGTCCTCTCTCTAAGGAAGTCACAAATTCTATTCATTTTTAAATATAATTTTTGTTTGAAGATATTCATAAGATATGAGAATCCTTAATACTAACTGACATTTATCTAATTTTGGTTTCTTAAAGGACCTTCACATTCATTCTCTTAAAACCTGTGAGTTCGGAATGAGCAAGTGTTACATTGCCATTTAGCAGATAGGGGAACTGAGGTCCAGAAATGTAGGGGACTTCCTCAAGCTCCCACAGCTGGTAAGCACTAAAGGCAAAACCCATTTATATAGGTCCAGGCTTCAAACCCAACTGTCTTTCATGGCATCACTTGTGTCTCATTTGAGTATCTAAGCAGAAAATAGGGGATCCACCAGTTATGTCCTTGTTTCCAAGGAGTGACATAGCAATCCTTTCTCAGCTGACTTAGTGACCAACTTCCAGACTGGCCTTACTGAATGGACTACCACAAATGCCACCGAATTTTTATTAAAAACAATAACAACAAACAACAAAACCTTTCAATACTCAAATAAGTTTGTGATTCAAACATAATAAAGAGTCTAAAGATTCAGAAGGGCTTAAAAAAATATTTCTAGACAAGACCACATTCATACCACAATGTTAAATGAAACTCTAATACAAACATATTAACAGAGAGGAAAAAAGTATATGTTCATTAGAAAAGAGACTGAACAAGAGTCTAATAAAGTCATGCAATTGCTACCCAGAGACCATAAGCTTTCAGTTCAAGGTGACAGACTAAACACGTTTACTTTTTATTCTTTCCCAAACCCCATTTGAAAATATTTTTTAAAGATTTTTTTTTAAAGAATAAACCCCTAACAGCACTGGAAACAAGAAAAAGTATAATTAGTAGAGCAGAAATTTTGAGGAAATTAAAAGCAGATGGGATCAGACTGAAGGAAAAAAGCAGAGAAAACTACATTATACAGTAGGTGAAAGAAAAATGGCTGTGAAGACATCCACCCCTAAGGACTCCGTCAGGGAGACTGGAAGCTCTGAGTTTATACGAGTGGGAGGCACAGTAAATGATGAGATTATGAAAATAATAAAGAAATACCTATAGAACAGCTGAGCTAGCTGTGTCCCTTCTATCTATGCAAAGCTTTGGCTGTGGGTTTTGCTTACAGAGGATCTAACTGGGTAGAGCTCCTAGCATAGGGCGAGAAACGGAAGCACAGCTGAGTCTGAGGGAACTCTAGACATCCACAGTGGAAGGACGCACACATACACAGGGCAACTTCAACACCCAAAAGTCTCTTATACATGCAATCCTGAGGCCTCTTACCCTGACCCACTGCTCCCAGCTAACATATTCTGAAAGAAAGCATGTTGACTTACACAGAAATTTTTTAATTCTAAAAGAAATGCTATGTGCCTATAAACACAAATATCCACAGTTCCATAAGAAGTAGTAAACCCCAATGGGATAAACTACACTATAAGATAAAGCAAGCACATGGTTAGGGGAATGTATGTCCCTAAAGAGGCACTGGGCCCAGATTATTTTATGGGTGGATCTGTCTCAATAAAATCAGTGATCTCTATTATTTTAAATTGTCCCTAGACATTAAAATTGTCATCATCCTCCTCGTCGTCGTCGTCGTCGTCGTCGTCCTCCTCCTCCTCTTCCTCCTTCTCCTCCTAACTCATTCTGTGAGACTAGCATAAATACCTACACATTTACCAAATGCTACTAGCTAGATTCTATGGGCCGTGGGTAGCAAAATTTTAATGCTGAATATAAACATTATGAGACCCAACATATATTCTATAACCACAGCCTCTGCTTCTCTGTGAGCCTCATCTACTCCACTTATTTTTTTAAACAAATTTGGCTGCTCTAGGCATTTGAGTTTATAATTCTTATCATAGGCCAATTTTACTTGCAAATATAAATTTTTTAATTCTTCTTAAAATATTAGCGAATCAAATCAGCATAGAGTAAAAGACTAAATCACTATAACTCAATAGAGCTTTTACAAGTAGTTTATCATTAGAAAATTAATTCACAGAATTCACTATATTAATATATTAAAGAATCATTTGAGAGATAAACATACACACAAATATTTTGCATTCCTTCCTGATTCCTTTGTAATTATCAGTAAGCTAAGAATAGAAAGAAATTTCCTGAATTTGATTAAGAGAATGTATCTGAAACATAAAGCAAATGCTATTCCTCAGGAAAAAAGGTAAGAAATAATAAAGAAAAAGACAAATCAGCACTGTTATTCATAATTGTTCTGGAGTTCCTAGATAATGCTATAAGAGAGAAAGCAAATGAAATATAAATATTAGACAAGGCTTTGAGTTGATACCTGTCAACAAAGTGTGTTTGGAAGTCCAGTGTCTCTGATGGATGGAAGCTTTCATCTGTCTGGCATCAATCAATCATCTTTATAACTCTAAATAAATTGAGAATGTCAGGGAGATTAAAGGTAACACTCACTGGGTTTTATTTTTCATATGAATACATGAGTTTCTTTTTTAATGTTGTTAATAAATGCAATTTGAAAAAGTGAATTAAATGCAAACTATTACCAAAAACAAACAAAAAAACCCACAAAAAAACCCAGTCTCTACCCTGGAAATATTCCATCCTAAGGTAGACAGCACAACTGCTATATATGCTCATCCTTAGGTTTTTAAAACTTGTGGAACCAAGGACTATATATGTTAGATTCTTTTCTATTATAGAGCCCAAATAAGGATATTATTTTAAATAATGAATATAATTAAACAAGCATTTAAGTTATCTAGAAGACAGGAAAACACGAATATTTTCTAATCCCTAGAGTGATAAGAGGAATGAATTGGCCGAGTCTGGAAATTGCTCACTGGAGAGGTGAGTTGGAGGCTGTGATAGAAAGACGAGTGTGTGTTTCTGAAGAGGAATTGGGAGAGGGAGTTCTGGTCAGAGTGAGTGGCATATGTGAAGGCGCTGATGGGAGGACAGGGAGAAACTAGAGAGCACTTGCTTGAGAGTTATGAAATATATCTGACTAAACTCAAAAAGCACAAGGCTGAAAAGTAGGGCCTTATCAATAAAAACTGATACATACAGAATTTCGATCTGTAATGCTGATGAAGAGGTAAGACAATGGGGAGTTTTGGTTTCATGTAGTTCAAGGTGGAAGGCAGTGACTCCCCTTGCAGGATCCTGGACTAGGAGTGCGTGTGCAAGCTAACCACGCCGTGGGTTTATGATCATAGAATTGGCTCTGGATAAAGACAGGCGGGATGGGGTGAAGTCATTCATGTGAAACCTTAAGTTAGTTCCTACCAGGCATCAAGGATAAAGAATATAAATCTTCTGGGAAAACAAGACCACAGTCCAAAAATTAAAAAAGTGAACAATCTCCAAGGAATAAAATAGGTAAGGGCTCAATGTAAAAGAGCTTAAAATGTTGTTAAAACCAATATCTAAAATTTAATGTCCTTAAGGCATAATTTTTTAGTCTTACATAGACAAAAATCACAAAACTATAGCATCAGTAAACTTTACCTATGGTGACTAATATTGACATAGTATCACTGAAATGATAAATAATGACACATAACCACATCCTTGAGACTCACCTACATCAGCATTTCCTAATATTACTTAATCACAGAACGCTATGAATTACAAAAGGCTGATGATACACCAACTTAGAAGATTATTATGCATACTTAATTAAAAGAGAACAACAAAATATAAGTGTTTCAGGAAAATATCAAAATTGAATTTATGTTTGAGAATAAAAATTTAATAAATCACAAATTAAATAGGAAAATATTCTTTTATTTTAGAATCAAATATTGATAAGTGAATGTTATGTCTAACTTACTTTAAAAATCTTCTACAGAAACATGTGCATTTATGAAGCACATAAAGTGAACTATGAATATATTTTTTTAATCACTCAAATCCAGAGGGCAGTGCATGAATCAGGCAAGTTGAAGCAGATCTGTGGAACCTGGAGTATAGTGGTGTCTGCTAAATATGCCTGCAAAATCATGCTGCCATTTAAGCCACAGAGTACAATGTCATGGGCTCAATTGTGCCGCCCCTCTCCCCACCACCACCAAGAAAAATTCTTATGTCTGCCTCAGAATATAACTGTATTTTGGAAATAGGGACTTTAAAGATGTAATAAAGGCAAAATGAGATCATATTTTGGGTCCTCTTCAACACCACCAGTGTCCTTATAGGAAGATTATAGCATACACCTACACACACAGAAGGAAGACCATGTCTGTGGGATATAAATCTAAAAGCAACAAATGAACAGAACAAACAGAGACTCATGGACATGGACAATAGACTACTGGTTACCAGAGCGGGTAGTAGGGTAGGGAGCAAGGGGAGGTAAATGGGGTAAAAGGGGTCAAATATGTGGTGACAGAAAGAAATCTAACTGTGGGTGGTGAACACAATGATATATATATATATATATATATATATCTCGCATATGTCGCATATATATTGCATATATATATTGCATATATATATCACATATATATCACACATAGATATAAATATAGATATATATATTGAATTGCATATATATATCACATATATATATCACATATATATATCTATAAATATAGATAGACAGATACCTTACTGCTAAATCATACACCTGAAACGTACTGGATTTCTTTAACCAATGTCACCATAATAAAATTAAATTTAAAAAAATAAGAAAGACCATGTGAAGACACAGCAAAAAGGCTGCCATCTGCAAGGATAGAGACCTCAGAAGAAACTGAACCTGCTGACACCTTAATCTATGACTTCTTGGTTCCAGAACTGTGAGGAAATAAGCTTCTGTTGTATAAAACAACCAGTCTGTTGTATTTTGTTATGGTAGCTCTAGCAAACAAATACAGACGTACTCCCAAATATATTCAAATTGGAAAGCTATAAACAAAGGTCCTTGAAATGCTCTCTGATCTATTCCCCGTCCTTTAGGCAAAGCCACCTCTAAGTCTTCCAATCTGAGGGATAAAGAGAGTGCCTGGAAGAATGCCTGACATGCACAGATGACATTGTTAGAGATGGCACATGGAGACTAGAATTCTAAAATCTAAATTCTAAATTCTTTACAGCACAAAACTCATCAACCAGTTTTGGACACCTACTTCAGAGCAGTAGTCTTAAAGCCTCGGTTGACAAACTAAAATGAAAAAAATAAATTTAAGGCTTTGCTAAAGAACACACTCTGCATTAACATTACTTAAATTTAATTAACAAATTTACATGAAAAGCTAGAAGTTTCTGTGTCTCTTTAACTTAAAATTCAGATAAGACAATGAAAAATATTTTCATATTTTAAAAACACAGATTAGACATTTTTTAAAGGCCTGCCCTTCAAACTTTACCTTGCATTCAAGATATCTTGCTCACCTCTGTACAAAAATAAAAGTAGAATTGTTTCCCAATAAAAATTCCTTTTCTAAAAGTTACCAAGTTAAAAAGAAGCTAATGTAGCACATACTAATTGTAGATGGCATTGAGTTTTCTTCCACATATTACAAAAATAAATTTAGCAAAAAGATTTATACTCACCACTTAACAATGTTTCTGCAGGACTTTTTTGCACTGTTTCTAATTATTAAGTTATTTTGAATGTGTGTAAAGCAGAAAAGTTTGCCTAGAGGCTCGGCTTGACATCCTTAGAACAATATCCCTCTTATTGCCCATCTCCATGACCTGTTCCCACTCTTCATTCCCTTTGACCTCTCCTGACCACTCATTCATTCCTGAAACACTCCTCTTTCTTCATGTCACAGACGCTGCCCTCCCTGGTTCTTTCTGGGATGCTTCTCTCTGTTCGACAAGCTCCTAGTTGTTGCTTACCCTCACTGAATGCTTTGTACAAGGCTCACCTTGATTTATTTGCTCTTTTCTTTTTCACATTCAGTCCCCAAATGAAATAATCCAACTCATGACTTCAGTTACCTGATTATTACACTCTTATGTTTTGAGCCCAGAGGCCTCAGCTAGACCCAGGCCTATAGATCCTTATGCCCTTAGATATCAGTCACATCCACTTGAATGTTTTCAAACTGTTTAAAAATTGAATTCCTCTTCTTCCCACATAAACCCCTCTAGCCTCTCAAACAAAGCTTCTCTTTCCAGGTACATTAATGGATTCACTGTCACTCTTCACCTGGCAACTTTGCTTTCATATTGTTTGTGACTCATTTGGTGCAGTACCACCAGAGTTCAGTAGTTCTGACAGACTGTAGGGTCCGCAAACTTAAAACATTTACTAGACAGCCCTTCAGAGAAAATATTTCCCAACCCTCTATCTAGCAGTTAGGTCTAGCCTAACACTTAGTGGGTTGTTTTTAAGCTGTTTGCATATCTTTACCCCCATTATATTCTAGGTTTCTTTAGAACAGAATCATGTCTTTCTTCTTCATAGGCTGGCTTTTTAAATCTCAATTCTTAGCACAGACCCTCTACATAGTATTTACTCTATAAACATTGGTGAGCTGTTTTGAACTAGGAAATTTTGGAGTTGTTTTTTGACACTTCCTATTTCAAACCCTAGATCAAACCCTACCAACAGCAACAAAAAATTCGTGGTTGCATTAGATTGTTTGCAATAATTCCCTCTCTTTCTTTCATGCCTTTAGTCAGTCTCCCCAAATACTGACTCTAGGCTTACCCCTGTTACTTGCTTTGGCCAATGGGAAAACAGCAAATATGATGTAAGGAGTTACTTGAAGAGTACTTGGTCATTTGGACTTGCTATACTTGGAACCCTGATACCACCAGATGAATAAGCCAGGCTAACCTGCTGGATGATGGCATATGACCGGCCCTGATAACCCCTTACTCCAGCCAAAAGCCAGGTAAGTGAGCAAAGCCATTGAATGCTAGCTGATGGCAGGTACATGAGATAACTCTGCAGCATGAATAAGCCCAGCCAGCGCCAGCAAAAGAACCACCCAGATGAGCACAGCCCAAATTGCTGAGCTATTTAATAAACCATTTTGTTTTAAGCCAATATGTCATTTTTTTGTGGGGGCAGGGGGAATTATAAAGGCATAAACAAGCTGCTACGCTGGTCTTCTTCATTTTTAATGTCTCTAAGATTTGTGCCTTAAACTTTACCCCCAAACCACCAATGCAGTGTTCATCACCACTTTATTCTCTACTCTCATGCTTTATACTAAGATAACACACCAATCTGTCTTTTTGATCCTAGTTTCTCTTCAGATATATAAAACACTCTGCCAAATTAATCTTCCTAAAACTTTTCATTCACCATATCCTGATTAATGAGAAAAAGGACATCTTATTTCCTAAATACAAAGTCCACTTGATATTCTAAATATCTATTTTTATACCCATTTAGATCCTAAAACCATTATACGATAAGCTCCATGAGAAATGAATCATAGAATAATAAACAAAACAATTCAACAAATTCCTCTTACAGATGAGGAAATTATCTGTCCTACACTTGTCCCACCACTGGATTCACAGCTAGAGAAGATATTTGCCTCTGGATTAATCCTACCTTGAGTCTCACCAATACCCGATTTAGATGATATTTAATTGAGACTTTGGACCTTAGACTTTAGAGTTCACACTGAAATGAGTTAAGACTTCGGGGGCTGTTGGGATGGAATTAATGTATTTTGCATACTAGGACATGAATTTAGGGGAGGCAGGGGTGGAATGTTATACAATGAATGTATCTCCCCCAGATTCACATGCTGAAGCTCTGTGGTATTGTGACTTATAAGATATGTATATCTGGTCATTCAGATGACTAAAATATATCTTATATATTTGGTTTTTGTCACTATCTCTCATACTCTGTCATTCTTTCCCTGAGCCATGTGAGGAAACAACAGAGAGACAGCCATCGAAGCCAGGAAGAGAACTGTCACCAGAACCTGGGCTTGCTGGTGCCCTGATCTTGTACTGCCAGTTTCCAGAAATGTGTAAAGAAAACTTTCTGTTTAAACCACCCAGTCTGTGGTGTCTAATTATGGCAGCCTGAGCCAAGGCAATGTGTCAAGAGCCAAGAATCATTTGCAACTCTACCATTCAAAATTAATTTTTATTTCTAGGGACAAGAATGACTTGCATTGCTATCAGTTTTCTGCAAGTTACAGAGTTGTAAAATAGCCAAAGATGATGAAAAGCACAGATAATACAGAAAACTGCGCTAGACGGGACACCTAGTAATCCTTCCTGCCAAATTCAAACTCTATCATAGGTTTCTCTGATATATGTGAACAAGCCCAAACCTCTCCTGCTCTGAAGTTGTTCCTTGGGAGACTTGCTGTCACCTCTTTTATTAAATCTCCTTTATTCAAGCACAGGTATTTTTTTGTTTGTCTTTTATTATAAGTATAACTCAGGATTCCCAAGCCCAGACCAGCCTAAAGGAACCTTCAGAAGTCAGAGCCACAGCATCATCAGAGCACCCATTGTGGCCACTGGTCCTCCTGAGCAAACAAATTCCAGAACCCTCAGGCCCCTCCTGTGGTGCGAAAGGAGGCCGGCCCCTCCACTGTGGAATGAGTGGTCTCGTCATGGCCATCTCAAGGCATCAGATCCCCTTCCAGCCCTTCCCTTTGGCTCCCTGGATGCCACCGATCTCCCTGGCCTTAGTCACTACTGCTGTGATTAAGCTGTTCGGGTTGTCATGTGAATGACATTCAGCATTTATTCTGCTCCACCAGTCACCTCACTGACAAACAAGGAAGAAACAAATGAAAGGGGAAAGAGCTACCATTTACTCAGCTCCTATTATGTGCCAAGACTGTAGGAACTTTTCACTTTTTTGTCATTTTTGTTTGTGCTTTGGTAGTTAAAAGTTATATCTCCCTTTAAAAAAATCTAAAATATAAAATCACTTTTATATGCCCCAAAATAATTACATTTAATAAAATTAATAATTTCTTAATACCTAGACCAAATCTAAAATTTTCCAGTTATCCAAAAAATGTCCTTTACAGCTGGATTATACAAACCAGGATCAATTCAGGACAGTGCAACTGGTTGTCACACCCCTTCAAGTCTCTTTTAATCTAGAAAAAAAATAACCATTTTTCATTGACTGACCTGTTGAAGAGACTAGTTTTCCTGTAAAATGCCATGCTTTCTGGCTTTATTTGCTTTCACATGGTATTTGCTTAACTTGTATGTTTCTCTCCTATCTTTTCTGGAAACTGAAATAGCTATGGTCTTGATTCGAGCTGAACATTTTTGGCCAGATGGACTATATCATCAGAGGACACTTAATATCTGCTTGCCCAATCATTAGTGATGCTAAGAGTGACTGATTTTTTGAAGTTAACAAAGCACTGGGCTACATGCCTTAAGTTTGTTTTGATGACATAACTTGAAGTCTTGACCACTAAAATGCTTCAAACTCCTCAGCAACCCATCTACAAATTAACATTTTGGAATATTTCCTTTTGAAAACAAAATTGCCTATGGTGAATTTTAATTTTTTTCATTTTACTTATTTATTTTTTATTAAGTTTATTGGGGTAACATTGGTTAATACGATTATATAATTTTCAGGTGTACATTATAGTTTGACATCTATATATTCTACTGTGCAATTACCATCCAAAGTCCAGTTTCCTTCAGCTACTATATATTTGATCCCTTTTATCCACTTCACTCTCCCCTAACTCCCCTATATCTGACCCCCTTTACTCCATCTACCTCTCCCTTCCTTCCCGACCCCCTACCCTCTGGTAACCACTAGTCCACTGTCCATGTCCCTAAGTCTCTGTTTGTCCTGTTTATTTGTTGCTTTTAGATTTCTATCCCATATATAAGTGATATCATGTGATTTTCTACTTTTTCTGTCTGGTTTATTTCGCTTAGCATGATTATGTTGAGGTCCATCCATGTTGTCCTAAATGACAGTATTTCACCTCTTCTTATGGTTGAGTAATATTGCATTGTATATATATGTACCACAGCTTTTTTAGCCAATTATCTGTTATAGGACACTTTGGTTGCTTCCATGTCCTGGCCACTGTGAATAATGCTGCTATGAACACTGGTGTGCAAATATCTTTTTGGACATGTGTTTTCAAGTCTTTGGGGTAAATACCCAGTAGTGGGATTACTGGGTCATACGGTAGATCAATGCTTAGATTTTTTAAGAAACTTCATACTGTTTTTCATAGTGGCTGTACAAATTTGCAGTCCCACCAGCAGTGTATAAAGGTTCATTTTTCTCTGCATCCTCTCTAAAATTTGTTATTACTTGTCCTGTTGATTATAGCTATTCTAACAGGTGTGAGATGGTATCTCATTGTGGTTTTGATTTGCATTTTCCTAACAGCCAGCGAGCATCTTTTCTCTGTTGGCCATTTGTATATCCTCTAGGGAGAAGTGTCCGTTCAGGTCCTCTGCCCATTTTTTGACTGGATCGTTTTTTTTGTTGTTATTGACTTGTAAGAATTATTTGTATATTTTAGATATGAGGCCCTTATTGGAGGCGTTACTTGCAAATATATTTTCCCACTGAGATGGTCGTCTCTTTACTTTATTGACGACGATTTCTTTTGCTGAGCAGAAGCTTTTTAGTTTGATGTAGTCCCATTCGTTTATTTTTGCTTTTACTTCCCTTTAAGGGAAGTGAATTTTAATTAAAAATGGGCCTTCAACTCACGAGTTTGCTTTTTATTTTCCAGGCCAGATGGTCCCTGACAGCGGGGCGTCTCGGCCGCAGCACTGCCCGGTGCGAAGGCTGCAGTTACAGGTTCAAGGCTCTGGTGTATGTTTCCAGTTTCTCCACCTTCTCTCTCACAACCAGCTTTCTAGCTCTTCTTTACCTTTGTGGTTCTTCTCTGAACGGATCATGTTTTATTTACCACTCCTCAGGGAGTGGTAAAGTGAATATTCCTAGCAAATACTAAGACTCAGGTCCTTTGCTGAATTTCAAGTTTGGAGACATTAGGATTAGCAATTCTGAAATGGATTTGCAAGTTTGAATCAAGAAACTTAAATTCATAGGCACAATTACCCTGAGGACATGTGAAAAGCTGGCTTTTAAAAGTGCTATATTGAGTAAGTCTTTGTTCAGGAAATCAATAAGGACAATATGATGCTGGGAAAAGTCACTGTAACGGCCATTACAGTAACATTCCACTTAATGAGCTGCTTGAACCAGAGGTCAGGTGTGATTTTAAAAGTATTCCTGAAACTCCTAAAACCTGCAAATCTGCATCCTGCCTGCCTTCCAAGGAAAAGAAATAACCTTTGAAAGTCAATTTGAGACACTTACTTAGTCAAATATGTTAATTATATGTTCATTAACAGTACAAAGCAGGGAATACAGAGGTGGGGCAAGTACATAAAGCTTTGGCTATGGGGAGAGGGGTTACTGGAGAAAGTTAATTTGCATGAAAATTGGGTTTAAATCCACTCAGGTCATTTCCCCCAAAATAAAGCAGAGAAGATGAGACTACAAATCTCCAAACTAAAGAAAGTCTATGTTGTTCTCACCTGGAATGAGGCAAACCCGAATCTTTTACAAAGGCACATCTGTGCCAGCAGTCACATAAATAGTTACTTAGAGTTGAAGATCTTTTTTGAAGAAGCAGTAAATTCACTTTACGAACTTCTATGGCAGGTCAACAGGTAATATTATAAGTAGGTAAATTTCATCTTAATGTATTTTCATTGTGGCAAAATACACATAAATTTATCATTTTAACCATTTTTTAAGTGTACAGGTGTGGGATTAAGGATGATTGCAGTGTTGTGCAACCATCACCACCATCTGTCTCTTGAACTTCTTCATCATCCCAAACTGAAACTTGGAACCACATTAAACAGTAAATCCTCCCTCTCCCCAGCCCATGGTAATCACCATCCACTTTCTGTCTGTATGATTTTGACTATTCCTCTAATACTTTATATAAGCAAAATCATAAATACATGTCCTTTCACATCTGGCTTATTTCACTTAGCAATAATGTCTTCCAAGTTTCATCTAATGTGTCAGAATTTCATTCCTTTTTATGGCTCAATAGTACTTCATTGTATGTACATGTACCACATTTTATTTATCCATTCATCTATAGATGGACATTGGGTTATTTTCATCTTTTGGCTCTAGTGAATATGCTGGTATGAACATGCATGGACAAGTTAACCTTCCAAGTCCCTGCTTTCAGTTATTTTGGGTATAGACCCAGAAGTGGAATTGCTAGATCATAAAGTAATTTTGTTTCTAACTTTTTGAGATATTGTCATACTGTTTCCCATAGATACTACACTATTTTACATCCCCACTAATAGTGCAAATGAGTTTTAATTTCTCCACATCCTTGTCAACACTTGCTGTTTTCTGCTTTTTTATAACAGCCATCCTAATGAGTGTGAGGGAAGAATTTTTAATAACTAAACCTGTCTCAAAAGATAAGGGTTAATGGATGTGCTCTACCAAAGACTGGATAGAGACATGTTCACTTGTGCAAGTTGTGCACTGTCCAATTATGTCTGACCACAGGGTAAGGGCTGAAATTCAGCACACATACACAGGTGTTGACCCTGGTGTACAGAAGCCTTTTATGGAAGGAAGCAATAACTTTTTCTTCCCTGAAAATACTGTCAGCTTCCCAGGCCATCCATGTGTCTGAAGGGATACTTTTTTTTTTTTTTAATGCAAACTAAGGCACACTTATAAACGCTACTGGTTACCCAGGCTGGCTGACTCTTCATCATGGGAGTGCTGTCGATAGAACATGTTAATGATAATACTAGTCTAACTGGACTAGGTGACTATTAAAGCCCCTTTCAATGGTCATATTTTCTGGTTCTCTTTGATGGTTTTACAAATTGCCCACCCCCACATACACATACAGAATTCTTTGATACTCCATGCACTGAGTTATATCCTCTCACCTTGAATCTGCGATCTGTGACTGCTTGACTATATAAATCTGCAAAAGTGACACTGTGCCAGTTTCCAGGCCCAGACCTTAAGAAACTGGCAGCACCCACTTCCTGTCTCTTGGGACACCCCAACTTGGAACTCAGCCACCATGTTGTGAGAAAGCCTAAACCACTTTGTAGAGAGACACACACAGTGAAAAACCAACACTCATCACCAAGTAAGTGAACTATTTTGGAAGTGGAGCCTCCAGCCCCAGCAAAGACGAGCTATCCCAGCCAAGCCCCACGCAAAGTGCAGATTAATGAGTAAAGTAAATGGCTGTAGTTGTTTCAGAAACATAATGTGACTAGTGCAACAAGCTCACATTTCCACAATACGCCTCACACCAGGAGCTCACTGAAGGACTACAAGGCAGTCCTTCTCTAAGAAGACCTCTACTTTTTCCCATGTCACAGGCAATGGCTTTTGTCCTTCATCTCCGCTCCACTTCCACAATTTTGGATAAAATCTCTATCATATAAAGATGCTGAGGCCCATCTTCTGTAGTGTCTGCACCCTCGCTGTCTGGATTTCTTGAGGAATCATAGCCCCACTCTGGACCCTTCCATAGACTCTCAAGGGTTCCTGCTTTGCCCTGGACTAGTGGTATGGGGCCTGGAGGTGCTAGCTTCAAGGGACAAGATAAAAGCAAAATGTCCTTGATCCAGTAAACTGTCCATGTTGACTTTTTAACTTGCTCTACGTTTAAGAGGGAGCATACAAGCCAAGCAAAAGGCAAGCAACGCAGAGGACGCTGGCTCTGTCTGCAGTGGCTCCGGCCCCAGATCAAATCTGCCGGCACTTCCTGGGGAGGGAATGGGTTTAAACCTCTGAAAGGCCTCCTTCGGTTCTCAAGCTTGTCTGTTAAACCACCCTCCTTCTTCCATTCCACCCCCCTCTTCCCCCACACACACACATCTCCCCGCCCCCGCTTCATTTCAGGAAGGAAATAGTTCAAAAGACTCCTGCTCTTCAGGGGCTGGGAGGGGGCGGCAGCTTTGAGCTTTATAGGGGCTGTCTCGGAGGAGGGCTGGAAAGTTAGGACGTTCTTGCTTTCCCGGAGTAGAGCAGAAAAGGTCTGGGAGCATCTGGAGGAAAAGGAGAGGACAGACGGGGGAGGCGTGTTCTCTGGAGTTTTCTTTTCCTTGCGAGCCCTCGCGTGCGCGCTCCCGTACAGCATCCCTGTGGCTGGCGACTGCAGACTGGAAGTGGGAAGGCTCCATCCCAGCCGGTGGTCAGAGCCTGAGCGCTCGGACAGACCTCCCCAGAGAATCCGTGCCCAGGACGTTTCCCAAGCGTGGGCAGCTGTGCAGCCCCGGCCACCGCCGCGCCGAGCCCGGGACCCACGCCACCCACCCTCGCCGGCTTCGCTTCCTCTCGCCCGAGCGCAGAGCGCGGACCTGGCATCTGTCTGCGCCCGCTCTGCTCCACGGTCGGTGCAACTCTTTCTTCTCGGGGATTCGGGCGCGGGTCGGGGAGATGCCGCCTGGGCCCCTCGGCTGGGAGTCGGGGAAAGGAGGCAGGATTGTCGCCCAGAGTCCCGAACCTCGGGCAACCCTCCGCGCGGGCTGGCACCCACCTGCCCAGGGGCGCATGGCGGAGCAGGCGCCTTCCTGGCAGGGGTGCGCTTCAGAAGTGTTTGGGGAACTGATGCAAAGCCCTTCGGCCTCCCCAGGTGGGATTCGGATTCTTGGTCAAAGGACACCCCACAGTCTCCCTGCGTCCGCGTTTTCCCCAGGCATGCAAGAACTTCGCGGAACATTACACCCTTGTCCCTGCTCGAACGTCTCCTTGAACACTGTGCGCTGCAGCCTCTTCTTACTCGTTTGCTTGTCCCCCGCATACACACGGGGTAGCCGAGGGCACTCCTTGTGAGGGACCGATGTCTGGGAAAACCCCCAGCGCAGCCAGTTTGGAAACCTGCCTGTGGAGGTCTGGGCTCGGTTCCGTGCTGTCCTTTAAAGGGCACTTGTTGCCTTTCACGTGCAGAAAACAAGGGCTGTTTCTAGAAAATCAGCCTCTGTTTACACGACCCTAATGGTATTCCGGGTAGAGTTGGTGGCGGAGGGGGTGGGATGGGGTGGGAGGCATATTAAAGTCAAACGTCAGTAAGGAGAGTTCCTACCCAGCCAGCAAAACCTACAGAATACTTGTAAAAAGTTCCTAGGTTTTCTTTCGTCCTCTTGTAGAAGTTTATAGCTGCCCCTCCTTCTGTTGTTAAGTGTTAACTCCTTGTGAAACACCTTGGCAGGCATTCCATGGAAACCCTCTAAACTCATGCCATATGGGTAAGGTTGGAATTTCCAAATTAGTAATTACAGGTGAACTTTCATCTGGAGAGTCTGCGATATTAAATGGTTCAAGCATAGGCATAAGGATTCAGTCTTCTTCCTTAATAATAGCTTTTGAATTTCAGCAAATTCTTAGACCCCAAACAGAAGAATGCTGAATCGGTAAACCATGATCTTCAGGTCTGAACCTGAGATGCTTCACTAGAGCTATGACTGATTATGACTGATGGCTCCAAGCACAGCATGACTTGGACCCACGGAAATGAGCTGCAGACTCATCCTGGGAGACACATGCATTTGAGAGCCTTCTTTTGTGTGGTTTTGAATTTTTCACCCAACGATAATATGGTATTCACATGCCTTTGCCAAGTATCCCTCAGCTCTGCAACTTAATACCTGTTAAGAGCTGATGGAGATAGCATCAGAAATAATTTCTGTAGTGGTATCACTGTTGGAGGAGGAATGAAAGTGGTTTTAATGGTAGCT
Organism: Macroglossus sobrinus; assembly: GCA_004027375.1. NCBI lineage: Eukaryota > Metazoa > Chordata > Mammalia > Chiroptera > Pteropodidae > Macroglossus > Macroglossus sobrinus. The sequence goes on from PVKZ01002012.1 coordinate 206,302, forward strand.
TGCTCACGCTTTGATAAGAACCCACAGCCTTGGCCCCCTTAGCTCCTGCTGTAATCAGCTGACCAAGCAGACCAGCAAGCTAATAATGTTCAAACACTAGTGGTACCTTTCATAAGTGGTGGAATATACTTACACTAGCCAGGTCAGGTCACTAAGTATCCTCCTAGCAGACTCTAATGGGCAGGGACATTCCATTTCTTGAAAAAGGCTTCTCTCTCTCAATTTTTAAGAGAACTATTACTGAAGGTTCCATTACAGTAAGGAAACTGGCAGGCTTTAGTCATTACAAGGTATTGAAGGATTTCTTTTCTGGAGAGGAGGATGACAGTATGCTTTGTTCTTAGAGCCTTGTTCTCCACTGAAAAATGAAAATGTTGGCATTTTGTAGGTCTATCAATATTCTGTCAGATACTCACTCCAAACTGTATGAAGCAGGGAAAAAACTGCAAACTACTTATAATTAAGTCCAGGCAGAACTGACATGTACATAGTATGCCCCTACCTTAGAAAAACTGCTATGTTTTCATTTATTTTTATCGTATTAGACAGAGTTAAGTCCTACAAGAAAAGTAAAGTGAGGCATTATACCGGCCCTGCCACTTCTTGGCCATGAAAACTAGACTAAACTTCAAGACTCAATTTCTTCATGAGTAAAGTAGGGATTTTGCCCCGCCTACCTAGAATTGTAGAGCTCAAGTGGGATGACAGATACATACATAACAGATTACTACTGTACATAAAATGTTATTATTTCATTTTACCTGGGGAAACCTCTGGAGAAAGCTAAAGCGCACAGTATTTGCGCCTTATATCTACTTTAGACCTTAGACAACTTGATCAATCTCATTTTATCTGCACAGTGACTACACTTTCTAAATAATTGTCAAAATCTCTAAAAATGGTTAATAACAACTGAATAGATTCAGAAAAAGGACACAATTTTTTTAAATATTAAATTATACATCATAGATACACAGCATTGTGCAAAGAAACTTAAGGTCTTCATTTAAAGATTCATAAAAACTCACAAAAAGGAAAATATACAAAATATTTAAACATCAGAAGACATTTTTATTTACCTTTGATTACTGTGTTACCACCAACCTCTTTCATTTTACCAACATCTTTTCCTTAAGAATTAAAGTAGAAACTAGACTTTATGGGCAAGAAAGACCACTTAATCTCTGCAAGTGACTAAAACAAACAAACAAACAGTCTTTTGAAAATGTTTAACAACCCTCCTGAGTCTACTGCTTCATTGAAACTCTGGAAACTTGGTTAAAACATTTTAAGTGCTAAGAAGGCATGAGAATGAGAAACAGTGTTGCTTTGTGGTTAAGAGTTCAGGTTCAGTCAGACTAACATGCCTTAGAAATACAGCACTGTCACCCACTACCTGTGGCTTTGACAAGTTACTTGACCTTCCTGAGCCTCTGTTTCCCTCTAATAGAACTCTGTGCTTCACAAGGTCATGGTATGAATTAGATGTCATCACACATGTGGAGTGCTCAGCAGCATAACTGGGCATAATAAATGTAGCTATGTGGAATGTTTAAAAGAGAGCACGAGGTAGACATCCTGTGGAAAACCAAATGGTGTGCCTGGCCTAGGGAACTCCATTCTTCCCAGCTTCACCCATTGGCAAACACTGTGATTCTAACTTAAGAGGAATGAAAAAGCCAAAAACTCCTCTCAGAAGATACAGGTTGTACACATTACCATCAAAGTTTTCAATAAAATATTTCATGTATTCAGTTATATCATTTTTAATGGAAACTAAGATTATTATATGTACTAATGGTGTTAACCAAAGTTTCAATTTTAAATTAACATTTTATAACACTTTAAATGGCTACCTATGCTGTATATTTCTCTGTTCATTGTTTACTGTGTGCAAAACAGCACACATTTTGGAATATTGGATTTTTAATTATAGAATTTGCTAATTTTATGCCTTAAAACGATGTAACTTTTACTCAGCATATAATGCTTTTTCTCTTTCATTAATAAATTAAATTTTATATCTCAACTCTTGAAGATTTTTGCAGTTCAGATTCTTATCAGCCTAGATGTAGTAGAGAGAAAAAAATTAACTTTTTATGTACTTCTTGAAGGAAAACTGACGTGTCATCATCCATATTATAATCTAGACATAAATATAACTGTGGATACAGATGAGATAGAGAGGCAGAGAGAGAGATACAGACAAAGAGACAGGGATAGAGATAAGTTGCCCTAATAGAGCTTTGGTCTTTTCTGGTTTTGTTCTTCCATGGGGTAAGTTGACACAGATATATCTTATCTCATTACCAATTATATCCTGCTTTTTAAATGAAGAAATAAATAATTATTGACTACAATACTCCTGGCAACTAGATTTTATAACTAGAATTATTTTTTCTCTTTTCTTTTTCCAGGTGAAAAAAAAACAAGTGAATGTGTTAAAGCAACACAAAAAGAGACATTTCCTCAAGTTTGCATCAAGATGGAAACCTTTTGCTTTAGTGTGTCTTTTTGGGTGGCCCTGGTTGGATGTGTAATCAGTGATAATCCTGAGAGCTACAGCACAAATCTAAGCACTCATGTGGAAGATTTCACCACTTTTCGTGGGACAGAGCTCAGCTTCTTGGTTACCACTCATCGACCCACTAATTTGGCCTTACCCAGCAATGGCTCAATGCACAACTACTGCCCACAGCAGACTAAGATTACTTCAGCTTTCAAATACATTAACACTGTGATATCTTGTACTATTTTCATCGTGGGAATGGTGGGGAATGCAACTCTGCTCAGGATCATTTACCAGAACAAGTGTATGAGGAACGGCCCCAACGCGCTGATAGCCAGCCTTGCCCTTGGAGACCTTATCTATGTGGTCATTGATCTTCCTATCAATGTATTTAAGGTAGGAAGTACCCACAATATATATGCAGGTTTGAACGTATGTTCTGATTCCACAGTAAGAGAGTTACTGCAGACTTTTCTGACCTTCTGAATTTTAGTCTGTTTTTATTGAGAGCAGTTTCTGCTATCTTACGATTCAGTGACATTTTAAAATTTTATTATTTGTTAAATGTTACACTTCTTTGCTAACTTAACTGTTAACCAAATAGTATTTCGAGGATGACTCTTCAAAGTCATAGTGTTTTATAAATCAATTCTCATGCCAGCCCTGAGCTTGGTGAGTAAATAGGCAATCTTGGGGAGATACTTGATTTTGAATAGAGTACTTAAATTAAATATATGCTCAATTTCAGTTACCTTCTTAATGCAGTGTTGCTCAGAGGCCAGATACCAACAGTATGGCTTGAAATGAAAAGCATCTATTTTATTTTGATTGTCTGGACTGATGATTGGAGCCAAAGGGCATGTTGGCTTTCCTCGCTTATCTGGGAGACTTAGAGATAATGTGGTCCAGGTGATAGGAGGCCAGTGTTGACCTCACTGAGCAGCATTATCAAAACCACTTAAATTAGGCATCAGTTTACTGCTGCCTCCCTCATGCCTTCAGTGTACATTTAGGAGTACTCACTGTGCACCCACCTCAGAGCTGGGCAATAAGATCCAAAGACAAATTAGACAAAATCAGTGCCTGAATGAAAGGGGCTGATAACTAACCCACCGCTATTGTGGTCACCTTGTTTTCAGGACTATTTAGTACCAAAACACACTAAAGCCAAAAGGAAGTAGATATTCCATATTTGGTCTAGTAGTTGTGAGAGGAAAATTGCTGTAAGACTTCAAATGAACTAAAATTCAAATGAAATTACATGATCTATGCCAGATATGTCTTTATTTTAAGTCCAGGAAAAGCACTTTCCTACGCCCTTATTTTTTTCTTCTCTGTATTACCCATGGAAATGAAGCTATTCTGAGCAACAATATTGTGAAACATGACTTTAAATGGCAAGTTTGTCGATTGAAGAAATGCTAAATTTTAAGTAGAACAGTAGTCTTCCAGTCCCCAGTAGATAAACTTAAAGTGTGGCAAAATTATATCTGGCATACCAGAAAAATCAGTGGTCTAACAATAACGGTGAAAACAATGATTATAGTTTTGAACAGTACAAATAAAAAAAAACATTTCAAAATTACTCCAATACACTGTTTGCCAAATTGGAGGAACTTGACAACAAATAATAATTTTTAAAAATCATATATCATCTCTTTACACAAAATAGCATAAATACATGTGTTTTCTATTTGAACTTAAAATGGGATTTTAGAACTGAACGATGCAAAATCGAACATGTGCAAATAACTTAAAATGTTTAGTATATGCTACAGAACTTTGGTTTTTTTTCTTTAAAGGGTTACTTATTTTCTCTTTATGAAATATGTGTATTCAACACCTGGCTTTCTCATAACATATTTCTTTAATAATAGATTTGACAATGTTCATAATGTTCAAAATTTGTGGAGTATTAAACACCGATTATTCTTATACACCATTTACCAACCCAGTAGGCTCAGGAGAATAATCAACCATCTCTGAATTAATAGCTCCCATTTCACCATGTGCAAAGCAGCTTCTTAGCAAAGCCACATCTGCAACTGTTGGGAAGAAGATTTCCTTATTGCTTTGAGTTGCTACCTGCCTATCAACAGACTAAACTTCACTCTTATTCCATAGCAACATCTTAAATCAGATAATCTGGAATGTCTCCAATTTAGTTGAAAAAAATTTTAAACACTTGTTTTACATTCATATAGTAATGGATACAAATTAACACATTTTTATTGGACTATATGGTTCTTACCTCTTGGAAATCCAATAGAATTGGCCCTCCATATTTGTGGGTTCCATGTCAGCAGATTCAACCAACTGCAGATTGAAAATAATCAGAAAAAAAAAACAAGTTACGTTGTTGCTGATGTGACTATGTAGTTAGACCTATGATGTCTGTGTCTGTACTAAAAATCTACAAACTTTTTCTTATAATTTTCCTAAACAATACACTATAACAACTATATACACAGCATTTACATTGTACTAGACATTATAAGTGACTTAGATATGATTCAAAACGTGCAAGAGAATGTGCACAGGTTATATGCCAATACTATGTTATTTTATACAAAGGACTGAGCATCCAAGGATTTTGGTATTGCCGGGCATCCTAGAACCAATCTCCCACAGATACTGAGGGACGATTGCACTTTATATACCTGTTATAGTTCTAAATAATGTAGACAGCTTGGCTGTGGTGTTTTTACATCACAGAAGATTTATGTAATTCTTATTTTTCTAAAACCCATGTAATGAGTCATTTAACCAATATCACAGAAAGAAAACCTTTGGGTTAAACAAAAATATTCTTTAGTCGTTTCAATCCTTTTCAGAGAAAAAGAGAAAAGCAGTGGAATGAGCTAAAAAGCCTCATAATATTTGGGAGTTATTTCTACTTCCTTCTCTCAGTCCTCTTCTCTGGGTTAGGAGACCATGAGACGTTGCTGCTTCTCTGACTTCTGCCCAGGATAGTCAAGAGAGTCAAGGATACTCACCTCTGAGCAAGTGAGCTCTAGGCCCCCATGCCATTTCTCCACAGCTGCTTCCTGCTGTAACATTCTAAGGCTTTGGAGTCTCACATGCCAGACCTGTAATTCCTCTTACCATGTCAATCTAATCTGTATCCCAGGGCAAAGTAGCAGCGGTCTATCTCACTTTACCATTATGTTTAGGTACCTATGAAATGACAATAATGCATAGACTTGGAGAACAGTCTATTAAACGGACCCATGGAGCTTCTTTGTCTCCCCCACTACTAGAAGAATTAGGTTGAAAGAACCACCATGGAAAGTATCTGCTGTGCTCTTCAAAGAGAGATGAGTTTTCAAATCACACAGGTCACTGTGTCTGACAGTTCTATCATTTGCTATTATACTCAGTTCTTGGGTGTCTCTGGGCAGAGAACATTGCATCGAGTCACATCAGAGTCAGCATAAATGGAAGTAAACAGTGTGAAGATTGTGTCTTTGGGTGAGGCAGACTTGCCGATTACCCTGCAGTACTGTTACTAGTGATAAAGTGTTCTTTCTATTCACATTCTATTCCCTTTCTCACTTTGGAAGAGATTGCACTGAAAGTGTTTCATGTATGAATGTGATGTACAATACAACTGAAAAGCAATGCAGCAAAAGTATCAGGCAGGTGGGCTTTTTCTAATCTGTCATTTTCCCGTTCGGCCAGTATTGGGTGGCTCTGGATGGTCTCTGTGCATGGAAGAGGTGGTCGCCCTACACAATTTCCAAAAGTTTCCAAAAAATCTCCATATCTTCAAGGTTTCTTCCCTCCAGCCGGTACTGGATCTTGCTTCTACTGTCACTGCTCAGAAACACCCAGGAGCTCTCATGTTTAGTAGTCAAGGCTCTCTCCATTCTCACCATACTTTACAAGCCCTACTACCTACCTACTTCCCAAAATGTATGCTCAGCTCTTGTCAGAATGTCATCACTACCCCTAAGTAACTTTCTGTGCCCTAAATCAGCAGTCCCCGACCTTTCGGCACCAGAGACCAGTGCTCCTATGAAAATCTAATGCTTGATGATCTGATGTGGAGTTGAGGCGGTGATGCTAGCTCTGGGGAGCCGCTGCAAATACAGATAAAGCTTCACCTGCTCTCGCCCACTGCTCACCTCCTGCTGTGTGGCCCGGTTCCTAACAGGCCACGAGCCTGTACCAGTCTGGGCCAAGGGGTTGCGACCTTTGCCCTAAATAACTTTCTTAGAGAGGCTGATATAGTCATGAAATTGCTGCTTGTGAGACATTACAAATCCTAAATTGAAAAATGAGTTAGGTATGGAATTACCTGTGTTGCATTAATAAAAAAATAAACCAAAAAGTAGAAAGCAATTTCTCTGACCCTTGCTCACACTAACATACATACAGACACATTATATTACCTAGTGATAAAATCAGACATTCTGAGACAATAAAATATAAAGCAGAAGGAAGCTAAGGAAGAAAAATAAATGCCAGTTATCTTCTTGTTTTTCAATCATAAAAGAGCCTTGAAAATGGCAATGTTGAAAAGCTGTTAACTAAGTTTGTCAAAGGATTACTCTATCTAAATTGTAATTGTTAAAAAAAAAATCACTAATTTCAAAAGAAGACTGAAAAGAACAGGAGGGATAAAGGGAAAGGAGTTAGTAGATCCTTTCAAATATCCACATTTATAACTTAAACTGATGATGGATTCACTTTATCAGGATATTGCTTTATCTGATATCCTAATTATTCAAGAAATGCAAAAATTTAGCCATGTAAATTTATTTATAAAATATTTGCATTCATTACAAGGATATCTCTGTTCAGGGACCAAAACAACCCCCAATTACTAAAAGGCAATATTGATTAGAATACACAGTGATTTGTGAGATGTTGTTTATGCCATGCAATGTTGTCTATAGGGAGATGGATTATAATTTTGAATAGAGCAGAAACCCTAAAGCAGAGCTGGCACCGTGCACTTTTAGGATAACAGCTCATTCATAGGTGCACACAGAGATGCCCATAAACCACTGTACTTCAGCCTATTTAGCAGAAACAGAATTATGAGGAAATACATGTAAGAGGTGAGCAGTGAGACTCAGAATGTGGCTATGGGAAGAAGGAAGGAGTTCTGACGATTTGAACTAGAAATCTTTGAAATGCACAGCAGGAGTTGGAAGCAGTGATGTCACAGCTAATTCTGTAGGTGAATAATGTCCCCATTTAGCACATGGAGTAAAGCAGATCCAGAAGAACAAGCTAAATAGCGCCAGTGACAGCTTCCAGTAACTAACTGTTGATTACTAATTGAGTTCACTCTAAGCAACCACCACTTGGGGACAACAGTGAAAAATAAACAAATACAATTTCTGTATGAAATGATCAGGAATGTTTGGCAATGGAAAGTCAAGGCTCCCAATATGGTGTTCTGGCAGAGGATCTGAGGAATGTGGAAACCAGAGATGTTCACAGAGAGCCAGTTATCTTCATATTCACAAAGCCTTTGACATCTTGTGCAACTGGAATCCATCCTGTCGGAGCTGTCATACAAAAGCTGTTTCTCAACCCATCAAATCATCAAGGAGATTTTTGTCTCAAAAATAAATTGCCACAGATTATAGATTGTAAACCTCAAACACTGTAGTTGTTCAATAAATTTATTAATCTGATTTGTTTTGATGAGGGTCTTTACTGTTAAAATTAATTTCTAATCAGAGTTCTTTGAGACCTTCAAATTAAAATAATGGTAGTGATGATGATGATAATTTTTCAGGGAGATTCTTCATTAATGGACAAGACACAGGGTACTTTCCATGGTCTGCACATGCTATTCCTCAAAGCTGGTCAAATTACCCACCAAACTGCATGCATGATAAGGGTATTTTTTTCTTTTTTAGTCATCATTAAGTAAATAAAAACAGACCTTTCTCATGCACTCCAGTAACAGTGCTATAATCATAAAATGAGGTACAGAAACTGTATTGCCTGAATTTTAAGAGAGAAATTTTGTCCTTTGACCAAGATCTCTGTCCCTTGTTGGTGCAATGCCTCCCAGCTAGTTGTCCTCATAGATGGCTCTAACCCCGACTCTTCTCCAGGCACCTCTTCACACTCTTCCTCTGCCTCCATCCTCGCCAGCTCACCTGGCCCATTTGAGAACATTTCTCCCTCGTGCCTCTTCTGGCTTACTCCACTTATCCTTCAGATCTCAGCTTAAACATCTCTTTGTCTGGCAAGTATCCATGACCCAGATTGGGTTAGTGCCTTTCTCCTGTGCTCCCATGACACCCTCTATTAACCCTGTAATAGCATTTAACACACACTCTATTGTATTTGCCAATTCATTTGCCTGTCTGTCCCACTAGACTGCAAGTTCCTTGAGGCAAGCTGCCATCATTCTCATTTATCATCGTATCTCCTGCACCCAGCACTGTGCCCAGCTTACAAATGTCTGATGAATGAGTAAAATAAGAAAATGTGCTACCGTTGCCTCTATAAGAATGCTCTCTCATGTAGTTCTAGATCTAAAGACAGACTTGCTTTTGAATTAATTGGAATTCTACTTTTTTTCCCTGCAAACCAGGAATGTCTTGGGGACCATCAATCTGCGTGCAGAGCAGAGCAGCATGTAACAACAGGATCATTTTCTCCCTTTCCCTTTGTCTGCAGAGGTCAAGAGTTCTTTTCCTATGGGTCAGGCATTGTGTTGTTTAACTTCCTCTCTCTCTAGTACAGACACCCAAGTGAAGGGTTCTTTGCAAGGTTTCTGTACAATATGCATTTTTTGAGCATAGTTGTAATTGTGGTTATGATTGAAATATTAAACCTCTAAGTGATCTGGAATATCAAAAGGAACATTTTAATCACAAAGATTTTATTTGTTCTTTAGAAAATAAGAAATAGATTGATCTTCTGACATAGTTAAGGCATGCTCATTGCAAAAGTTCATTATGCTAACGAGGTGATTTAAGAATATATTATATATAAAATGACAGAGTGATAAATTTATTACCCAATTTGCTGTTCTGAGGAAGTTGCTGTCTGGAAAGTCTTCAGAACCCTCTCCAACTCTATCTCCCCTTCTGACTTTTCGTTTCCTGTGTCTGGGAACCTCATTGCTTTCTCTCATGGGCATGTAAAGTAATTATTCTCGTGTGAGGTTATTCTGCTAAACCTCAGCATTTGGCTCACAGTACCGTTATCCCCATTTCTGATGGGGGATGGAAACCTTCCATAACTGCAAGATTAATCCCATGGCTGAGCAGGAGAGATGGTTTCATTAGGAAGGTGCTGAGGTGTAAAAAGCATAATTCCTGATGATGATCCTTCATCAAACAGACAGCTCATAAGAGCTTGCTATATTCTAAATTTAACATAAAGTAGTAATACATAAAAGGTTTTCTTCAAGAAAGGAATTTTCACACGGTACACAGTACATGTGCGAATGTTATACTGATTTCAGCATTCTGATCAATAAAACCAGATGTTCTGGCTATTTTATGCTGAAATATTTCTATAGTGTCTTCATCTTATGAGTTGCCAGGATGTGTGTGTTATTTATTAGCATATTACAGAGTTAGTATGAAGAATGTAAAACTAAAAAGAAAGAGGATGGAGAATCAAGTTTACTATCTCTGAAGTTGATTCTAAGACTAGAGAGGTTAAGTAAGGAATGTTCTAAGAAATTCTGTCAAAATAAATTTGGTAAACTGCCAGAAATTCTACAGTTGCTTCTGGATCTACCATATTCTCCTGAGAATTAGAGTAACTGCGTTCTGTAACTAAAATTTTATTTTTAACTAGGATTAGTTTTTCTTGGACAAACTTTCCTATATTATAAAGTTGATAGTTGATATTACAGTCAATAATAAAACTGAATGTAAGTATCATTTGGTGTTAGTTTTTGGTAGCCTTATTTTTAAATTTGACATCAAAAATTTTACAAAACCACATACTATAAAACATTTATTTAAATTTGAAAGGTTTAAATCCCCAGTGTTCCTGGACTCAGGAAGCAAAAATCAAGTGTGCCCTCAGAAAGGTTTAATATTATTTTCAGATGTGCAAAGTTAGAGGTCACTTTTTAGAATTTAAACATCTGTAAAAGGGTTTTTTTTTGACATTTTTTTTTGCCATCGCAACTTTTAAAACAATTTAATTCAAGACTAGTATCAATTATAGAAGCTGGTCAAATCATGCTTCTCATAACACTTATACTAAACGTGAGAGTCTTATTATTTTAGATCAAATTTAGTAGAAGGTAATGGTGATGCCAACCGAATTACATCAGGTATTTCTTGTCCAAATGTTCTTCATTTATTCATTTAATAAATATTTATTGAGCTTCTACTATATACTACTCTTTGGGGAAAAACAGCAATGAATAAAACCAGACAAACATCCTTGCCCTGTGGAGTTTACATTCTAATAGAATAATGAGACAATAAGCAAGCTAAATAAGTAAATACATATTTTGTGACATGAGTGCTAAGGAGAAAAGTAAAACTGGGAAGAAGAATAGAAAGAAAGGGAAGAGTATATTAATTTTAGAGTAGGTGGCTGAAAATACAAGATGGCAGTTGTGTAAAAACTTAGACAAAAGAGCAAACTGCGCCATTATCTAAGTAAGAGTACTCCAGCCACGATGGAAACTAGAAGTACAAAGATGCTGAGGCAGGAGTGAGCCCGAAGGCTTAAAGAACAGCAAATAGGCCATGGCAGTTGGATGGAGGGGAGAGAGTAGTACCAGATGAGGTTACAGGGGGTACAGCAGAATATGGGGGAGGAAGATAATATATGACCTAATAATGGGGCAACTATATAACTTATCATCCAAACTAGGGTACTTTTGAGAGTGAAAGGAGACATTATCAGTAATTATATCTGGACAGTAAGCATATATGAAGAGTGTCCTGGATAAACCAGGAAACATGGTCTCCCTACCTATACACTGTTATAAAGTCTTGAGTTTTTCTTTGAGTGAGATAGGAAGCTTTTAGAAGGTTATAAGCAGATGAAAGACATGATCTGGTTTAAATTTTAATAAGAACATTCTGGCTACTATGTGGAGAAACATTTCCTAAATTAATGAAGAAAAAGTATACAATCTTAAAATGTTATTTACACCAATATATAACATAAGAATAATATTACCTAAAGCTTAATTAGTGGTTAGTCTGTGTCGAGCTAACTAATTTGAACCTCACAAAAAACCTATAATTCACTACTAGATTGCCTGACTCCAAAAGTAAAGAAACTGAGGCCCAGAGTTTAAGAAGTTTCCTCAAGGTAACACAGCTAACAAGTGGCAGAGCTAGGATTTGGATCCAGTCTTATGTCACAGGCCATGCTGCTAGCGAAGTTAGCTTCTCTCCCATATACCTCATAAGTCAAATTTCATAGTTATCGAAATGGCATCCCTAAAACAGACATATTTTCAAAAACTATGTTCAGAGATAAAAGTCATCCCCTTTTCTCTTCATTAAATCCAACAGCTTCTTTAGCTCCCTATTTAAAACAGAAGTAACCTATTAAAAGGAAAATATGTATGATACAGAGATTGCTCTCCAGAATAGCATTTATAAGTCTTGCAGATTGCATTTGGACAGTGGTAAACAGATTTCTGTATTCTATAGTACTGTCATATTGGTGAGGTCAACAGACAGAAGGGAGCCAGCAAATAAAAAATAAACAGAAAAGAAGGGTTAAGTTATTTGATGAAAAATTGCCTACACCCATATATCTGCTCATCTGCTCAGAAGAATATTTTTTACCAAACAGGTGTCCCCACTTATCATTGAAAAGGCTAGGCATTTGTGGACAGGATGTAGAGAATGAGTATCTGTGGCTAACTCTTAGTTTCAGTTGGGGTGGAAGCAACAGATTTTATTGATAAAACTAAAAGTGACATTTCTAGACCTGCCTCCCTAGATGTTTACCAGATGCACAGAAATGTGAAAGCATAAAAGATGATATTTAGAAATATGAACATTCTCACATGCATCATTTTGTGTGCAAATACATGCTGAAAAAAATATATATACATATATAAGACCTATATATGTATAGTACATGAAGTATATATGTAATACTTATGTATCACTATATATATATACACACATATATATATACACATATGTGCTATATAAAATTTTAATATAAACCTTGATCATAATCCTTTTATATTTAAATCAATAATTTTGGAGAACTATACCAGGGCATGGTATAGTATTAAGAACTAGGCATAATTTTCTAGACAGAATTCATTTCTAATTTTAAAAGCTGTAAAGACTTGTGTGGACTTGGATGAACTTTGCTCATTATATTTCTTTTTTGCCTTTTAGGCAAATTCATTATATGCCTCATATAATGGATAATCCCCAAACTAACTCACACATTTACTAAGTTTCTAAGGAAAACAAAGAAATCTCAGATAACCATGACTTTGAGTTGCTCACATTCTATCTGAGGATATAAGCATATATTCAATCAAATTAGCCCAGATGCCAAAGAAATTTTATATTCAGTGTTTTTCTGAAATTTTTGAAACCATTGAACATACACACGCACACACAAATAACATTTTGAATACGAAACGTCTAAAACAAAGTTATACAGCTAAAACAAAATCAATCAAATTAATCTCAAGAGATATAGAAATAACACTAGGTTTCAGCATTTTCCCATTACTGTTATAACAAACTGTTATTTATTTTAAAACTTTAAAACACACCATGAAACAGATTAAGAAGCACTGATTACAGAGAGTTAAGTTGGATTGGTGAAATTTTCCAGACAATCTCTTTGAGGTTACTTTCGTTAAGCACCATACATTGAGGTATGCCAGTTGCTACAAAAACTTTCAGGTTTAGTTGTAATTTGGTTACATTACACCAAGACAAGATTGTTAAGAGGGGTTTGTTATAGAAATTTATTAAGTTGTTTGCATATGAAGACAAAACTAAAACAAAAATCCTTCTTGATATCATCAACAAAAGTTTGCATCTGTAGCATCCCTAAGAAGAAATTTTATTTATCAAAACCACTGAGTAGGTTTGAAATGGAAGTACCTTCCAATGAAAATAATACACATTCCCAAGAAGGTATTCAAAGTTGCGTAAAATGTGTGAACACTGGATTTTTAATCTCGTAAATATGGGTTTAAACTTAGATTTGTTTGAACTTTTCCTACTTTTGTTTCGGGGGAGTAGCTTCACAGTAATATTTTCACTGGTTTTATGGTATGACCTCAAAAATGCCTCAAGCTATGCAGCCTCCATAAAGGAGGGGAAATAAATCCAGTAATGTCCACTAAGGTTATATCCCAGGCCCTAATATGTAAGCACCACATACTCACCTTTCTTCTGGCTGAGTCTCTGACCCAGGGGTGGGCAAACTACAACTAGGAAGCCAAATATGGCCCAATATCTATTTTTGTAAATAAAGTCTTATTGGAACACAGCCATACCCACTGCTTATGTGAGTAGTTTCAGTAGACACCATATGTTCCACAAAGCCTGAAATATTTACTATCTGGCCATTGACCAAAAAAGTCAACCCCTCTGGCATCTCACCAGCTGCCCTGCCCCTGCCTTTCATTCCTGCTTCTGAGTCTCCTCCGTTTTTTCCCATAGGCCAAAACTCAAGATCTGAACTTCAAAAAGATATGAATAAGAGTTCATAACCTTATTATTTTTTTTGCTTCAACAGCAAAAATAATAATAATAATAATAATCCAAATAGAAAATGTGCAAAAGACATAAACAAAAATTTTGTTGAAGAGGATATACAGATGACCCATAAGGACATGAAAAGATGTTCAACATCATTGGCCATTTGGGAAATGCAAATTGAAACCACAATGAGATATCACTACGCACCTATCAGAATGGCTAAAATTTAAAAAATAATAATAGTAACAACACCTAATGCTGGCAAGGATGTGGAGAAACTGAATCACTCATACATTGCCGGTGAGAATGGTAAATTATGGAACCATTCTTGAAAAGAGTTTGGCAGTTAATTGTAAAACTAAACATACAATTACCATCCATAAGACCTAACAATCGCACTCTTGGGCATTTATCCCCCCAAAATTAAAATAATATTCATGTAAAAATCTATTCATGAATATTCATAATAGCTTTATTTTTAATAGCTAAAATTTAGAAACAACCCAGATGTTCTTCAATTGGTGAATGGTTAAACAAACTGTGGTATATCAATTCCATAGACTACTCAGCAATAAAAAGAAATAAGCTATTGATACACACAACAGCTTGGATGATTTTCAAGAGAATCATGCTGACTGAAAAAAGCTAATCTGAAAAGATTACATACTATGTGATTCCATTTATATAACATTCTTGAAATGACAGTGTTATGTAGATGGAGGACAGATTAATGGTTGCCAGGGGTCAGGGATGGCAAGAGGAAGGAGAGGCAAGTGTGGTTATAAGACATCATAAGAGACCCTTGTGATGGACCTGTTCCATACCTTGACTAATGGCAGATACACAAAGCTACACATGTGATAAACTGTCTAGAACTAAACATGCACAAATGAGTGTATGTAACATTGAAGAAATAGAAATAATATTGGTGAATCATAGCAATGTCAAAAAAAATGGTTGTACCATTCTACATTCCCATAACATTATATAAGGGTTCCAATTTCTCCACATCCTCACTGCTTATTATGTCAGTCATTTTCATCACAGCCATTCTAATGACACATAGAGGTATCTCATTGTGGTTTTAATTTGTATTTCCCTAATGATGTTGAATGTTTTTAATTTTCATGTTCTTGTACCTATTTTGGTGAAATGTCTATTTAAATCTTTTAGTATTTATATTTTTTAATTGTAGGAGTTCTTTATTATGGACAGAAGTCCTTCATCAGATATATATTTTACAAATATATTTCCCACTACATGGCTTTTCATTTTCTAAGTGGTATGTCTTTTAAAGAGCAAAAAGGATTCATTTTGATTAAATCCAATTTATCAAATTTTTCTTTTATGAATCATGTTTGTTATCATATCTTGAAATCTTGCTATATCAAGATCACAAAAAAATTCTCTTCTCTTCTAACACTTTTATAGCTTTAGCTCTTACATTTAGATATATGATTAATTTGAATTAAGTTTTATGTAGGATGTGAGGCAAGCATCCAAGTTCACTTTTTTGCATAGGCACATCCAATTGTTCCAACGCCATTTGCTTAAAAGACTATTCTTTCCACATTGAATTGCCTTGGCAACCTTGTCAAAACTCAATGGACATTAATGTCTAAAGGTTTATTTCTGAACTTTCTTTTCTGTTCCACTGATCTCTCTGTCTATTGTTAACCCTTCTTGAATGCTATAGTTTTGGAGGAGATTATAAACAGATACTGTAAATCCTAATTTGCTCCTTCCTTCCCAAATTACTTTGGCTATTCTAGGTCCTTTACATTTCTATATAAATTTTAATATCAACTTGTTAATTTCCTTGAATTTAGATAGGGATTGTACTGACCCTTTAGATGAATATGGAGATAATTTCCATTTTAATATTGATTCTTCAAATTCGTAAACATTTGTTCAGGTCTTCTTTGATTTCTTCAGTATTTTGTAGCTTTCGGTGAATGTCTTACACTACTTTTGTGAAACTTATTCCTAAGTATTTTATCCTTTTTTGAAGCTATTTTAAATGGAATTGTCTACTAATTTCATTTTTGGATTTTTCATTGCTCGTATATCAAAATGCAATTGATATTTGTGTATTGCTTTTCTATTGTGACTTTGCTGAACTCCTTACCATTACCTTTAATCCCTCATTTTTTTTACTGTGAGTGTGTGATGGTGAAGAATACAGTGACTATTAGTACAGGTTGTTACCACTGTCTTGATTCATGCTAAGGAACCTGTGGTTTTACCCGTCATTGCTTTTACACCAACACTATACATGTTAAAAATGTGTGAGAAAGGCAATAATCTTAGTGATATGTTGATCTTGCAGACCCCATAAAAGGTTCTCAGGAATCCCCAGGGGTCGGCAGACAATACTTAGAGAACCACTGATCTAAATAATACCTAAGCACTTGTCCAAGTCTGAAATGCTATAATTTTTTAAATCTAAGATAAATGTTATTTACCAGAATCGTTAATAACATTTGCTTAAATGGCTGGTTTTCATGGCAGTCTGTATTCCTTAGGCAGTTGCTGCATGTGGAACAATGTACCAGGTCCTTCGAGAAAGATTGAAAAGAAAATAAAACACTGGCCCTAATCTCAAGGTTATGGTACAAGTCTGAGTATTCAAGTGTCTAAGAAAGGAACCCTGGTGTCATTGTAGGCTAATGACATTAGACTCCAAATTTGTATGTTTTTTTTTTCTACTAGCAATAAAAATAAGCAGAATTCTTACAGTAGAGATGCAGCATGTATCAAATATCAAAGCTCAAAGTAAAACTAGGTTAAAAATATTGTTCTTGACCAGTACAAGTTAATGTTAATTCATTTTATTCATATTAATTACCATTAATGACATAAAGAAATATCAAACTAATTTTCAAAAACTCTTAAAAGTCTTAATTTTACATTATTTTTAATAGTCCTTTGACTCAAAGCTTAAAATAGCCTACTATTTTTTCCTTCACTTTATATAGTTAGGATTATATCTACAATATGATGTTTATATCTCGCTGGTAAATTTACTATGTATTTTAGCTTTTTCCCTGCATAGTAATAAAATACTGTTCATACATTCAGAGTAAATACATAAGTCTCAAGGCTTCAGTCTATGGGACTCCACAGGTTCTGACATCCTTAATCCTTTGAGGTAGAAGAAAAGAGGCAAAAGGGATAGAAATACTTGATAATAGGAAGAATAAGAGAGAAATGGAAAAAATGAAATTATATAAAACAAAGGGAAAGATTGAGGTTAGGTTAGGGATAAATGCAGTTAAAAATAGTTTCAGAGAAACCAGTTACACACTAGAACTCTAATGTTAAAAAAAATCATATAATTTAAGAACTGGCAGAGAATTTAAAGATAATCTCGTTCTATCACACTTATTTGGCGGAGGAGGGAACCAAGATCCAAACCATTTCAACAGGGTTAGAGCTGGAAGCCAGAATTCCTAACTTCCCCTTCACCATGTCCCACAATTCCTATTAACAATAAGTATAACTTTTGTGTTTTTAATATTCTCTAGACCACACACAGCATTTCTCTAGAAATGCCAGGCTTCTAAAATTTAAAGAGGAATTGTTAACTGAACCTCATTCTTTTGTGATGCGCCATAACATGACTGGTAACTCTTGAAATATGTCTTCTATTTCACTTTATGCCTTAGCTATTGAAATCACAGAGTTTTATTCTCTAATGAATTTCCGTTATTAAAAATTCAAAATCACCTCAACCTTATTTACTATAACACGACAGCCTCAGCATCAATTATATTCCTTTTTTTCCCTCAAAAAGACACATATGGTATCACTTTCTTCATGCTGCATACCATATCTTTGTTGGGTCATTGTTTCCATCTACACACAGTATAATAATTGTAACCACATGACATACTTTACAATGAAGAATTAACTCCAGTCCTTAAGATTTTTTTACATTAAATTAGTAAATAAGCTGTAGGCTTTCAAATATGCCATTGTTTTTCCTTCTTTCCTACTGATCACCGCCTTCCTGGTAAGCTTTTTGGGGCCACTCCCTAAATCTCTAAGTGGCAAAGTCTGCTAGCTGGTTGTGTTTTGTTCTCCTTTGGTTTTGTCTGCATGTTTCTTTCAAAGAAGTAACAGCGTATACTACTGCAGAGACCACTGATTAAAATACACAATAAAACTTTTCATTAGATTTTGGGCATTAATGTGTACCCAGGTTAGAGCACCAATTTTCCATAATTAACTATGCTTGTACTTTATTTCGAGAAAATGTAAGGCCCCACTCATGATGTATGTGTGAAATCTTTTCTCCATTCAGGAAAAGCCAGGATTCATGCTTCCCAACGTAAACCTTCTTTTGTTATAAATTAAATGTTAAAGTATTCTCTCATATATCTGGCACTAACCTGTGTAGTTTTGAGTACTTTTAATTTTCCTGCTTTAGCGAAGTTTAATTCTTCACTATCTAATGATCCTTTGGTTTTATGCATGCAAATAAGTAGAAGTCTCAAATCCCTTCTAGGCTAGCATCTTTACAGCAGACAAAGCTATTAAAAAGAGACAGTTCTTTTCCTTCCCAGCCTTTAGGTGACTGAGACTATTAGGGATAATAAGCCCTTATCTTGGGTGAATCATCTTTCCTCTAAGGAAAAAAAGTTTACGGCTTTGGTACTCCGGTTTTAAAAGTTTTTTTTTTTTTTCTCCTCTTCTTCTCCTCTCCCCCCACCTGGTTGTTATTAACATCAATGTAATTCCAATTCAAAAAAGTAAAGACCTCAGCAAAAGCTGGAACACTGGATATTCAACAGTGAAAAATACAGGCAGCAAGTAGCAATGGTTCTGTTTTCTGAAGTAAGTGCAGAGTAACAGGAGCGATTCCTCAGGACACATCTCTCAGGAGATGTGAGAAGCCACAGGTTCTAACGCTTATGGTCGTGACGGGCCAGGCCGTGTTCTCAGTGCTTTGCATGAGTTAGTTCATTTCATACTCATCTCGTCCATATGGCATGGGTTCCCTTTTAATCCCTCGTGTTCACAGTTAACGGGAGGAAGTGCCAGGGCACAGAGAGGCAGGTCCCCGCGCCTGGTCTCTCTGCCACTGTGCCACACCTTCTCTTCTGTTGCAGTCCTACAGATGATGGCTATAGCTTCTTTAGGAACCATTATTTTCGTTCATCTTTTGGGTAGTAATTTCCTCAAGAATGCGGTTTTCAATGCTTTGTGGTCTGCCACCACCCTGCACCTGGGTGACCTGCATGCTCCTCCTTCACAATGTCGTTGGAAAATAGGACAAAAAGTAGAGACTGATGCAAAGAGCTCCCATTGCCTGATACTTGCTTCTCCTAAGCCCTTTCTGTGGACTGTCTCTTCTGCTGCCCACAGCAATCCTCCAGGGTAGCTACCATTTTCTAAAGGAAGAAGCTGAGGAGCAGCGAGGCTGACCAACATGCCAAGGTCCCTGGGTCAGGAACACGGCAGCGCCTTCAGTCTGGCCCAGGGAGTCGAGCTTCGGGGCCCACCCTTACCCACGACGCCAGGCAGGCCACTTGCTTTCATTATAGAGGAGTGCCTGCCCCCCCCCCCCGCATCTCCCCCATCCCGCTCTGCTCTGTGTTTGTCCTACACTCCAGACGCCTGGGCTGGCCAGGAGGCAAGAGGAGCCGACTGAAGGAAAACGTGTGTGGACAGGGTGGAAGCCACAGGTTTTATTTTATTTCTGTGGAAGCTGTGCCTCAGTCTGGAAGCAATTAAAGCATAAGGGAAGAGCAAAATCCATTCTCAGTCACGCGAAGTGATTTATTTATTTCATTGTATTTGACTTGAGATTTGCCGCAGCCTGAGAGCATGTTCTCATTGCAAAGGCCTTTCCTGGGTGCTGCAGGCTTTATAATGATCTCGGTCTGTGCTGTCGGGAGATGTTTTTGTCTACTACTGATTCAGTGATGTACCAACTTCTACATCCCAACCCCTCCCCCAACAAGAAAGAAACCCTCAGAACCCCACTTTTTGAAGACTGGTACTTGGTCTGTCACACCCAATTCCAAGTGACTCTACAATAATTTATGTTGAGGGGAAGAGAACCCTTTATTTACTTTGAGGTTTTCAGCTGTTATGGGCTGTATTCACAAATCCCTCATTCCTGTCTACAATGAATGGAGTGAGATGAAGGGGAGGAGGAGACCCCCTCAGCCTCACCAGATGTGCTGGAGGGAAAGCTGGCACAAAGAAAAATGTGCCACTGGTTCTATTTATCCTATTGTTAAGATGCTATGATGATAACAAAAATAATGTTCAAGTAGTAACATTAAACCGTAGGAGATATTTACATCTGGAATGGATAAAGAGGGGTAAATTCATTTATATTATCCTTTTTTTTCAGTCATACATAAATGGTACATTTCAGTTTATAATTATGAATCATAGCAGTTCAAAATAACTAACATTTGTGTGGTGTACATTCAATTTACAGAATTCTTTCATAAGCATCGTCCTATTTGAGCCTCCCAAATGGTCATCAACCATTGTAGCAGTATGAGAACCACCCCATTTAACAAATGCAAGAATGAGACTTACAGTGGGGAAGTGGCTTACCCAAGGTCACACAGCAGTAACAGGAAAATCTGCTTACTTAAACCTAAGTCTTGTGAGTTCATAAGCTAAGTTGAATTTAGGGAAAGAACAGCTTTACTTTGTAGTGCCACACTGGTGAGTCTGGGACATTAGACTGCAACATTAGGGTTATCCATAGCGGTTAGGTTCTGTTATTGAGCTGTACCTTTATATACTGATGCCTTTAGAGACTAGTGGGGTGAGAGGGTAATGATGCTGGCTACATGGCCCCAAATCACTGTGTTTTTTTTTTTTATTTCTTATGTCTGTGTGTCAGACTCTTTTCTGTACCTCCTACACTACCTGGCTGCCAACTATCTTTTTTTCTCAATCATGGTGCCTCTAGAGCAGTGGTTCTCAAAGTGTAGGTGGTAGACCAGCAGCCTCAGCATCACTTGGAGAACTCAGAAATGCAAGTTCTCAGGTTCCATCTCAGACTTACCGAGCCAGAAACTCTGGGGATGGGGCCCAGCAATCCGGTTTAAAGAGCCCTCACATCATTCTGCTGTTTCTAAAGCTTGAGAACCTCTGTGCTAAAGCAGTGAATGATGTGCAGCCTTAGCTGTACATTGGAATCACCTGGGAGCTTTAAAAACTACTAAGGCTTGTGCCCCAACCCCAAAGATTCTGATTTATTTGGTGTATGACATGGTTTCCAACCTCAGCACTACTGACATTTTGGGCTGGCTGATTATTTGTTGGGGGGGCTGTCCTGTGTATTGAAAGATGTTTAGCAGCATCCCTGGCCTTTACTCAACAGATGTTAGTAGCTGCACCCACCCCTCAGTTGCAATAACCAAAAATGTCTCCAGACATTGCCAAATGTCCCCTGAAGGGCAACGATAAGAAGCACTAGCCTAGGGGCGTGACCCAGGCACTGGAATTTTTAAAAGCTCCCTAAATCATTCTAATGTACAGCCAAGACAGAACTATCACTTTGGAGGGTTCTCTGTAATGAGTAGCTTTGGATGTGCAATAGACTAAAAGAACAATAAAAACTAAACTTTATAACATTGGCTGTAAAGTAAAAATAAATCTACCTCAATGAAGACTCAGGCAGTTTGCTCATGAGTAAAGTACATGAGCTTTAGGGTATAAATTTCACATCAATCATTTGGCTCCCTATGTTTTTGCTTACTTTTTGGTGGTTGGGTATGTTCCAGAAACTTAGATAAGCAGGTACACTGCACCTATCTAAAAGGTCCAAACCAAGTGCATGTTGCTTTGTGCTAAATATAATAGTGGACGGACACCCTGCTTTTGGATCTAGTCATTCTAAAAACAGAGTGCTTATCAGTGTGTCATGTGGTACAAGTCCTTTGGTAAATCTATTTTGACGGGTTAAAAAATGTAACCTGTCACTTTTATGATGTTGATTTTGACACAATCCAAATCAGCCACACAAATACAGGATTTCTATAGCAATCTGTGCCATTTAGTAGTATTTGAGGTTTCAGATGAAGATCAGGGATTTATATTTCAACTGTAGAAAAATCTCCCAGGCAAGAACCCAGGCAAGTGTCCCTCAGTGAAGCCCGTGCTCGGCAGGCTGCCCTCCGCTGCCTCAGTGGTTGCTCTGGGGCTGCTCCTTTGCGACCCCTTGAGAGGGTGACAGCACAGTGTGCACCAGACTACAAGACGTGCATCATCTCCAGGTGCCTGCTCCGCAGCTCTTCCCAGCAGAGCTGTCCCATCCAAGCCCAAAGAGCTTGTGGCAGCCCCTCTTCAACCTGGATCTTAAACAGAACAGTATTGTCCCACTTCCTGAAACAACGAGTTGGTAGGTGCATTTTTTCTTTCCACATTAAGAGTGGAAACACTACTTTGAGATACTGAGAAACAACTTTTAAAAAGAAAGTAAATTACAAGATGAATGTTTTCAGGGCAAAATTGGTACTATCTAATCTCAAATATGAAAATGTCCAAAATTAATGAGCTGGAATCATTAATTCATTCAACACCTACTAAGGGCTAGGTAGGTGTTGAATGTGTTTGGAAACTATAAATATGAGGGTTATATAATAGCACAGACCCTTTTATGGCAAAAATAAGCTATGACTGCTCCAGGGTGCCAGATTAACCCTGTGAACCAATCCAACTTGTCAGTTTGCCAAACTAGATTTTTTAAATTGAATTTTTAGTAGATTATTAACAAAATCAACTAGTTCTTTTGCCATTGTCCAGTTTCATCCTGAGCAGTTATCTTTTTCTATCCTAAATTGTTTCATCAATGTGCTTTTAAAAATCAAAACCTTTTTAAGTAGGTAATAAAACTGCTTCCCAGAAAAGTATTCTAGGAGAAAAAGATCATAAAAGACTGTTAATAGCTATTATTTCCATATGGTTCTACTTGTTTTTTAAAAAGGCACATGCTTTCATGTACATAGGAAGTTTTCTGGAAGAAAACACAATTAACAATTAACAGTGGTTGCCTTTGGGCAGGAAGTGTAGGAGACTCCATTGGAAGGGAGACTTTTCATTATGTTTTTATACACAGCTTATTTTTACTATTTTAAATTGTATTTTCAATTTTAATTGCTAGTATATAAAAGAAAGGATGGGTTCCCAGTAGTCTTTCAGAAATTCTAAAATGACTTCTAATAAGAGAAAAATGGGTGTGCAACGTTGTATGCCTCTTTGATGACCCCTTCCTTTTGTATATGTTTTATTGCTAAAACGGAGTAAGATGAAAGATTGTAAATGTAAGATTTAAAGCAATCCTACAATTGGTTCCAGGAAACAGATTGAGTAATTAATGAGGGCTTCTTTGATGAAGCCATCTTTAACAAGAAAGGAAGAAGCTGCCCCCAGCAGAGACCTAATTTCCTCTGGCTGCCCTGGAGCGTTCGCTATCCATACACTTTCAGAATAAGCAGATATAGGTTAGAGAAGTCCGCATTGTGGCTGTACCTAAAAATGTCATCTAATGATCTCTTTCATTCCTCTTTGTCTATAATTTCCCAAAGAATCAATGCTCACTCTTACAGAAGAGAAAAATAACAATAACAAAGCTAACAAAAAATATATTTTTATCAAAGGAAGAGAGTTCTATGATCGTTTTGATGCCCACCAATACCATGATATCCTTCCTTTCAGTCCTTCCTTTACACCTAACCCTAGTGAAAAGTTTAAGCAGGCGTGAGAAAGGAAAAAAATTCAATCAAGATGGGAAGGGCCTGAAACAATAAATACTCAGTTGTGGATTTTTCTGGATCATTTCTCTTAGCACTTGTCACTTAGTTCTTCACGGGATTTCAGAGTCTCCCTTGTTGAGCAAGAAATATCCTTTTTTCTCATTGTGGGATGTGTGAATTATGAAATCGATCCACATGGATTTTAGGATCCTCCATCTCTGGGAATGAACCGACTTTAATAGTTCAATTATTTAAGAGCATATCTGTAACAACTCTTACACATTTTAATTACATCTCTGTTGCCTTTTGTGAAAATTACAACCCTGGGACAAAATATTAAATTCTCATTCTATAAAATGTAGTTTTCAGGTTTTCTTTTTTTTTATAGGGGATTCATCCCAGAAATCATGTTTTATGTCTCTATTTGCATCAAGCATTAATAACCAGCAATCATCATTGGTATAAATTGTTAGCTTCATGAAAACTGTGTCAGAGTTGCTGGCAGTATTTCTATGAAAAGCACATTATTTGTGGAAATTCTTGAGAAGACAACAACCAAGACTGGTTAGAGTGAGAGGAAGAGGAGACCAGAGGCAGGATTGGATTGAAGTAAAAGATCCTTTTAGAAAACTATTCAGAAGAAGGGAAATATGTTTGAAATCTAAAAGAGAACTTCTATAATTAAGTCATATTGGGTCTTAGCCACAAAATAGAATATCAGAGAGCCCTGTGATACTAAATTCTCCAAACACCTAGGTTCTGACTCTGTATCTATGAGGTATTGGTCTCCCACCCTCTTTCAATAGACTCATATTAATGAACACATTGACCATGAAATTAAACCTCAAATAATCTTTTAGAGAAGGTAGAACAGAAATTCAAAGCTCACCTTAGAGTTACTATGGCAATAGGTACTTAGCAAGAAGAGAAAAAAAGACAAATTTGTCTAGTCGATAGGATAATGTTTCCTATTGAGTGGAGTAAATTTAAATTCTGAGTCACTAAGTAAAAATTAGAAAGGAAATCAATACCATTTTTACTCTTGAAAAGACATATATTCAGTAGGAACCCCTTTTAGGTAGCTGAACTATCTGCTCCTAGCACAATATTTAATTAGATAAGTATCAGCAACCCACTGGGGACTTTTGTTCTTGCTTTGCACCACAGCCACTAGAGGGTGTCCATTCTTCCCTACAAACATAGATTAGTTAGTTATTATTAGTTTCTAGTATACAGTGCATTGGATAGACATTAGTATAGTTTATGAAACGATTTCCCCAATTACTCTATCGCCCATCTGGCTCTACACACAGGGATTACAATACTACTGACTACATTCCCTGTGCTGTGCTCTCCATTCCTGTGACCATCTTTCAACGACAAATTTGTTCCTCTTTAACCCTTCACCCCTTTCTCCCAGCCCCGCAACCCTCCACCCCTCTGGCAGTTAGTTACCAGAATGTCCTCTGTATTTGTGAGTCTGTTTTCACTTAGTTTGGGGGTTTTTTTGTTGTTGTTCCTTAGATTTAGAGGTTATTATGCTGAGTGAAATAAGTCAGACAAAGATAAATGCCACATGATTTCACTAAGATTTTAAATTGTCAACATGGAAGAATAGATTTTCTGCAAATTCTACAATCAGATCACCATAACCACGTTTTTCTGTGTAAATTAAAGTGTGAGTCTAAATAAAGGTCAGTTATGACACACGGAAGCAGAGTCAGCCCCTTAAGCACAGAGGAAAGTATAAGTTCAAAATGGCTTTAGGAGTTAACCAGCTGACAGTCAGTACATCCTAAACCACTTCATTTTCCCTGTATTAACCATAACTTCACATTTAAAACTTTGACTCTTGCCAGGAGATAATATAATCTTCCAATGCCACTAGTTGAAAATGACTTGCTTTATTAATGGTTTAGCAAAAATAGATAAGACATGACTGCTTGCTTCTGTGTTAAGCTGTCACCCCAACCCCATACTTTTGCTACTCTTTGAAAAGTAGGCGGTCTGACTACTTCATATAAGATCAAAGGTTTATCTCTTCTGTTATTATATTTATCATGTAATATATAGATATCATTCTCCAGATTCTTCCAGATCACTGAAGCTTTAAAATATGAAAATAATATTAAGAAGAACACTCTACTACTACCATGCTAACTGGAAAGCATAAGGAATAATAAAAACTTACAAGCTTGGAAGAGAATTAGAAATATGTGTCTATGTATTCCATGCCAGCTCTGCCATTTCTTACCACAGTGGTTCCTTTTTTTCAGCTGCTGGCTGGACGCTGGCCTTTTGATCATAATGACTTTGGAGTATTTCTTTGCAAGCTGTTCCCCTTTTTGCAGAAGTCCTCAGTGGGGATCACCGTCCTCAATCTCTGTGCTCTCAGCGTTGACAGGTAATGTGGTTCTTTCCCTTTACCCTTCTGTTGGACTTAGAAAAGCATTTTTGTCCCTACGAGTTTTCATGGTTTGGAAACAAGGGAGAAGGAAATACATGATGGAGGTGTTCAGATAGTGGGATTCCTAAATCATCAAAACCCTCCGTTTCTTCTCTAGCTCACATTATTCTGTCCTATCTTTCTTCCTTAGAGAAATTTCAGAGGACCATCTTGCTGAGCTTAATCTCCCCAGTAGAAACTCTACCTGTGGGGAGTGAATAGACTGGGGGAGATGATGAGGGAAGAATGGAGGGATTTAACTCATAGACCCCTATTTCTAGTACAACCACCATGCATGGAGAAAAATGAACTGTATGATAAATCACAAATTATTAGTCTTGTATAAAATGAAACATTCTTGTTTTTTTTTTAAAGAAAAAAAGAGAAGAAAATAATTCATGCATCTATTTTGTTAAGACTCAGTCTCAGTTTTAAGTCAAGGAGATAAACCCTTTTAAAATTCCACTCCCACAGAAATCTGCCTTAATCCAAAAGGTTTTTTCTTGGTAATAAACTCATCGTTCTTTGTTTCCTGGTCTTTTATTATTTTTACATTTCATTTGATAATGACTCTAAGCTTTGGGACCTGTATGTAAGGAATCTATTTTGACATTTCTATTTTTAAATTAAGCTTTCACACTAGAGAATGAATCATGCACACTTAATTCTTGAAGATAAGATACATTTGCTTTGAGTCTTGATTTGGTTGCATTGTATTCTACTAAAAATAAAAATTTAAAAATCCCTCTTTTTATTTACTAGAACAAGGAGTGAAAAGAGGGAAATTGGAACCTGTTGCATGTTGCAAAACAATTTACAACTCAGGGAACCTTGCTTTGATTTTATGAGCTGAATCAAATTATAGTTTAGAAAGACTTCCCATGATTTTTAAATGTATTTTTAAATGTGATAGTTATCTCTCATTTCAGAGTTGTTTTTGAGGGGAAATAATAAGAGTAAGTATATATCCCAGTTCTATACAATTTCTTTATTACTTCATTGATTGCTCAATGAATACCGAATGCTATAGGGTCAAAGAAAAGATCTCACTTCCTCACTATCAGCTCTTAATCTGAATAAGGTAAACAGGACATGTTTTTGACTTGTACCCCAATAGATGAATTTCCATTGTTCATTTCCACTATGGATTTGCATCAGTTTAACTCTTTCACTAATTCCTCCCCAAATCTAATTCTTATTTATTTTTTAATTTTACATCCGTAGTCACTTAAGAAAAAGATAAAACAGAAATTTCAGAAAAAGACTGAGGAAATTTAGAAATAAATTTTGACCCCATCCAGCTTTCTTAGTATAAAATAGTCTTTTTTAAAATGCTAAGGCAGAACACTTCTAAAAGTATACTAATAAAATGAATGAATATTTCCCAACAAATTATAAATAATCAACCATTACCAATAATTAAAATGGGTATTCTTGTATTCTTTAAGTGACAAGTATATGTTACTCTGAGTTTGGGAGGCGGGGATAAAGGAAGGGAATTTAATGCTATTCTTTGTAAAGTTAACACCCATGTGTAAAGTGGAAGATGATGGGGTCAGACCCTTAGAAGGGTCAGGGTGCCGATCCAATTTATACTTAAAAATTGCCTAAGGAAGGAGACTATAAATAGATAAAACTCCTTTAACAACTACTCCAGAATGATGTATAATTAGATACCTGGAAAAGTTGCAAACATCCGTTAATAAGGCAACTTTGTTTGATATGTCTCAAAGTCAAAAGCCAATGTCAATTCTACATCCCATCATTTCATAAACTGCTCAGTGGTCTCTATGATATTCCCAAATGTTTATCCCAATTTAAGAAGCATGGAGGTGATTTTTTTAAATCATTTGTATTTAGTCTTGGACTTGGTTTCTCACTGTTCTCCTGGTGTTATGATTTTCCGCGGCTGCATGAAGGTAGTGAGGACATGGAAGAAGTGGCGGAGCCAAAAGATAGAACCTGGGAACTGGAGAGTGGCAAAGTCGAACACTGGCTGCAGGGCAACCTGGGATCGCCTTTTGGGGTCTGTTCCCCATTGCATATAGTTATTCATTTTTTTATCCTAATTCTATTGTCAAAATCAGGCAACTGGCTCATTTTGCTGGCTCGTTTTTCTTTGATAACAAATTACCCCAAAATTTAGTGGTGTAAAACAACACCATTTTATTCTTATCTCACCATGTTATGTGCCAAGAATATGGACAGTTCTGCTCCTTGTCACTTTGACTGGGGTTCCTTGGTGGATTCTGACTGGCGGCTGAACTCCTCTCATGGGTCTAAGACGCACATGGCCGGCGTGTTGGAAAGAACAGCTGGAAGTCTGAGCACAGCCGAGCCCATCCCCCTCTCCTTGCAGCACAGGGCCTCACAACACATTTCGCCCAAAGTTCCAAGGGGAACCTGCTCCTCTTATTAGAGGCCAGATCTGAAACTGGAAAGGCGTCACTCCAGCTGCGCCCAGTTGAAGGATTTGACTGAAGAAGCATCAAAGTCTTTGCAGCTACCTTTTAATTCACCACACCTTGTTTTATTTTTAAATTCTCCCTGCTAGTATTTTTCCTCTAAACTTCTCTATGGCAATTGGTTTGTCTATCACATGAGGCATAAATAATAATCAAACATTATAAACAGTCAGGTTTGCTATTAACTAAAGATATGCAGAAGTAAAGACAGAAGTGCTACTTTACCTTATGGAAGCAGCAAAAGTGAAGGAAAAAATCATTAATTCTAATGGAGGCAAGCATTGATAGGCATTAGGTAGAAACATTTTTTTA
This sequence comes from Macroglossus sobrinus, assembly GCA_004027375.1. Lineage (NCBI taxonomy): Eukaryota > Metazoa > Chordata > Mammalia > Chiroptera > Pteropodidae > Macroglossus > Macroglossus sobrinus. Next base: position 235,419 of record PVKZ01002012.1, read on the forward strand.
AGGTACTACTTCAGTTACCTTTTCCTTCCCTTAATTCAATAATCCCACTCAAGATAATTAATCCAGGAAAATCTTTCAAAAGGAGAAAAAACTGTATGTACAAACATATTTATAGATATGTTATTCGCAACCTTGAAATACTAGAAATGAGGACATACCGTGTAGCCATTAAATTAATAAAGGCCATGCCTCTATACAAACATGAGTATTCTTATAATGAAAGTGAATAAAGGTAAAAATAAAATTTTAACTGATATAATTAAAATATATATTCAAACTATGCTTATAAAAATAGAAATGGACAAAGAATAAGAAAAAATAAAAATAGATTTTGTAAAAGTAGTATCATTTGAATTTGTTTTATTTTACAGTGTTTTAAAGTACATTCAATAATAAACTTTTAATAACTTAATGACCATCTCAGACCATACCTTAAAGATTCAAAAACATATATCAAGTGCCTCTGACCTTGAAAACATGCAAAACTTTATATATAGACATATACAGTAATAAACATCTTTGCATAAATAAAACATGTAATTTACAGCTTTATTTTGGCATATCACATGACAGGTTTCTAAAAGTATTAGCTCTTTATCTGTTGCCTAATTCAGGGCTGGTTTGAAAAATAAGAAAATGTTCAGAATGTAGTATAGTATTGACTTTGGCCAATAAAGAGAAATGTATGGTCAGGAAACAAAAAAAGATGCTTAATTCAAAAGATATTTGTCACCTATTGTTCTAAGTATTGTGACCAACATACAAAATGTCTGCCCTATGGAGCCTATATTCTAAAGGGAGGAGTGGATATAAACAATAAACAAAATATATAAATAAAATATTTGATTGGTCACATGGCAGTAAGCATTATGGAGAAAAACAAATCAGGGTTAGCGGGACAAAGTAACTTTGGAAGGGAAGCTGGTAATTTTGAATAGGGTGTGTAGGGAAGGTCTCTGTGAAAAGACACAATTGTGTAAAGAAGTGAAGCAGCAGCTCTGAGGATGCTGGTAGATATTCCCAGTAGGTGGAAAACCACTGGGAGATTTGAGCAAAGAGGTGACATGATTAACTTATGTTTTAACAGGCTCACTCTGGTTTTTATGTTCAGGGTAGAATGTAGTAGGGCACTGTAGCTGCAGGGAGATCAGATAGGAAGCTATTGCAATAATCCAGGCAGGATGATAATGGGTAAAATGTTGAGAAGTGGTTGCATTTGGATATATCATGAAGGAAGGGACTGCAAGGTTTGCTAAAGACTTGGCCATGAAGTGGAAGAGAAAAAGAAGAGTGAAGGCTAATGTTAAAGTTTTGACCTGAGATGGTAAAGACTGAGATGGTTTGGGGGCAAGGAAAAAGAACATGAGTCTGGTTAGGGTGAGCTTAAATGTGTGTTAGATGTACAAGTAGAGATTTCAAGTGGGTAGTTGGATATATAAGTATAGAGTTAGAGGTGAGGTTCTAGGCTAGAGTTATAAATTTGAGAATTAATTATCAGCATATAGTTCAAATAATCTAAATCTATGAGACTAGATGGGATCACTAAGAGGATCACTTAGCAGGATCCAGCTAAGGAAATGATAAGGAATGGCCTGTAAGGCAGGAGGAAAACAAGAAGAATGTGGAGGAAGCCAAGTGAAGAAAGTATTTCAATGAGGAAGGATTATTTCTGAATATCAGTTGTGGGTGGCTGTATCTACACTTGCAAATTTCTATGGCAAGTGAAGATATTATATATGTACACGGACTAGACTGAAGGCTGTTTATAATCATACCTAGTTAGGAGAGCATCTTTGTGTATATGTGTTGTGTTATTATATTCCAAATAAAAATTGTTTTTGGAACATCCAGTAGTTCTTATTTTCTATACCTTTCCCCATCTCCATCATCACAAATGATCATTTCTAATTGCTTTTATGGCTGTTTTCTCATCTTAATGGAGATTTTACCAAAATTGAGTGATTACAAATGGAAATATTCTTCTAATTCTCGGTCATGTGAGTTAATGAAGGAGTAGACTGATTATGAATAATTTGCTAGACACTAAAAATATTTCTATTTATTTTTAAATGTTGAATTTACATTGGATTTTAGACATGTAATATTCTGGGAACTCATGGCACATTATAAAATGAAGCTGGACTGTGAATATATTCATCATAAGAACACGTTGATCACATTTTCTTACTCAAACCACCTTCTATCTCCAATCCTGCCCAAGAAATCTAGATTTCTTGATCCCTTAGGAAATAAAGTGTTTATATTTAAATCACCTTTCCTGATAACTAATCTAAGAGGAGAGAAGAAATAGATGTAATTCACTGACAGCCTCAGGGTACAGACATCCAGTCTCCATTCCTTTTAACTTTTACTGAACATCAAGCTGTCAGTCTAATAAAGCAACAAAGAAAAGTAAGCAGAAATGGAAAGCAAAATAAATAGCAGTCTTTATCCCACTGGAAATAACCATAAATTTAAAAATATAATCTTGGCCATATTGCAAAACGATTTTCTTGGTCTGTTTGCATAGCTGTATTTTATTCTATTCTTAACTAATCTGGCTTTTTTTTTTTTTTTTAGATTCTTATTGCACACCAATATATCTACCCTATATATCTTTTGCAATTCATTTCTCCAGCAAATTGTTTTGTGTATGTGCCATGTGGCATCATCGTGCATACCAAAACTACAGGTCATAATTTACAGTAAAAAAAAAAACAAGGTAACATAACTCCTAGGGGCTGTGTTTTCACACATGTGCCTTAAAGATGTCCTGAGACAGAACACTAAATATAAGTGATAGGGGCTCATCTCAGCGGGTATGGGTAGTTGTAGCTTGCCTTGGCTTTACTGACTTATTTGCATTAAATTATATGTCCTGTGAACCCATGTGCACCTGTCTCCAATGCTCAAGTCTGTCTTACAGCCTTCTTTTGGCACTATCTAATGAAACTATAAAAAGAGAATGTTTCCTTTCCATTACAACAGCAACAAAAATTTCAAGAATGAAGCTACAAAAATATCATACTACATCACAGGTCCCTTCTTACTAGTAAGTCTAAAAGTGGTTAGCATCAGACCATCACATCAGGTCAAAGAGCATATAGTTTCCGAGACCAAACTTTCTTTAGACTTTACATTTAAATGCTAGTATTATCACAAAAATATTAAAGTAATCAATAAGGTAAACACAATTTCTAAATGCCAGTTTGTTTTTTAATTGAGCTGACTGACATAAATTTCAGTAACATTTATATTTTATACTTGTGTATAAACCATTCTTTTCTATTAGACTGTAAACCTGAAGATTAGACATCAAGGTATCTTTAACTCAGTTTTATATACTCATTTATATATAGCACAGGACGATAATGGGAGTGATATAGAGTCATTCTTTAATATTTACCAGAAATACTATCTCTTTACAAAACTGCCACCTGGTACAAGCCCACTGTGATCATATTCTGAGCATAGAAGAAGAGAGAAAATGATGGAATGTCTATGGTTACTATTCCCTTATGGATATCTAGATCCACTTCATATATAAGGTTTAAAGTTTTTTAAAAAAAAAAAAACTTATAAAGAGGAATAAGATATTACCATAGCAAGCACCAGCAGCTCTCACTACCCCTTCCATCATTCAGTTCCCCCCCCCCCAGGTGAAAAAACATAGGCACACCTATCTGAAGCTGCCACATTCTACACTCTCAGAAGATTTTGCTAGACTCCGGGTGAAGAGTTCAGACTCAGACCTTCCAGACAACTGATTTCCAAATGGGTGGAACTCTTAATGGCCCTACTTGTTTTTCACACCAGGATTCACAGAAAGTTCCTAAAAAGCCACTGGTTGGCCACTTGCCAAGGGGAGACACTTTCCAATATTTATAAATTTTTAACTGAAATAATTTTAAATTTCCTAACAACTCGGTTCCATCACCTCATCCCCCCCCCTTTTTTTTTTCAGGTACAGAGCAGTTGCCTCCTGGAGTCGTGTTCAGGGAATCGGGATTCCCTTGATCACTGCCATTGAAATTGTCTCCATCTGGATCCTTTCTTTTATCCTGGCCATTCCTGAAGCAATCGGCTTCGTCATGGTACCCTTTGAATACAAGGGCGCACAGCATAAAACCTGCATGCTCAATGCCACGTCTAAGTTCATGGAGGTACGAAGAGTTTAAAGGGAATTAACCAAGATTTGTGGATATCTCTACAGTGCCTAGTGGTTTGCTGGGCTAGTTATTTAAATATTGTTCAGCTGCATAAAAAATAAATGTTAAGCAATGGTTTAGCTCCTTAGAGAACTATTTTGTTTTCATTCTTATACTGTAGCACAACTGTAGACACAACTGTCGTTCTGTACAAAACAAGTCGGAATTCTGAAAAAAAAATTTACTAAGGGAGAGAAATAAATGTATATGTCTAAAGTACTATTTGTTTTTATAATAAGGTATACAGCACAACAATTTGCATCTGAAAGGTATTCTGATATTTTATGTTACTTGGAGAAATGCATATTGCTCATATATTTTTTTAAAAGTTAGATTTACTAACTCAGAGTAGGAAGTCATACTTACATGTAGTTATATTAGTACAGATTCTATGTCTAATATACAAATGATGCAAATTGCAGAATTTTTTTAAAAAAGCATTCAGTTTAACAAATTCAGTGGCAGTTGTTTAATACACCTGACCACATTAATGTTTCTCTGAGAAGCTTAATCACATGACTGAGTGTACTGGGAAACATGTTTAAAATGAATATTTCCTTTCCAAAACTGGTCAAATGTGGACCAAGGGGGGGCACCAAAAGGATAACTATTCCTCTTAAATCAGCATAATTTAGTGCTTTGATGTAAGCTCAGGTTCTACATTTAATCACTTACAGACATCTCAAGGTACGTTTTCCTAACTTAGAAAATTCACGAAATGTGTGGTTTTACAGTTGACCAGTTGTCCTGCTTAGAAGTTCTAGTTTTAAAATTAAAAATCCTCATGAAACCTGCCAAATTGGCAACTTTAAAGCTTAAAATTAAGGTCTTTTCATCCACTAACTTTTTTATTAAGTTAATTCTCCACAGGGAAAAAAGAAAAGTAGTCAATAGGATGTTATCATAATTTGGGCAGTAATAAGTAAGCAATCTAAATATTTCTGACTAGAAAAGAAAAAAATAAATACTTCTGCCTAAAATATTGTAGAGAAGAGACTCGATATAAGGAGGAGCTTGCTGATCGTTAGAACTGGACAAAATGAAATGGGGTGTTTCCCAAGGACCAAATCTCTTCACAGACTGGTCCGGCTAAGGGTGGCCACGTAGTGGGCTGCAGTAATGGGTATGAGCTTGAACTAATAATCTTTTTATATTTAGCATTTTCTTTCTCCTCCTGTTCTTTTTTTCTGATTTTGTTCTCCCTCTTTGCTCCACTGTTCCTTCTCAACTTTGCTCTGAGACTGGAGGGAGGAGGCCCCTCCATATCTTTGCTGATGACATCAGTTCAAAAGAAATGTGTGACCCTTTCTGCACAGGCCTCTGCCATGGAGGGGGCAGGGGACCCCCTCCACTCCCCTCAGGGGTCAACTTCCAGACTCTCGGCAGCTGCTCTGGGGCATTCACACCAGCTAGCAGTGCACCTAGAAGAAGGGGGTGCAATTGAAGAGGGTGCTCAAAGGAGTGTTTGTGTCGCACTTACATGGAATGAGAGTCCTGATTTTTGTTTGCTTGTTTTTTAAGTTCAGTACTGAAATCTTTCTAAAGAGTGATGTGTATAGGGAAATATATGTATAAACATCTGAATAAACCAACTCCTTTGGGAGTTTGAACTTAACCTAGGGATAAAATTCAGGGGCATGTGAACTTGAATGGAAAAGAAATTACATGTTTATTTTTGCCAACTTCTAACTCAAATTTATCATTTCCTCCTATTATGAATGTAGGCAACAAAGCACAATAGTACCATCATTAACAGAAATATCAGACATTTTCTTACCATATAACACTTGTATAATTTTGAAATATCATTTATGCTCATCATTGCTTCAACATTCTAACAGTTCTTAGAATAATCATTAGATTTGTCATTGAATTTGTTAATAAACACCTATATTACTATAACAGAATTTTATTTTTAATATTTTGATACTGATTCTTTGTAACTGGTTTCTATTATAATCTTACATATTTTATTACACATGTAAAAGTATTATTCTCAGAAAGGATTATAGTCTTCATCAGACTTTCAAAGGGGGTTTATGGCATAAAAATAGTTAAGAAACTGCCCAGAACTTTTTTTTTCCTCAGGAACCATTTATAGATTATTTTAATACACATGCTCTAAATGTAGCCTACCGGGCCTCTTTCTATATTCAGAAACCGTCCAGTTTTTCACAGAGCCGCGTGATTAGTTTTTACTGTGGGAACTGAGATATCACAGGAGGCTGCATTATCCTTAGCAAATAAACAATCCGGAGAAAGAGAATAAGGAAAAGAAAAGCATTTCTTCCCAAGTTGGTGATTTATTTAGTGGGAGAAAGAATTTAGATATAATTTTCCAATTTCTATTTTCATAGGGTATTAAATTTTCTCCTTTAATCCTGGTATTTGCAAATCCTGCCCACAAGGAGATAATGCTAAATATGCCTTGAGATAAGGTACACTGTCTCAATAGTTTCCAGGTGGTAAGTATTAAAGAGAGCTAGAAGGGGCACAGTTATTGATGGCTCAAATGGCTGGCTGTGAGGTCACATAGCAAGCATACCAGGCAAAGGGCTAACGCCCAGTAACCAAAGCGACACAGATAAGCCATTCATAACCTTTGCTCTCTCCAAACAAGATATTCACACTAAGTACACTTTGATCATAATAGTCAAAAGAAAACCCGGCACTAGCAAAATGTTGAGGCTCATCAATAAAGGTAAATATAAATTCTGTATGTTTCATAATCATGTTTTGTAAGCTTTGGAAGGGAATCCTTTTTATTGTTTATGGCTCTTCCATTGTATAATTAAAATCAACTTCACTTAATAAAAAATATCTTTGTCAGGATAACTTTTTTTTAATGCAGTTTTGTCACGTGCTGTTATAAAGCCAGGATAATTTCTGAGGTTTCCCATTGAGTTTTGAGCACCACCCTCAAGCCCGTTACCACAATCAGAGACTATGAATACACAAACAAATCTGAAAGCATGAATATTTTGAAGCTCCCAGGGGCGTTGCACAGTTAATTTATGTCATAATACCCCTCCTTCTTTCTCCCCCCGCTTTTTTTTTTTTTACTCTACAGTTCTACCAAGATGTAAAGGACTGGTGGCTCTTCGGGTTCTATTTCTGCATGCCTCTGGTGTGCACTGCAATCTTCTACACCCTCATGACTTGTGAGATGTTAAACAGACGGAATGGCAGCTTGAGGATTGCCCTCAGTGAACATCTTAAACAGGTAAACCTAATAAGATCATGAAAATCTAGCCAAGACTGTTTTTTGTCCTTGATGAGAAAAAGCCTACAAATACTATATTTAGCAGATTTAGCCTAAAAATAAAAATATCGTCGCATTTGTTTGTATGTCTTCTGTTCTTTATACTATCAGGAATTCCTTTCATGAAATAGGGAGCCTGCCTATGTTAAGTGTGTGGCCTTGGAAGCTGGGCCCAACAGAGGAACTATTCACTTATTTCACCCAGAGTATATTGACCACGTGTGTGTGTGTGTGTGTGTGTGTGTGTGTGTGTGTGTGTGTGTGTGTGTGATTTAGCTTGGAATTGTGCCAGGACAAAAAGAAGTATATGACTCTCCCTTAAAAGGCTTTGCAGTCTTATTGTGGAAATGTGAAACATTCAGAAAATAGAATCTCAAGGTATGTCAAAAGTTGCCCATGCTATGGAAAGCCAAGGAGGATATGAGATAAAGGCATGGAAAACTGTTCATAGATGAGGGGGACTCAACTGCTCACGGAGGATAAATGGATTTGGGAAAGAAAAGGACAGAGGGCATTTCAGATGGGAGAACAGGAGTCTAGTTAGAACATGGCCTGGGCGCTACACATTTGGGAAGTTAGGAAGGAGAGGAACCTTATTAGAGCAACATCAACATCATCACAGGTATGCTTGATAGGAAATGAGGTACACAAGAAGAGATCAAATTTTAGAGGGCCCAAAAGTTCTCGGAGGAACTTGAGCAAGTCGACAGGAGGCTTCTGCTGGTCCCTCCTGTGCAGCAAGCAGAACAGAGACAGCTGTGGGCTTCAGAGGGCAGAACTTGGAACTCATCCTTGCTGGCTCTGTGCCCCTGGACGGCAGCTATGCTCACCACTGTATCACCACCACCACCTTCTCTGTGACAACGGGAAAACTGCTTAATCTGTTTCTAGTGCCTTATAATTTATATAGAATGGTACATCAAGGGGATTATCTAATGCATATAAGGTGTCTAATAGCATCCACCTCATAGTAAGTACTCAGAAAATGTTAGTATTAATTCAAAGAGTAAAACTAGGGCTGTAGGTAAGTCCTAAGTCTCAACAGAGAGGTATATAAGGACACCCAACCACAACAAAAGTTAATGTGAGTTGTTGATGGAAGCCTGTAAATCTGGCCTGTGTAATTATCATACACAAGCGTCATTCCTCATCAGCAACTCTTCTCAACTACTGCACTGATTTTTCTGAGCATTAGCTCCTTATCTATAAACTGGGCATAATAACATGTAAATCATGTTATTATGGGAATAAAAAGAATTAATGTGCATATACATACTTTGCAAAATCTAGCATGCCAAACAAATGCTATTACATTCTACTGAAATTTAACAGAAAAATTATATCAAGAAACTTTAGTATGACTTTGTCCATGCATGAAAAATTTCATGTATGCCATATGTGAATCATTTTAAGCAATTTTTACCTCTCATGCCTGCAATAGAGGTAACTAATTAAAATAGATTTGTGAAAACAGTGTTTTAAATGTTGATTTTTGCATCAGCACTATAATCTTAGAGCCTGTTTAAAATGTAAGTGGTATCTGCTCCAAAAATAATTAAATTGGGGTTTGGCACAATAATAATATGATGAGGCTTCACATTTACATAGCATTTTTTAAAGTTTTTGAAGAGCATTTCCATGTCATTTTCTTATTTGATTATTCTAAACATGCTGTGAGAGAGGCAGGTCAGATATTCCTCTTCTTTACACAGGTTAGTTAAGAGATTGACCCAACCAAATGGAGATTAGAAGTCAAAACTTGGTCTTCATGCAACAGATGTTCCCTTGTATCACCCTCAAAGATATAGCAGGTTCCAAGAGCCGAAGAGCAAGCCTGGCCGGAAGGCCGGCAAGTGAGACCGTGGTGGGGCTCGCTCAGAGTGACGGGCCCTGCCAGCCTTTGCCTAGGATCCTGTTGGGCCTTGCCTCTTCCGTGGTTTCTCGAATTTCTCTCATTATACTGACAACAACTTCATTACTTAGGGATTGTGTTTGGATGCTGGTAGCAGAAAACCCAAAATTATATTGAGTACACCAAAGAAGGGTTTATCTTCCTCTCACAGCAAGAAGTTCAAATGCCATTGGTTCGGTGGTAAAAGGACTCATAGGCAGAAGCCTGCTGTTTTGCTGCCCTTTCCTTCAGTATTGGAAGACAGCAGCTATAGCCCTACCATCATATCCGATTTCCAGGCAGCAAGAGGAGGAAGAACATGGATCGCATGAGTGTGTGTGCACCAAAGGAGTATCCCCCACTTTTAAGCAGCTTTACAGAAACCCCACACAACAATTTCTACTTAATCTAATTCATCAGAACTGTGTCCGGTGGTCAGGCAGAACACTAGGTCAGACTCCCTCATTGCTATAACAAAATCAAGGATCTGACTGACAGTGAGAAAAAAAGGAGAATGGATATTGGGTCAGGAAATAGACTGTCAGGGCAACGTATCAATATTACCTTTTAAAAGGGTTATACTCTCTGAGGACATGCTCAGGGGAGATAATCTCTCCCCGGTAGCCTCCTTTATTCTTCCAGGCACACTTTCTGTGTACACAAAATGACCCTTGAAAATGATCCTCCATTCCTGCAGATCAGAATCCTTTATTTCTCTCCATCATTGCTCGGTTTAAGTGTTCTCGGAAGCCATATCCCAACTAGCCCAATAACTCCAAAAGATTAAAGAACTCCCAGTTCTCTGAGCAAATATAGCAATTTTTGACAACTGCTCCCAAATCTTCTTAAATGACTCTATTAACTAGATGGGTTTACTATAGGTTTCTTATTTAATGGTATATGCTTTGAGTTGAACCAACATTACCTTTCCAAACCCTGTTTTCAATCAGTTTTATTTTGACATTAACTGATCCCAGTTACAGGTGATTTGCCTTTTATGTTCCTAGTTAGGCTCCTAAATGCATGCACTATAATACTCAAGCAGATAATTCTTAACCTATAGTTTCTCTGATCCTGTGCAGACTTGAAAGCATGGGAACCTTCAAATGAAGTCAGTAGAGGATCAGCATGTCCAGGTTTTTCTAATCATCACTGCTGATAATCCTTTATCCTCATCCCTCTGTTTGTAAACAATGCATCTTTGAGAACTACATGCCATTAATAAAAGAACTTTAAAAGCAAAAATTCTCAATGTTTTCTTTAAGATCAAGAAATAGAGAAAACATATTGCTATTGATTTTTCTTTTCTGTTTCCTATTTTGTTTTCCAAATGTCTTTGCAGATTTGTCCATTCTTACCGTGGTGGGTTCAGTCACCTTACAGCCATGCTATCATTAAAGTTACCTGTTATTGAAGCTTTTAGCGAACACTTTCCCCCATACATTCACCCCTTCCCCCCAACACACACACCCAGACTCAGTGACAGTGTTGGCTCAACTCCACCTAGTTCGCACCTCTGCCCTGCTCTAGAATCTCTCCTCTCGCCCTTAATAACCAGCCTGACGCCACCATCCTTTCTGGCAGCTGCCCAAAAGAACCTTTAGCAACACCTTAACCATAAAGTTGGACTCCGCATCTTGAAGAGGTAGAGGTACTTAGAGGCTGGCTGTTCTGTCTCTGCTCTCTGCTACTTCCTTGTTGTGTAGTTCTTTCGCCTAGTAGAAAAACATTCAACTTATGTACTTTTTTTTTTTCTCACTTCAGCGTCGAGAAGTGGCAAAAACAGTTTTCTGCTTGGTTGTAATTTTTGCTCTTTGCTGGTTCCCTCTTCATTTAAGCCGTATTTTGAAGAAAACTGTGTATGATGAGATGGACAAGAACCGATGTGAATTACTCAGGTAAGACTGTATGTGCCCATTAGGAAATCGGAGTTTGTCTGCTTTTTACATTCATAATACTTTTGGAAACCATCTGGTCTACATTCTCTTTAGCCTGAAAATTAAAACTGCAAAGTTGATTACTTTTTCTTTAGTTGACATAGCCCGTAACGGATCCGAAAGTTTGCGTAAGCCATGGCTATTATCTTACTGATCCCCTCCTGAGGCTGTGCATAATGGTTTGAGCTAACCAAGTGGCAGGTAAATGTTCTGTAGAACTAAACTGCCATTTAAACAAACAAACAACAAAATTCTGACTGACACCTATATAAGAAATGGGTTCTGGGGGAAAATTGCTTATTCAAGGAATAAATGCTAGTTTTTCAGATTTAAAAACATTATGTTCTAATTACTCTATTTTCTTTTGCTCTAGTTTCTTACTGCTCATGGATTACATCGGTATTAACTTGGCAACTATGAACTCATGTATAAACCCAATAGCTCTATATTTTGTGAGCAAGAAATTTAAAAATTGTTTCCAGGTAAGACTGTTTTGCAAGTATTCTTAATAACAACCAAATAAGTTTATTAAGTAGCCAATAGACATGGCTAATTCCATTTGACAAATATTGCTTTCATCAGCTGTACTGTTCAGTAGAGAAGTGAAAATCATATTTTGTTACCCAGAAAGAGGGTGAAATTGTCAGTAAAACAGAAAAACAATATCTATTCAGACAACATATTCAGAGGTTAAAATTAAAAACGTGAGCTCCAAGCTGCATACATAAAACCTATTCCCACCTTACATCGTTACATTGTCTTAGACTTTATCAACATCTCAACAAAACATAAACTCTATTGTTAAGAAAGCATTTCCTTAATGCTACTTAATAATATATATTAATAATAGTTTCCTCAAGGAAAGTAAGTGTATATTGCTCTGGAAATTTGAACTAATGTAATTACATTCAAAATCAGTTTTCTTCTGTTCTTCAAACCCCCTTGTAGCTAAGCCAACCCATGTCCCTTAGAAACTCCAAACACTTTTTAGTGATGTGTCATTTTTCCAGTTCCTGGAATAATTTTAGAGCAGAGTTAAACTTAACTGGATTCTGTTATCTCTGGTCAGGATGTTTAACTTTAGTTCACAGTACATACTAGGAAGAGTAGCATAGAGGTCAAGGGTGCAATCTCTAGAAGCAAACAATCTTGATTTACATCACAGCTCTGCACTTACTGACAAACCCAGGTCTAGGAGGTGCCCCTCCTGCTCCCTTTGTTTGCTTGCTCCTAGTAAAATCGGACTATCACAGCATCTATCTCATAAGTAGTATTCAGTGGGTTAATATATGTTAAGTGCTTGAAACAATAAGTGCTCAGGATGAGTTTATTGTTATTCAGGATAAGTGTGGAGACGCAAAACACAGTGACTGCCCTGGTGGAACTTATAATCTAAAAGAAAACAGATCTATTAACCAAGAATCAAACAAATAGTAGTTTCATCTAACTTGGTAGGAAAATAGCACCTAATACCTAGGGCTGCTGTGAGCATCAGATGAAGTGCCCAACACAGAGAGCCACACAGGTGGTGCACACTGAAGAAATGCCAGGCCCCTCCTAGCCCTTCTCCACTCGTGCCCACCCCAAGTCATACAGCACTCTCCTCTCTGACCAAAACTTCTTCCCTTCCTCTCTGAGTTGGTGAACAGAATTAAAACGAGAAAGTAGGGCTCTATTTCTCTTTACTAGAATGGACAGTTTAACTTCCACCTAGAGATTACAGACTCCATGCCCTAGATTACTGATAAGGCTTGTATTCTGTCCTCAAATGCATGTGGGCATTTACCCCTTGTCGTTGCGAGCCCAAGGCCTCTGTGTTCTGCTGAGAATAGGCTAATAGGCTCATGTCATTTAGCATCTGTTCCTTTCCCCAGTCTTGTCTCTGCTGCTGCTGTTACCAGTCCAAAAGTCTGATGACCTCAGTGCCCATGAATGGAACAAGCATCCAATGGAAGAACCATGAACAAAACAACCACAACACAGAGAGGAGCAGCCACAAGGACAGTATAAACTAAACATCTTAAGAAACATTAGTCAATATTCCTTCAACTTGTATTGAAGAACAAAAAATCACACAGCAGCTATGTCTCCAGAAAGCTGTTCTCCATTGACTCAGTCCCACCCCCAGAAAATGATTCCCAAAACATCATAGTGGACTAGTTTATACCCACATATTCAATGAATCTTACTTCTTAATTTATCTAATTTACATTTTCTGGGTATTATATTCAGGACTAAAAAATGGTGGGAGTTGGCAAGGGGAAAGGAGACTATTAAATTAAACCAGAAAGATATATACTGCTTTTACATGAAAATAATTTTCAAGTACATGACTAGCTTTCATGGCAGTTCTGCAAATGTTCAATGAGAACTAGTCATTATGAAAGTTTAGAGATTATGAAAGGTTTTCTATTTTTTAAGTGTTTTTGTTTGTTTGTTGTTTGTTTTTTTACCAAACACAGTATGGTTTTAATTCACCAACATTTTTTAATCACATGGTAGCCAAAAATGCTTGTTTGAGCTTATTTAAACATATTTTACAAAAAAAAAAAAAAGAAGTAAAACAGAATTCAGGTGAAAAATTAGGTTAATGTTTCTCATGTCATTGTTTTATTTTTAAAACATAAATTCTCAAGCTGCAACAAATACAGGCATTTAAAACACACTAATAACCACATATGCAGTTTAATAGCTGCTATTAAAACATTTTTAAGAACCTATATTTTTTTAATGGTGTTTCATTATAGAAAATCCTGAAAATTTTATGTTAAATTTAAAAATAATGCTTGAATGAAATTGTTATATTTTTAATAAGCCCAATCTTTTTTAGAATGTCTTTTATGTAAAATCAGTGTCATATGCAAAAATTTAAATGTCCATGCCATTTAACTATATCGAAGACGTTCAGTGCAATGCATAGAAGTCTAAAGCACATCTAGGAGGGAAGGACTGAATACCTTTAGAAGATTTGGAGATTTTCATTGAGTTTTTTTTAGTAATGGTAGCATGTATATGTATATATATGCAGATATATACATATATTCACATATATATACATTATACATTATGTCTGTGTGTGTGTGTATATGTGTATATGCATTATACATATCACCTCATATTCTTTTGATTTTTCTTAAAATATGAACTGCTAGTAAGACTCTTTTGGTCATTCCGTTTTCCATACAGGAAACAATTTCAAAGTGGCCAGCTGAGTTTATCATGTCAGTGAAATACAATTACCCCTAAATGCCACCATGAACTATGGTTTTCCACTCCTCTGGGTTTCCAGTATTAACTTCAACATCCCCCCTACTCCCAATACTCACATGGTCACCATTTCAAAGGGCTCACAGTGACTTTTGCTGGGCATTTCCCAAGTTTACAGACTGTGAGTATAGCAGAAAATCTTTTACTGTGTGTATGTAAATATATATAAACAACTGTACATTTCTTTTAGCCAATTTTTCTGTGATCGTCTCTGTGGCATGTATCTGTGTGTGTGCTACATGCATGTGTGTGATGGTATGTATGAACATGTAATCTAATAATAATGCCCTGTAGCTGTGCCAGAGCACACATTCTGAGTGAAATCTAGTTGGTGTTCATCTTGACAACAAGCCTTCATCAGTTTTAATCTATCTGTGTTCATAAGTCTCATGACTGTATCAGCATTACGAATGGAATATAGGAGACAGCACGAAAGGGATTGAGCCATTTGGTTGGTTGGCTGGTTGGTTGGTTGGTTGGCTGGTTGGTTGGATGGATGGATGGTTGGTTGGTTGGTTGGTTGGTTGGATGGTCGGATGGTTGGATGGTCGGATGGTTGGATGGTTGGATGGTTGGATGGTTGGATGGTTGGATGGTTGGATGGTTAGTTTGTTTGATAAAGTAGTATTTGGGGTTGTATTATTTTCTGTACTAGAGCAAAAGGCATTAAACTTTGAAATATTATATTGTCCTAATCCTCCAAGTGTGGTGATTAGATTAACAAGTAGTCTGATTTTTCTATCAGATTCCACCAGATAGATTACTGATAATAAATTACCTAATGATTTGTTGGGCTATATTTTAGCACAGTCATATGTGAATGATATCAATTTCCAGTTGATCCAATTGCAGGGCTCTTTTATGTGTTAGCAGTCAAATTCCATTACTCCACTGGTACATTGCATGCAGTGATATATGCCTATAATATAAGCCATAGGTTCACGTCATTTTGTTTAGCCAACTGTCTTTTTTTTTTAATATGCTTTGCCTCTTGCATATGAAGAATGCATTTTGTAAGTTCAGAAAGTCATAAATTTCTGAATAACCACAAAGGCTTCAATGTATATTTTGTTTATGGACCGGTAAGTAACTGTGGTTTACTAGTGGGAAGATTTCTAGTTTCTACTTTTATCACATCTTTCCAAGTAAATCTGTAGAAATGAGCCAGAAGCCAAGGTCCTGAATTGGCAATGGGCCATAGTATAAAATAAAAGTTTACAGAAGCCTTGTGAGTGTCTCTTCATCTTTTACATAGTTCTTCAAAGAAAATGTTTATTACCCAATGCCTGTCACAAATCTCTCTAGTAATAGCCAGGCCAGCAATTTTACTTTCAAACAAATAATCCCTAACTGTGCTTATTTTCAACCTATATTGTTGTGCTGAAACATAACTCCCTCATTCATTCCTTCATTCACCTTTCCAATAAACTTTACTATGCCCCAGGAATTCTTCTAGATACTGGGGATACAGCAGTGAACAAAACAGGCAAAGTTCCTGCTCCAATGGAGCTGGAATTCTAGGGGAAGGAGTTGGGCAATAAACAATTACAGTCCATAAACTATAAGTCATGTGGATACCTGAAGGTATATATACAATTACTTATTTGATATCTCAAAGTATATATACAATTACTTATTTGATATCTCCAAGTGGATGGCTAACAGACCTACTACATCTGAAACTAAGCTCCTAATATCCCTCTAACCTATACCACCATAATATCCCTCTGCTCATGTCTTAGTCAGGGTTCTCCAGAGAAACAGAGCCAACAGAACATATAGGAGGTATACACATATATATGTATATATGTATAAGGGAATTATGGGAATTAGCTCATGTGATTATAAAGGCTGAGATATGTTACAATCTGCCGTCTGCAAGCTGGAGAACAAGAAAACCAGTGAGATAATTGAGTCGAAGTCCAAAGGCCTGAAAACTAAGGAAGCCAGTGGTGTAACTCCCAGTTGCAGGCCAAAAGCCTGGGAACTGTGGAGCACTCTGCTTGCTGTTGTAAATTCCAGAGTCCAAACCAGGACTCTGAAACCAGGGTAGCCAATGTCCAAGGGCAAGAAAAAATGGATGTCCTGGTTCAAGAAGAGAGAGAATTTACTCTCCCTCTGCTTTTTTTTTTTTTTTTCTCTTCAGGCCCTCTACAGATGGATGATGTCAGCCAGCATTGGTAAGAGCTGAGGAGCTTTATATAGTCTTCTGATTCAAATGCTAATGTCTTTAGGAAACACCCTGAACAGGCACACCCAGAAAGAAAGTCTTACCAGCTCTCTGGGCATCCCTTAGCCCTCTCAAATTGACACATAACATTAACCATCACAGCTCAGTTAAAGACAGCTCCATTCCCTGAATTGTCAGGACAAAATCTATGAAGTCATTTCCCATTCCTTTCTCTCATACCTTATCCCCTATCTGCCAAACAGATCCAGAAACTAAGCACTTCTCTGTGCCTCTTCCATTTTCTGAGCCACTAACATTTCTGGTCAGGATAACTGCAATAGGCTCCTACATGCCTACTTGTTTCCAGCCTGTAAAGACCATATACAAATGGGGCCAGTCTCTCAAACCCTGTAAATGGTCTGAAGGTGTTCACATTTCCAGCCAGGCTAACCGACATCCCTTGGGGATTTTTCTAGTAAGGACTAAAGTAAGAAAGACCCGTTTCCCACAGCAGCAAGCCCAGGAGGGTGCAAGCCTAGAAGCCACAGGACTTTGCAATTTGTGTATTATGAAGAAAGTCCATCTAGATTGTTACTAAGATGAAAAAGAGCATTTAAGTCTCTGGTTCCAATTTTCCCTGATGCCTTCCCTTGGCTTGAGTAAAGAGACCAACACATTTACCTTTGTGCTTATTATACTAGTTAAATTTGGTTTCCTGTTGCTTACAATACACACATGCTAAGACCATCTCTTCCAAGTTATTTGATTTATCTTTGTTGTTGTTTAAAGCAGTAGGCTTTACATTTCTTAGTTTTAGTTTTTCAGAAAAATTGATTAGAAAGTAGAGTCCACACATGTTTTCTCCTTCCCTGCACACAGCCCCTTTATATTTATCTCCTGTATTAGTGTAGTTTGACAAAACAATATTGATACAATATTATTAACTGATGTCCATAATCTATACTAGGATTCAGGCTTTGGATTCAGTACATTCTATGGGTTTTGACAAAGATATAGTGGCATTTACTCACTATTATGTGTCCTTCAAAAACATGTTACTGCCCTAAAAATCCTCTGTGCTCTAGCTTTTCTTCCCTCCCTCCCTCTCCCTTTGGATTCATCTTTTCACTCAAGATATAGTGAACAGCCACCATATCAAACTGGTTTAGTTGCAGGGAACACAAAACCAGGTGTATAACTAAATAAATGCAAGGAAGTGTTTAGTGGTAGCTCAGTAGATGTCAGCATAGGGGACCGTAAAGGCAAGAGTAGTCAAAATTCTTTCAACTTCAGATGAAAATGGCATCAGTGAACACAGTATGAGGGCTCTTGCTTTACCACTCTGATTGCAGTGAGCATAACTGTGTCACTGCTAGGAGAATGGCATGATAACCATTGTGTAGTGTTGTCTCTACAGGATGAGATTTTTAAGTCAGTAAACACATGCTATTCTTCATCCAAAAATAAACTTCTCCAGTAAATATGAAATTAAGACAATAAAACAAATTGGAGTGTAAGTCCAAGAAAGAGCCAAGGCAAATGTGAGTCTCTCATTAGTCTGCTACCTCTATTGTTATTTTTAATAGTATTATTAGTCCATGCTAGATTATTAAATACAATATATGTGTGGAGTGATGAAACGCCTGAAACGCGGAGTCTACAATTCCTTTATTTGTAATATAATCTAGTAGAGCACTGTCGTTATTGATTTTTCTCCATACTTCAAACAAGCAAAGTTAAATCAGGGCACACGTCCACCATATTCAGTTGATTATTTCTGAAATTCCAGTGGTGTCTTCACATTTAAAAAACCCCAGTGTTTTTAAAATAATTCTACATTTGGAGAAGATTCTGTCACAGTTTCTTCTAAGAAGTAATAAAGACAAACCAGTGTCTATATTTGGTCAGTGCCTATACTCTGGCATTTCTGTTTCTAAAACTGAAAGTAGACAGGCCACAATTCTTAGAATCAGGGAATAATCAGGAACTGAAAAATAATATGCTAACGGCACAGTCAGGCCTTTCCCAAGAAGCATGCTAGCATAGTTCACTTTTGAACTGATGAAGCTAGAAGTCCTACGACTCCTGGTTTTCCAAGCTTTTAGGATTAATGTTGTTCAGTAGATTTTGTGTTTCTTCATGGGAGATAATAAATTAGGAATAACAATGCTAAGCCTAGATATAATCAGAAGAGTCATGGAATCTTCCTAAGGGAATATAAAGAGTTTCACAAATTTTTCCTTTGTGATCCTAAACCACAGTCCTCTTACCTAATATATCTATGTGGAAATGATCATCTTTTATTTGAATTTGATTATGTGATGGTAGATACAATTGTATATTGCGTGTTCTGATACGTCTGTCCCAGCTAGCAGGGAGTCACAGACACTGCCCAGACTATGTAGTAGCACATACCAACCAAATCACAGGCCCCAGACAGCAACAGGGCACAGCCCTGACTCATTCCATTTATTCCATGTTTTCTGCAGAATAAAGACATTTCTCTATGAACTACAGCTCTCTATTTCTAAGTGTGATAATTGGGATTAACTGCAATTCAATTCCCATGGTTTTTTAAATCTTAAAATGAGAAATCTACCAAGTGTGGTCAGGTAAAGGGAACATACGTGCCCTTTCAGGGTTTTCAGGCATACATCTGTGCATAATAAAAAACTGATCTCCTGGGTCCAGTCTTTTCTCTCTGTTAGGAAACCTAATGGGGTAAGGCCTGGGTCACTGTCCCTCACTCTAAATCAAGCTCCTGTTGGGAGGGATGGAATTCTCCTGACTGGATTAGGCCAAGCAGAGCCAACTCCTAAAGCTGGAGTGAGGAAGTGGTGGAGAGGTGGGGCGGGGGGGTGAAGGGGATGACTTCCCCCCAAAATTCCCACGTGGTCTTAGAAAGGGGAAGGGACAACAGCTGCATTACCTCCTCTCCTCACCATTAAAGATATTATCCATATTCCTGCTACTCCTTACTTCTGCTGCTTTTTTGCATTTTTAGCTCAGTTAATTCTTCAAATTTTTATTATTTTCTTCAAAAATAACTTTTGCTCTTCAAATTATAAAAATACTACATAAAACAGATCTGTAATATAGTTATAATATATTGTTTTGCAGAAGAAAACAATAACTAACGAATGATCCATGTATGTGAGGGGAAAAAATACCTATATGTGGCATTGTATCTATATTTATCTATATTTTATATTTAATTTATTCAGTTTTTGCTACTACAAACAAGGCTGCACTGTACATCTTTGTATAAGTCTTCATGAAGACTTGTGTGATTTCTCTGGAACAATTAAAAAGGAACAGGATTGCCACTGGATTACAGGGCTTCATAGTTAGCATCCCTGAGTATTTCTAGATTGTCACCAGAATGGCCCCACCAGCCCTGGGTCGATCCATTATTAAAGATTCCAGGGTTCTGGGCGCCTTGCAAAACCTGCACTTTACACTGGCAGCATCACGCTGGAGGAACACAGACCTTCAGGCATATGTAACAGGCACGGTGCGAGACCTGACCAGTTCCTTTCTTGCAGTAGCTCTGTTTACCCAGCCTAGCTTCAGTGTGTTTTTGCTATTATTTTGTGCTTGTAACTTTCAGAGGCTTTCTCTTAAACACTGGAGGCCCCTACCCAGTAAGGAGAAGGGGAAGTACCTAGAAATTTTATGTCCACCTTGACCCGCACTGTGGCCTGTGGCCAATGATGTACTAGTGCGGGAGTGCTGAAGCCCAGCTGTGTCTCAAGTGGGGTAAACACCAAGCAGCACAAGTCTGGGACTCCACCTGCAATCTCGCCCTCCTCAGCTTCTTTCCTAGCCCCTGATGTGTCTGTTCCCTTACTGTTCTCCTCTGGGGGCTGCGCCTTAACACACTGCTTAGACTTCAATCCTTGGCTCAAGGTCCACTTCTGGGGGAACCCAACCAAAGACAGCACACATTTCTATTTCACCGCTGAACATAAATGGTGAGTTCAAGACAATGAACACATTAGATTCTTTAGCATACTCAATTTGGGCTCATATTTGAAACAATTCTTTCAATTTCTCTGTCTGAGGTATCTTAGTGGGTATGAGATCTCTCTCCTAATTGGCAATCCAAACTTCCTCACCCTCACCTTCAGTCTCAGTGGCCGTGAAGGACTGTGGCTTTTCTAGAGGCACTCGTATAGACCAATCTAGAAACTCAATTTCAGCCTCAAGAACAGGGCTATTAAGATTTTTGTCTATCTAAATATTCTTCATATCAGAAATCAGCTGCAGTTGCCCTTCGGAGAACATGCCCCTCTCAAGTGACTGCCAAATGAGGGTTTACATCATTAATGAAGCTGTTATTGATGAGGGGTAATAAAATTTGTCAACTGGGGTTAGAAGAGTGTAGGTAGTAAGTACAGGCCACTCTTTCAAAGGGTTTGACAGTGAGAATACTAGAGACTCAGGAAGACAGCATGAGGGAACAGCAGAGTTAAAGAAAAAGTTTTTATTTCTTTATAAGAAAAACAACTCCAGTATTTTTATGACAGAAGAACTGAAGTCAATGAAAGGAAGAGATAATATGAAAGAAAGAAGGTAATTAGTGGATCAGGGTCCTAGTGGACATGAGAGGAGCTGGAAATGCAGCCTTGGAAAGGAAGAAAGATTCCTCTTCACTGACTAATAAGCAATGTCTGATTCTTTAGGCATGCAGTTTCCTAATATTCTACCTATGAATGTCTTCTGTCAATATTCTGGGCTTAAGGATAAGAACAGAGCCTGTTTATACCATAGGTGGACGTGTACTATTTTAAAATAGTACCTTACAAGAACATCCTAGAAAGATATCCATGCAAGTGTATCTATATGAATGAACTCTTAACCTGGGGTCAGATCCTAGCTAGAGGGACTCAGAGAAGACACCTATAGCTGGAGACAGAAGGGGGGTCTCACCCACATTCAAGGCCATCTATGGGCACAATAGAAACCATAACCATGTGGCTTTTTTCTGTAATGAACATGTGTTGTTCCATAACCAGAGTATATGCATATATAGAGATAATTTATCTTTGATTTTTGATGATGATATTCTTCTTCAATTAACAATTGGGTATACCAAAACCCCCAAGATAAGTCAAAATCATTTCACTTCAGTATGGTTTCATTAAATATAAGTTTTCTTATAGAACATATCAGGGAAAATAAATTTTCATTAAGCTGGAGATGCATACTATTCACATTACTACGCTTTAAGCCTTTATTTTACACCATCTCCCAGGCTCACAGCTGTATCTCATTAGAATCTAAGACGCTTATCTTCCCTCCTTCTGTGTGACCATAGAGAATCTACAAAATGGCCAACTGTTTTCGAACACCTTCCCCTCCACTGAGTGCTTCATTTCCCAATGTGCCTGTGACTAATACTTAGCAAGAAGAAGAGAGCCTGAGTTTAATACTTCCTCCATGCCAATGCTCTATTTTTCTACATCATCTGTAGACAACCAGCAAATTGCACAATTCCTTGGGCTTGGTTATCTGGTACAGACCCCTGCTTTTGTCATCATCCCAGCATCTCTTTCAATCAAAAGAAAAAGGGTCATGGGTACCTTATATTCTACTGAACTATGATTTGGTTCAGGTAAAATAATAGTATAACTTCTGACCATACTTGGGATCACTCATCATTCCACCAGGTTATCCCAATACTTCAAGGAACACTGTGCGGTTAGCTTGAGAACTCTCATCTAGGAATTACGCTGTATGACACACTATCTTAAAAAGCTGTTGCCTCTGTCAATGACACAGTATGCAACAAGTAAAAGGTTGTCATTCTGATTTTAGCTTAAATGTTACCTCCTCAGAGAACTTTTCTGACCACAAAATGTAAATTAGTCACCCAGTCACACAACCACTGTTTTAATTCTCTGCACAGCACATATCTCTAAGTATTTTTCCAGCTCATTTAAGTTTATCTATTGTCTGTCCCTAGATAAATTCAGTGAAGTTGCAGAATACAAAATCAACAAACAAAAATGATTTGCATTTCTATATACTAACAAAATATCTGAAAAAGATAAAGAAAATAATCCAATTTATAACAGTATCAAAACCCATAAAATACCTTAAAAATAAATTTAACCAAGAAAGTGAAAGATCTGAAAACTATAACATTTTGAGATGAATAAAATTGATGAAGACACAAATAAATGGGAAAAAAATCCCATGTTCATGCATTGGAAGAATGAATATTGTTAAACTGTCCATACTATCCAAAGCCATCTCTAGAGTCAATGCAATCACTATCAAAATTACAAAAGCATTTCTCATAGAAATACAATAAACAATCCTAAAACTTGTAGGAAACCATGAAAGATCCTGAATGTCAAAGTGATTCTGAGACAGAACAAAGAGGCACCACACATCCTGATTTCAAAATATATTACAAAGCTATAATAATTAAAAATGGTACTGGCATATACACAAACATGTAGATTATAGGAACAGAACAGAAAGCCCAGAAATAAATCTTTACATATGTAGTCAAGTCATTCTAGACAAGGAAGTCAAGAATATTCAGTGGAGAAAGAAGAGTCTATTCCATAAATGGTGCTGGGAAACCTGAATAATCACATGCAAAAGAATGAGATTGTACCCCTATCCTACACCATGCTCAAAAATTAACTCGAAAAGTATTAAAGACTTAAATGCTAAACCTGAAATCGTAAAGCTCCTAGAAAAAAAACAAAGGAGAAAATCTCCGTGACATTGTTCTTCACAACAAATTTTTGGATATGACACTAAAAGCACAAGACAAAAGCAAAAATACACAAGTGGCAATCGTTTAATAAGAAGCTTCTGTACAGCATAAGAAATTATAAATGAAGTAAAAGACAACCTGTAAAATGAAAAAATATTTGCAAACCATCTGATAAGAGGTTAATACCCAAAATATGGAATTCATAGAACTCATAGCAAAATAATACAATCTAATTTTAAAATGGGCAAAGGACATGAATAGACATTTTCCAAAGAAGACATACAAATGGCCAACAGATACATAAAAAAAAAAATACTCAACACTAATAATCATCACAGAAATAAGATATCCACAATGAAATATCACCTCACACTTGTTAGAATGACTACTATCAAAAAGATAAGAGATAACAAGTGTCGGCAAGGATGTAGGGAAAGGGAAGCTTTGGGGACTGCTTGTGGGAATATAAATTGGTACCACCAATATGGAAACCAGCCCCTGAATTAGGGCTGTGTGTGCAGTTGCTTTACTCTTAGGCCCAAGTTAAAAACTGCTTTTAGTCAACAATAGCCTTGCATGAGACTCCTAGAGAGATCACTCATGCCTAAGAAAAAAGTAGTATAGAATTTAAGATAACTTCTAAAACAAGACAAAAAAAAATTTTTTTAAAGAAGAAAGAGTAGGAGGAGGTGAAGGAAGAGGAGTGAGAATAAGATTTTCCAGGGGGAAAAGTACACTAAAAAGCTCTTCATAATTTAATATTTGAAAGCAGTCATGGCTCCTCATCCATATCAGCTATCTAGAAACACAACTTTGTCCACTGTCTGCTGTCAGTTTTCAGGGAAGAGCCAAGTAGAGATATGAACCTACAAAATTAGTGAGTAAAACTGCCTCAATTCCTATGCTAACTAATGTCATCCATCATTGATAAATATGAGTAGTTAACAGGCCACCAGACATAAGAGGAAAGCAAATAATAAATACAAAGACCAAAGTTAAAAACATCATTGATCCTAGAGAAAATAGATAATTAAGGGAACAGAACAGATTTGTTAAAATTCTGAATACTATCCTCAGAGATTGTTAATAAGATATTGCAGATATCAAAATAAAACCAGGCTGCTATATAAAAGGAGAAAGCAGAGATCAAGAAAGAATATACGGATATTTTATTAAAAGAATGGCAGAGTTTAGCTAGAAACAGCTAAATTTAGTTGTCCTTCACGAAAGAAAATTTTCAGAAAATTTATTCACGTACAAGGAAGTCCCAGGACTTTGAACACTTTCTGATATATCATTTCACAAAAATTGTAGTGGGTTTTAGAGGGGTAAATAAAAGTCTCTTTTTGCTTAAGGGCTTTACCAGATTATAAAGTGCCAGTTAAACCCTTTGTCTTTTGCTAGGGGTGGAGTTTGTGAAGCAGTGCATATACAAAGCAAAAAATAATAATCTAAGTCAGAAAATTCCTTCCCTTCCCCCTTAGATTTATAGTGTTCATTTATCTCTTTGTATATAAATCATATCCTCTGGCTAAAAAAAAAAAAAAGACCTTAATAATAGTTGATTTTCCTTGTAAAATGCTGTTCCTTTGTATAATGGGGAACTTCACTAAATTTGAAGCCTAACAATGTAATCAATACCGATATTTATTTTTTAAATGAGTTTATATAAAAATAATGTGAATTTCTTAAAGGAGATGTGCATAAGTGTCCTAAAAATATATTATTATTTTAGCGTTTCTAAAGATCTGCTTGCTACTACTAAGCTTAACAAATTATAGGGGACTGAATGGTTTTAAAACCAATATACCACCCACATATCTCTGATGACTTAAACATGTGTCATTAAAAAAAAACAGTTTTGGTTTAAAGGGACATCTATTTCTTCTTTTGAAAGTTCCAAAATAATACAAAATACACTTTACAAGAGAATAAAACTAAAAAAATCACTAGAAAGTGAGAAAAGGTACCATCAGCAGGCCAGAAGATCTGGGAATTGATAGAAAGCAGACAGTGCTATATTGATGGGAAAAGCAGAACAGTAGAACAGAGAAATCAATGAGTTTAAGGGCATTAGTAGAGGAAGTTGAAGAAATGCCCATTGGTGAGGCAGGGCCATGTTCATAAATGTGTGATCTTTATGGTAGCCTAGTGTCCCGTGCTTAGAAGTGGACCCTACCTCCTTGAATGCTCTACTATTGTCTTAAAATTCTTAATAATTTTTCAGTGAGGAACCCTACGTTTTCATTTTGCACCAAAGCCTGCAAATTCATTCAATGAAAATGAAACTTCAAATGCAAGACCCCTTGGATAGAAAACTGACAGACGCAGGCCAAAGCTTGAACCACCGAGAAGAGATCCTAACAGAGGGCAGGGGAGAGACCACATAGATGCTGAATTTATAAAGGGAGTAGAGGGGATCATGGAGAGGATCTAGGGACGAGAAGAAACTATTAGACTCTGTGTATGTTTCCTACAGCTGTGTTAACAAAATACCACAAACTGGTTTGCTTAAAACTACAAACATTTATCTAGATGATATAAGTCGAAAATGAAGGTGTCAGCAAGGTTGTTTTCTCCTGGAGGCTCTAAAAAAAAAACCGTCCCATGCCTCTCTCTTAGCTTCTGAAGGTTGCAGGCAGTCCTTGGCATTTCTTGGCTTATAGATGCATCACTTCAATCTCTGCCTCCATCTTCACATGGTGTCCTCCCCTTTGCATGTGTATGTGTCTGTGTCCAAGTTTCCCTCTTATAAGGATAGCAGTTGTTGGATTAGGGCCCAATCTAATCCAGTATGGTCTCAACTTGATTACATCTATAAAAATCTTTTTTCCCAAATAAAGTATCACTCTGAGGCTTCTGGTGAACAAGGATTTGTGAGGGGGCACAATTCAATCCAATAAGTCTCCGAAGACAAATAACTCACCACATAGCTCTGTCCTTTTGGCCACATAGACATACAGTTTCAGGAGCCAATAGAGCTGCTATTACTACACACTTATCATGGTTTACATCATTGGATAAGTAGACAATCAGAGCCTTCCCCTAGCATGTACCAGAGCCAAAGCATAGTGTTAAACTATGCCAAGAGCATTCTCTAGTTTAGTGGTTTCTAAACTCCTTTACTACAAAATTCTTTGTTCAAGTGAAATTTTATTAGGAGTGCTCAGACAAATATAATGGATAAAAGCTAGTCAAATAGAAATTTAGCTGACAGGACACCAGGGTCTGTCTCCCGCTCCTGTATCAAATTGTTCAGCTCCATAGACTATTATTGGAAATCCACATATCTGCTTTTCTGTTTAGTTCGGGAAGCAGTTGATACGTACCATTAATACAGAGCAAAATATGTACATAGGGGATAAGAGAAGAGGTAAAGAAGAAGGTGAATTTAGGAAGGGCTGGAGAATTGATAGTTATGGCTACCTTAAGTATTTTGGGTACAAAAGGGAAAAAGAAAGTCACAGAATACCAATCTGTGGCATTCTGGTAACACCAAAGGAGAGGGTAAAAGGATGAAGGGGAAAAGAGGGAAGGGAGGACCTCCTTATACTATGGTTTTGAGTATTAGCTAGCATTTTTATGGCACTATGATGGACTCATGGATGAAGCTCTAGGGTTTCCTGGGCCAAGTTTGAGGCAATTAGCTACATAGTGCAGGCAAGTTTACACTTAATGACTTAGAAATCTTCTGTTTCCCAAATAAGTAGATAAACAGAAGACTTCAGTCTCCAGAATCATTAATCTAATACCTTCTGTGAACACTCAGCATGCATACAAAGCCAAATAAAAGCACTTAATATAAATAAATCAATAATAATTTATATCTTTTGATCTATCCGAATAAAAATGTTTATATGTGGAGAAAATAGTAAATAAAATTAAATTTAAAGGAAAATCCATCCCTTTTAAAAAAGGACTTTTAAAAAAGTGAGACGCTAAGCCATTTGACATGTCCTTAAAGTCTTTACCAAAGGGGGGAAATATGTGTCAAAACACCAAGGCCTGTGAGTCAATGGGTCAGTTAAGTTTTCCTAAAGTCATACTCCCAAGAAAGCACTTTAATTTGTTGTTCTTAAAGAGTTTAATAGTTTAACCTGTTAATTCTCATAACTTGGAAGTAGCTGAGTCAGGCAAAGGGCTGGTTGGGAACAATTCTGATACCAAAATGCTGTGAAGCAGGATGACAATGACATCGTGAAAATCCTGAATAAAGGCTATCTTGTTAACTGAACGTTGTGCTCGCGATTCCACATCTCTGACTAGTTCTCAGTGCAAGTCTCCCTTGGTACAGGGGCTGAGTCAGCTCGGGCTGCTATCGCAAAATACCACAGACTCAGCAACTGAAGCACAACATTTATTTCTTATGGTTCTAGAGGTCAGAAAGTCCGAGATCAAGAGGATCATAGACTTGGTATCTGGCAAGAGCTGCTCCCTGGCCACCTTCTTGCTGTGCTCCCACACGGCTGAGACAGAGAAGGCTGTCTTCTTTTTCTTATAAAGGTATGAACTCCATCATGGGGACTCCACCCTCAAAGCCTCATCTAAATCTAAATACCTCCCAAAGGCCCCACCTCGTGATAGCAACCTTTTGGTGATCAAGGCTTTGACATATGAATTTGGGGATCAGACATTTGGACCATAGCAGGGGCTCTTAATCTTTTTTGAGTCATGGTTGCATTAAAATACTATTATAGAATACTTTTCAAAACAAAATTGTGATAAGGCAATCTATGTCTCCTGTATTAACACATGAAATAACAAGATCTAGCGGCAGGTAGATAACTATCGTAATTTCTATGTAACGGTGAATGTAGGTGATTATTTTGACGTGTCTGCCAATAACTTAGTATGGTGGGAAATGTCTGTGATTTCTATTGGCGACAAAGTTAAAGGTCTGTTAACACCACTTTGATGTGTTGCCTATATTCATAATTGAAAGAAGTGCTAATTGTCAGTTGGGAGTAAGTGAAAATAAAAATGCAATTCTTTCCCATCCACATATTCAGCCCCCAGATTCAGAACTCCTCCACAAGGGTCTCTTTCATTTCAAAAGTTTTCCCTTCCTCACTGCTCGCAAGGGGCAACAGGCCTAGATGAAGAAATATATGCTGAGAAACCTCTATTCCTATAGTTCCTGCTCACACCTGTTCTAATGGAGGTTATTCAGGTCTCACCTCCGCCATCTTGTCTGGGGCTCTGCGAGCCAGAGGCTACCATCCCTGGGGTTTGAGAAAGAGAGCTGCTGTCACCAGTCTCAGAGATTCAAAGTAATGGAGATGGAATGGAGAGTAGAAGTCGCATGATTTCTACTGCCTCTGTGCAACTAATGCAACCAGAGCAAACATGTAACTGTTTCATGTGCTGTGTCCAGGAGCCAAGCATGTAGATTTATTCAACAGCTCAATGATTCATACAACAAACATGTTTCAAGGGCCTACTTGGTGCTAGGCACTGCAGAGTGCTGAGAGGGGACACCTCGGCTCTCGTGGATCTGCATTCCTGCTCTGCAAGAGCATGAAGTTGCCCAAGAACCCCTCAGTACAATAAGAAAGAAAGAAGAGAGAAGCCAGGCTTCTATAACCAAAAGATTCATTTCCCCAATGATGCTCCGAACCTAGGATGCGGTTTATAAGTAAGAAGAGAACTAAAATTTACTGAGAACCTACTATGTGCCAGGCACTTTACATTCATTATCTCAAGACATCATTAGGAAAGAGGAAGAAAATGAGTCTCTGAGTGGATACATGGTTTGTTTGCCAGTTAGTACATGATGGTGTTGGTTTTGAATACAGGTCTGTCTAATTCTAGAGTGCACAATCTTTTTTCAGTATGTCATATGGTACTGACACTGAGTCAGCCTCTTGACCATTCAAAATCAGCTTCCTTATCTGGTTATGATGATATTGTGGATCATTTGAGAATATGTATACAAGTACTCTGTAAATTATGAAACACTAAGCACATGTTATTGTTGTTGTAATCATTGTCATTGTTATTATCATCAGAAATTTGGTATACAATAAAACTTCTGAAATTATCAGAAATCCTGAGCACCTAGACAATTCTGTTAATAAATAAGCCAAAGTAATGTAAAGTATATTCTAATTTTTCCTATTAATTGCTTAATTTTTTAAAGGAAATTGGGTCTTTCCTAATAAGAAAAATAATTTGCAAATAAGTCTCACTTAACATTTAGTTTTGAACAAATTATGCAAAGAAAAAAGTTACAAAATAAATAATATTCTAAATGTGATAAGAAAATCTCTTAACTAACACTGATGTGAGATATAACTTTACTCAAGGAGTTCTAAATTTTTCACCAGTCATGGGCAGTAGCTCTGTGAAAATGGATGTGAGATCGATATCTTCTCAAATGCAAACTTATTCTTCATTTTTTTCCCCAAAAGGTTTCATTGTGCTGCTGTTTACTGAAGTGAATTTGCTTAAAATAAAATGGTTTGTTTTGTAAATTTTTAATACCGATTTGTCCTGTTTACAAAAATAACACTTGACCATGACTGGGGGTACAAATGAGATTAGAATACCAGAGACAACGACTGTTCATACTGTGTTAACTTCAGCCATTTTTTAAACTTTTCAATACCTCGATAAGTTTAATACTTATTTTTAACTGACTCTTTTTAGTGAGCAGTATTCCTTTTGTGGATTTAGCAACACTGATCTTCAATATACAGGGCAAAAATATCCTTCCCTGTATATTGGGAAAAAGAAATATGTTCCAATGAGTCAACTATGCACCAACAATTTAAAAATACAGGAGCTCTCTGAATATATTCATTTAAATAAAAGTTAAGGAAAGTTACCACCTGAAGCTCAGACTGAAGTATTATTATTGCGTCAGAAAACACTAAACATAACAGAGGACCTTGGGGCAGAAGGGGAGGAGAGGGTTGGTTACAAGAGGCCAGGAAAGGTTCACGCACCCCACCGGCATCCTGTTTCCCGGAGTCTCCAGGTGGCACTCCTGTACCCCTACGCCTGCAACCTGGGCCTGGCTCCCCGGAACCACCTCTCACTCTGGGGCTGGGAAAAGTAGTGGGAAAGCTGTTCCCCATCCCTTCAGACCATCCTTTTTCTCACTCTGCAAAGCAGAAATGGTATTCAAATCTTCAGGTTCCTCTGAGTTAAACAAAATGTGATTTCTAGGGCCTACAGAGCCCCGTATTTTCTCACCAGTCTGCAAATCCTGGCATTTCTCTTAACCAGGGCTAAGCCTTACACTTCAGAAATAGAAATAACAAGATTAAATTCCCAAAATCTGGCTGAAGTAATACTGCAGCATAAATAAATTTTCATCTAAGCATAATCAGTTGAGGTGCGGAAGCCATTTTGGATTATGTGTGAGGGCAGGGTGACCTGGGCAAGAAAAGACAAAATGAAATTGCAAGGAAATTCACAAAGAAGACATATTTCCTAGAATAAACTCTGTTTACTTTCCGCTGACAGGGAACAAATAAAGGCAAAGCAAATTACTTTTTTCATTCAGTTGCAAATATATAACTTCAAATATGTGTCTGTGTGTGTCACATTGCTGGCTAGTATACAGGGCTTCCCTTGTAGTTTATTCATTCATTCATCAAGAACCCAAAATCCTAGAACTGGAAGTAATCTTTGAAAGCCATCTAGTCCAATCCTCCATTTTAAGAGAAAACTAAATTCTAAATTGGCTAAATAAATTGCTAAGTAAATTGCTAAATATTGAATGTCTAGTTGGTGACTAGAATATAGGTCCCCCACCATTTATTGCAGTCTTGACTTTATTTTGTTATCTTTCTGTGCTAATTTCAGCATCAAGAGCCTTCACACACATATACACTTAATGGGGTTTACGTACATAGGGTAGCTAACCTACACCTGTTTTTATTTGATATATTGTTATTGTCCACTGTTTCTTGATAACAGCTATAGCATGACACTAAAGAATTAACAGTGGCTATAAAAGAGTGACTATGATGGTGTGATGGTTAATTTTATGTGTTAACTTGACTGAGCATAGAGTGCCCTAATATTGCGTCAAACATTATTCTGGGTGTATCTGTGAGGGTGTTTTGGGTTAAGACGAAGATTTAAATGAGTAGACAAAACAAAACAAATTGTCCTCTCTAATGTGGGTGGGCCTCATCCCATCAGTTGAAGGCCTGAATAAAACAGAAAGGCTGACTCTCCCCCTGAATAAGAAAAGAATTTCTGCCTGATAGCCTTCAAACTGAACATTAGCTTTTACCCCACCTCACTGTCTCGGGAGCCACATCCCAACACACACACACACACACACACACACACACACACACACACACACACAGTTCAAATCTCTTTGTGGGAACCAAAGACTATAACAAACTTGTAGTAATTATAGGATTATATGGAAGAAACAAGTAATTTCCACTCTGCCATTAATCCTTCCAAAGAAACTACCTCAAAACAAAACAAGTGCTTCATTAAAAAATAAACTACTTGAACAAACAAATCTCACTGTTCCCTTTAACCCAGAGGTAGATAATAATAGCATGACTAATGGGCTTTCTTTTTTCTTCTCCACCATTTCCCTTGACAGAATCATTCTCAGGCTTCCCCAGCTGGGTCAGAATGCTCATTCTGAGGATCACTTTGTAGTTTATAGAGATGACTACTCACGCGTGTGTGGTAGGACTCAGGAGTTCCCGATTCTTTCCCTGGGCCTCACACATTAGAGCAAGAGTCCTCACAGTCAAGAACCCCTCAAGGAATCTATGCTTACAGAATGCTTTTGTGTATATTTTTCTACCAAATTCAGTTAAGAGTTCAGATGCTATTTTTTGCTTTCTAAAGAAAAGACCCATTAAGAAAGCCAGATGAGATTCTTCCAAGAGTTGTTTCTAACATTAATTGATGGCCAGTGTGATGTGATTTCTAAGGTTTCTTACAGTTCAAAAATTGTCATAGGGTGTTTGGAGGTTGAGAGAATTGCACCAAGTAAAGAATGCAAAATGAACTTCCAGGCCAAGGAAATGTATGTGCAAAGCAGGGACTCCCTGAAGGACCCCCGTGTTCTAGGAATGTGGAGAAATTAGTTCAATGTGGCTGCAGCAAAGGGTCTGTGTAGGGTGGGGGAGGCAGAAAGGGAGTATTATGAGGTGGTGAGCATATAAAGAGAAGTAAGAGCTGTACTGCAAGGGCCAAACTGCTCCTTTTGCTGCCAGGGGACTCACAAAAGGAAGCCTCTGTCAGATCCACTTCTTTTTTAAGGATAGTTGGTAAACAATATCATATTAGTTTTAGGTGTACAATACAGTGATTCAACATTTATATATCTTACAATGTGATCACCACACTAAGTCTAATAATCATCTGTCACTGTGCAAACTTATCACAATATTATTGACTATATTCCCCTTTATCCTTTGCATCCATCCTTCCACCATCCTCCCCTCTGGCAATCATCAGTTTGATCTTACAGAAACAGATATGCTTCTTTATAATTCAACTAACCATGAAGATGTGACTCTTAAAATTTCTCCCTTGAGGTGCTCATTCAAACTAATAGCATCTCCCCATGAGCAAATAAATACCAAGAAGTCATTAGAACCTAATATTTGCTGAAAAGTACAACTATGAAAAATGGATGTAGAGTTGGGAGGTTTTGCTTTCCTCTGTGCAATCGTAAGAGGGCAATAGTGTTTCCCTCCTTATAGCCCATCCTCCCTCCGACATCAAGAAGTCACTGTATAATCATCAATAGAAGTAAACATGCATAGTCTAAGAACTCCAAGTACTTTATGGTGCATTAATGACCCAGGAATTTGGGTCTAAGAATATGATCATTCACTATTAAAAATTTTCAAATATATATTCACTTCAATGTTGGTCTCTAAGAAACACATGCATAGGTGATGCTTCGGTCACCTTGTGTAATGGCTAGCACTGGGCTCTCTGCAGGGTTCTGTCCCCCCATGCCTGGTGAGAAGAAGCCTGACTGCCATTCTGATTAACTCCCACGGCAGCCTGAATGCAAAATCCCCTCCTCCAAAGGACAACCAACCCTGAACAAAGACAAGATAGCAGGGTTGGCTGCACCCACTCCCACCTCATGCACACCTTTGTTTTTGTTCTGCCCCTTCCTCACTGAGACACATCAGGTGTCTTAGTCAGCTCAGACTGCCATACGAAATATCATAGATGGGGCGGCTTAAAAAAAACAGGAATTTATTTCTCACAGTTATGGAGGCTGGAAAGCCAAGCTCAAGATACCAACAAGGTTAATGTGTGGTGAAAGGACTCACTCCTTGGGCTGCAGACAACTGTCTTCTGCTGTGTCCTCATGTGGCTTGCCTCCATGCTCACCCAGAGAAAGAGATTCCTCCTCCCCCTCCTTCCCCTTCTCCTCCTCCTTCTTCTCTCGATCCCACCATGAAGGCCCCTCCCTCATGACCTTATCAAACCCTAATTGCCTCCAATGGCCTCATCTCCAAATACCATCACATTGGAGGTTAAGGCTTAGACATATGAATTTGTGGGGGATACATTTAGTCCATAGCATTCTTCTCTAGGCCCACTAAAATCCATGTCCTTTTGAGTATGCAAAATACATTCATTTTAACCCAACAGTTTTGTAAGTCTTAACTCATTCCACCATCAACACTAATATCTAAAATCTAAAGTTTCATTTAAATATTATCTAAATTGGATAAGGGTACAACTTGAGAAATGATTCATCCTGAAGCAAAATCTCTCTCCAGCTTTGAATCTGTGAAGTCAAATTATGTGCTTCTAAAATACAGTCTTGGAACAGGCCCATAACAGACATTCCCATTCTAAGAGGCAGAAAACAGAACAAAGGAAGGGGTGGCAGATCCTAAGCAAGTCCAAAACCTAGCTAGATTTAAGGCTTGAGAAAAATCCTTTCTGATTTGGAACTCTATCTTTAGGACACATCAAGGCAGTAGTCTCACCTCTAAGGTATTGCCCAATAGGAGTTGTGTACCCCAAGGCTCTGGGGAGGTGGGTGGCTCTTAAGGTGCTACAGGGCAGCCCCACTCCTGAGGCACTGGGAGGGGATCTTCTGGCCCATAGAAACAAGAGAGGCAGCCCTACCCTCTGAAACCGAGAAAGCAGCCCCGTCTCCTGGGCCTGTGCTTGGACTGGCGTCCTCATGGTCTCTAACTCTGCTCCAGGGTCAGTCTTCCCTTTCCTTGAAGGACAGCGCACATTCACAGCCAAATAAATCCATAGTCTTGTCCTATAGAATCCAAGATCCTATAGCCTTTCTTCATTTTGTCCCATTTCTATCCTTTCAGTTCAAACTGGCAGGTTTTTTGCTCTTATAACCCCATAAACTTTTATTGAGTGGACAGTGAAGCCATGCCCTTGGTGCTTTTTTCAGAACATGCGTTCTCATTTTTTTGCAATGTAGGGAAGCTGAGAATTTTCCAAATCTTCACCTTCTGGTTCATTTTTGCTTAACAGTTCCTTCTTCGATTCATTTATCTTCTTTCATTTCACTCTTCTGCTTTATCTCAGTCTTCTGTCCTTTGTGGGGCAGTTGGAATCAAACTACTCCATCAACACTTAGCTTAGAAAGCTCCTCAGCCAAATACCCAATTTACAAGCTAAATATCACTTGCGAGTTCTTCTTTCCATAAAACACTTGAACACAATTCAGCCAAGTTCTTTGCCACTTTACAACAAAGATCACCTTCCCTCTACTTTCTAATAACAGGTTCCTCATTTCCATCTGAGACTTCCCTTAGAACCATCTTTAATGTCCATTTTTCTAGCATGCACCTCAAAACTCTTTCAGCCTCTACCCATTACCCAGTTCCAAAGCCATGTCCACATTTCTATGTATTTGTTACAGTAGCACTCTGCTTCTCGGTTCCAAAATCTGTCTTAGTTTGGGTTCTCCAGAGAAACAGAAGAGAATATATATATATACATACATATATATATGTATGTATATATATACACATATATATGTATGTATATATGTATATGTATATATATATGTATGTATGTGTATATATATATATATATGTATGTATATATATATATATATATATATATATATAAAGAGATTTATTAATAAGAATTGACTCAAACAATTATGGAGGCTGAGAAGTCCCAAGATCTACAGTTGGCAAATTGGAGACCCAGGAGAGCCAGTGGTGTCCAGTCTGAGTCCAAAGGCAGGCCAGTGTCCCAGCTCAAAGACCGTCAGGCAGAGAGAAAGAACATTTTCTTACTTGGTCTTTTTATTCTATTCAGATTTTGACAGGTTGGATGAGGCCCATCCACAGTGGGGAGGGACGTCTGCTTTCCTCAGTCTACTGATTCAAATGTTCATCCACACAGACATGCCCAGAAATGATGTTTAGCCACAAAATTAACCATTACATCACGTCATCAACTTTGACTTGCTTTCGTGTTTTTCCCTTACATGTTTAACCCTAGCCTCCCTGTTCATCACAATTTTCTGATTTTGCCCAATAATCAAAGCCTTTCTAAGAGACTGCTTGACTGCTCTAAAATTACTACAAAGATATTGATGAATACAAATTACTTGACAATTATTCTCCCTATTGCATTTAACCAGCATTTTACTTAAGGAAAAAAAAGTTTTACTGTGGTAAAATACATATAGCATACAATATACCATTTTAACCATTTTAAAAATGTACAGTTCAATGGGATTAAGTACTTTCATAATGTTGCACAACCATCATCACTGTCTGGTTCCAGAATTTTTTCAACATTCCCAAACTCCATATACAATAAGCAGTCACTCCCCACTCCTCTTCACCTAGCCCCTAGCAACCACTAATCTGCTTTCTGCCTCTACGGATTTGCCTTATTCTGGATATTTCATATCAGTGCAATCATACACTATGTGACCCTTAGTGTCTGGCATTCTTCACTTGGCAAACGAAGAATGTTAGCCTATTAAGCTAAAGAAAGTTAAAAAACAGAAAGTAGAATATATTTTGTGACATAAACATTTTGAGGTATCTCTAAAACCACATCAACCTTCTGTTTAGTTGTTTTACCAAGACCTGAGAAATGTATCTGTGATTCACGTGCCTTAGACATTCCGCTCTAAGTTATTTATCTCTTTTCATGGAGGTTTGAGACAGCAGAAAGCAAGCTGGCATCAGTCCAGGGCAAGAATCTGAGGACACTTTGGGGGGGGCCCACTTCCCCCCATCAGGGAGGCCTTCCTTCCTTGGAAGTAACCTAGCAGGACCATGGGAGTCACAAGGTCATATAGCCCTGAGGGACACAAGGATGTTTGTCCCTTGACACTTTAGGCCTTGAAAATAAAAGCAAGCACATCTCTGGCAGCACAGTAAATTATTCATGGGCTTTATTTAAAAAGAGAGACAGTATTTATAGGAGAAGAAAATGGATTCTACTTCAATTTTAAAAATCATTTCCAGAAGAAGAATATTATAATCAAATGTGAGTCAAAGATACAGCCTTTATAGTTTTCACCCAGCACAGCTACTGAATTTGCAAAGGATACAGGTTTGCTGAGGTACTTACTGGTTTCTACAACGTGGCTATTTTGAAAGAATACAAAGCTTTATTGGGTATGTACCATGCAGATGGCCAGCCCAGACTGCGAGTCTGCTGAAGTTTTGTGGGAAATGAGCAGTTTGGCAGACCCCCAGTCCAAAGGGTCTGAGAATGGCATGCCAGAAGGGCTCAGGGGCCGCAGGAGTCACTTTAAAATGCTGAAGCACTGGCGGCCCCACTGGGGGGTTTCGGCCTGCGTCACAGACTGTGTGTGCTGCCGACTGCCACAGCTTCATTTGGTCTAACATGGGACCATAAGCATCTTCCTTTTCTACCAATCTCCCACTTTTATTAATAATTCAACTCGAGGAGCTTGCAAATACTTTTAGCCTTTATTTCTATCCTGTTACTATTTATATTTATGCCAACGTCAAAGTCTGGATTCATCTTCAAATGAGTTCATGCTCTTTTCCTGCTTCTGTTTCAAGATATGGACCACGGAGTCTTTATAATTTTATTCCATGATGAGTAGCTTAGATTTAATCATACACACAAGCTTCAGGAAGCTGCTAAATAAATCCATATGAGGATTAAAAGAAGATCGCAGGCCTGGTCTGGGCGCAAAGGCCTTTATATGTTTCTTCTTTTCAGAAGTTTCTGGAATCTAACTGAACACAGCAGACTCTGGTTTAAAATTCACAATGATTCCTTTTAAAATAACAGCATCTATCTTTTTTATGGGGTCCATCAGCCCAACAGGATTCCTACTTGACAGCATTGATATTTATATTCTAAAGACATAACTACAAGGCAAGGTCACCAGATTTTAACAAATACACTGAATTTATCCATACAAATGAATGCTGTTCCCTCAAATAGGTAGAAACAATCCAAGGATATCGATACTATTGAACACAATTTTGAAGGCCTTCCTTCACACACTGGTAGAGCCTCTTTGACTGTCCCCAATGGTTAAAAACAAAATACCTTTTCCTCATCAGTATAAGTTCCATTTTTAGAAACAACCAAGTCATTCAATAAGGTAGATGGTAATCAACTGGATAAGAACAGCTTTAACCTAAATAAGAAGTGATTACAATATAATAAGACTAGCTTTTCCTTTAAAATGATTCCTTAAGCAGTCCAAAGGTTATCCAAAAGAAGTTCCTAAAACGTTTAG
The DNA here is from genome assembly GCA_004027375.1 of Macroglossus sobrinus. Classification (NCBI taxonomy): domain Eukaryota; kingdom Metazoa; phylum Chordata; class Mammalia; order Chiroptera; family Pteropodidae; genus Macroglossus; species Macroglossus sobrinus. Next base: position 273,582 of record PVKZ01002012.1, read on the forward strand.
GAACAAGAGCAATATGGTTGAAAGAAGAGTCTAGACCTCTAAAGCAATTTATCTGAAAAGGATGATTTTCATCTGAATATGTGGAATTTTTTTTAAAGGAGAAATAGGCTATACTCTGTTTGATTTTCACAGGTATCCTATGTTACTGGTTATTAGATAAGGGGAGCTGGCTATTTTTCAGCTTGCTATAGCGGAAATGAAATAATTATTAAATTATTTCATTTAATAATTCAGTTTTTGGAGTGAAAAAAAGTGCAAAACCTGAAATATCTTCATAGAACTATGCTTTAGTGATCTCTTTCAAAACAAACTTAAAATATTCACATATAATATGGAAGCTAATGTATGTGTTAGAAACAACAAATGCATATCAAATGTACATATGAATATTAACAAAATATTGAAATACTAACTCTGCCCACTTTTGATTTCAGAGTCCTGTTTCCAAAGCTAATTTAATTAAGCACATCTATGACTAGGTTGCAAGAATAGCATATACTGAAATGTTAGGAACGATACAAATTAGTTTAAACTCGTTTGGTTTTTCACCCACATAGTGGTACTTAATAATGTTTTGTTTTTTATATTCCTGTTGTTGATGAAAGGGAGAAAGAAATTATCCCACATCGGGTACCTAATGTACAAAAGAACACAATAATAATTTAATCCTCTCAACGTCTCTGAGCTAGATATTTTTATCCCTTTTTATAGATGAAGAAACAGAAGTTCAGGAAATTGAAATGGCAGAACACTGGCACACCACTGGCAAGTGGGACCATTAGCTAGCCATGGGTGGAGAAAAAAGCCAAAGGACATAGCCGTGTGTTTTGAAAATAAAACAAAAGTATCTTCCCATACAGAAGCTTCCCTCACCCTCCCCACCAAAAAAAAAAAAAAAAAAAAAAAAAACTGATGTTATCATTCCTCCTGATTATATTTCATTAATCTCAATAATTCTTTTGTCATACTTTAAAATAAAATGGTGTAATTACCTCTTAATCTGGAGAAATAAAATGTCCTATGAATTTTATCTTGTTATTTATACAAGGGGATTTTGGAAACCAGTTAAGTGCTTGAACCAGTTAAGTCTTTGGGTGGGACATATAAAAATAATGCAAGCTAAATAATTATTGAAGTCAATAGAACAATTTTTTTTTTAATTGTGAACCTTAAAGACACTAGGAGCCTTAACTATCTATGGGGGTAATAGTTTAAAATTTTTTAATTAGGAAAAGAATAAAGAGGAGATCCTTCAAATAAAACGCAAGAGGAAATTGAGAATAAATGTCAGGTCATTTCATTTGACCTTAAGACATATTTTACTGGTGACTCTTGTTTTTGAATGTTTCTGATTTTCTTCATTTGTTAATGACCCCAATTTTCCAGTTTATCTCCCAGTTTATTCTGCCTAGTAAAGCTTGACCATTTTCGGTTTTTATTTTCTTGTTCAGCTTATAATAACTGGTAATTTGAGAGGAAACAAACTAAAATAAGCCACCTGAATTAAATAATAAATTTTTGTATCATCTTGATGGATAATAATTCATTTGCAAAATAAATATAAGCTCCATAATTTACTAATATTTTGTGAGATTCTTACATTATTTCTATGAGGGTTGTCTTTACCATTGCCAAAAACTAATACCACCCAAACCCTAAAACAAGTTAAACTTTAAGTGACTGATGTTTTGATAATGATGTGGCAAAAAAAAAAAAAAAAAAATCTTATCCAGAAAGTTAGATTTGAGAATATGCTATCTGAGATTCAAAATCTCAAAAACTACTTGCATAACTCTGGCTTTTGTTTTGTTTTGTAAAAGTCTGCATCTGTTTTTATACGAAAGAATATATAGACACATATGCGTTGCTCATCTTCAGTTGACATTTTATGAAGCAGAGCTGAGTACAGACTTTTCTTTCACTGTGAAGGGCATGCCACAGGGTACAAGGAAAGAAGGGATTAGGTCCTTCCAGCAAAACATTGCCCTCTGGCACTCATACTCAACTCCCCAGGGATATAAGAGGGCAAACTCTGGCCCCTTCTAACTCTAGGTAACATTTCCCACAACCCCTGACTCATAAATATTGACATTTGGGAACAACAAGAGCAGAAAAGAAAAAATGGGCTTTACCTTCCAAAAAAGTTGTTTCCAAATTGATATGTTCTTATATTTTCTAAAGCCGGATTTACATCAGAGCTATTGCTATCATTTTAAATAAAATATACCTTATCTTAGTATTTTTAAAAATAGTCTTATCTATTAACAACTAGAGAATATAGGAAACAGAACTTTCAATGAAGTTTTCAATATTTTTTTCTCTTTTTAGTCTTTTTTTTTTTTTTTTTTTTGCCACCAGGAAAGTACTTTTAACTAACAGACTGAGTTTAATGCAATTTTTTTCTAAAGGGAATTATAAATATTCTCAGAGAAAATACTTTTCTGCTGAATACCAATTTTTAAATCACAGTGAATTTGGAATTCATTATTTTCAGACAAATCTCTTCTTTTTCCTTTTAAATATTTGTCTCTA